>OY735198.1:67977103-68582103 GCA_963457665.1 Thysanoteuthis rhombus | reverse complement strand
ATAAGTGCCCTACCAAAGAGTGCTAAAGAATTAATAATTGATAATATATATATATATCATTCACCTGAAAAAGCCCAAACAGGGCATAAACGTAAACATGTTTGTGTTGCAAATCCTCGCTCCCTTATATTCTAAGCTCAACTCTAAATCAACTTAATGGTTAATGTTGAATGTATCAAGCACTTCATGAAATAAACCCATCATACATCAGATACTGTATTATGTTATATCATATTATATTGTATTGCATTCTGAATTTGTATTATGCATATATATATATATATATATATATATATATATATATATATATGTTGTGAATGTGTGTGTGTGCACACACACATATATATATATATATATATACACACACACATGAAGAAAATGGGCTAGGCAGATTTCATTAATTTGTTTGTCTTCAATTTAGAATTGAATACACTAATAATGTTATCTACAAGGCCCATTTTTTTAGGTATGTGTGTATTTGGTCAACTCATTATGGCAGGTGTTATTTAAGTAGCAAATAATATTTGCTGCATGCAATGAGAGTTGCTGCCCGCAATTGTCCATTCCCTAATGATCTTTTTTATGACAATCAATGATGAATGCCATGTTTTTATAAGTAGAGAAAATGGAGAATAACAGAAGGATTTTCCTCTGAGTAGACATATTCTTATAATATGGGAGTTTGGGCATCTGGCCATTGTTTAATACTTAGGAAGTGTGTCACACATTACTATAGTAATGAGCGTGATCCTCACTGGGCACCAACACTTGCGATATTGTATCAGATTAAGCTGAATTTAGTAAATAACTATGTTAATATTATTTTTGCCATATTACAATCAGGGGCTTAGCTCATCTCACCCCATACCAACATTTAGACCTGGAGGTTGCAGACCCCAGAGGATTTACAAAGGTATTACCGGAGGTCTGTAGGCAGACCTCTCAAAAGCACGGGAAGCTTGTTGAGAGGATGGACCTTTCAAAAACCTACTCAAGATTTGCAAGCTGGGCTGGGAGCTTGGCTTTTTGAGTGGGCCCCCTCAAACCTTTAGCGAGTTTGGTATTGTATAATATTATTAGAAACTACTATCCATAGAGCTTTTGGGACCCCCCACCCTCAATTGGGGGCCTAGGGGATGATCTCAAATTGTTCTTCTCTTCTCCTCAGCTATGCCCTTGATCACAAAATTCCTTCTTTTTATTTTTTTGCGCTGTTGTAGCAAACAGATAATCATGTTGAGAATAAGAATGTGTGATTTCAAATATCATCAAGGTACAATAAATTTTTTTTGAGCATTTCACTAACTTTTAGGTGTAAATCAGAGGCATATCAAAAGGGGGCCAAGAGGGGAAGGGGGCCTCACCTCTTTGTGCAGGTGTGGAGATGCAGCAAAATTTCCTCCAGCATATAATAATTGTTGATAATTATGACTTTCTCTAGGATATAGCACAATGACCCTGGACGCTGTCTCTGCCCCTGCGTACTGTTTTTGCCCCCTGGTGCTGAGTAGCATTACTGCACCACGAGTACAAATCATCAGACCACAGAAATATAAGCTATTGATTTTTATAGACTTTAACTGATACTTTTCTGTTTGGAATCTCTGATACTGCTATTCTAATGGTGGTATTTGCGGCATCTATCAGTCTCTTTAGACTATGGATCTGCACCCATAATGTCCTGGTTTCAGTCTTTCAAGGACACAGACCTGGGTAAGTTTGTATTGAAGACATGTGATTATCCATGGAGCAATTCTCCCTTCACCACAAACCAAGAGCTGATATAGCGTAGCACCTGTGTTGTCAAAGGAGTTGCCAGAATGAGGCTGAAGACAATACAAGATTGTCTTGGGGACTCAAGCTTCTGGTTTTGTATTCAGTTGTCATTCTCCTGCTGGTTTCCTCCCAAGGCTTGAGAACCCAGTCTGGCTAGCTATTTTACCCATAACTGAGGAGGAAGAAAATAGATTCATGCCTTTCCCAAGGGCATTAGTACAAAGTGATTGTAAACAGCCTCAGTCAGATTTTGAACTTGGTTCACAGAATCCATTGTCAGCATAATTGACCATTATGCCACCTGCGACCCTACACTATTGTAGTCACATAGAGATTTCCAGAGAAAATTTGGGGGAGAGCAAGTAAAACTGCAACTCCTTTGTTTTATTAGTAGATCATGATCAAACTCGAGATATTATCATTTCTGTTGTTAGTCTACACAATACAGCAATTTCTCTCTTCAAACACCAACACTATGAACATCTATTTTTTTATATACTTGGTTGAAGACACAACTTGAGTTTCTAACTCTTAAAGAAAGCTTTGAGCGAAACTAACTCAACTCATATTTTATGGATAAATAACAATGCATTTTCAAAACAATTATACTGATCAATGTTTTACAAAACACATAAATCGAGAAAAGATGATAATTATTTACAATATTTTTAGAGTTAATGTACACGCAAAGAATCAGTCTAGGATGGCAAGCCTTTGGCAGAGTAAACTCAACCTTCAAAAACAAGAAGATCCCATTAGTCCTAAAAAGAAGAGTATACAACCAATGTATCCTCTCGATAGTCATTTATGGAGCTGAAACATGGAACCCTAACCAAGAGACAGACCCACTAACTGAGAACCATGCAATATACACAAGAAAGAATTATACTCAACCTCACATGGAAAGACAAAACAGCACAATATGTCTGGGAGAAAACAGGAGTCTGAGACATCATAGAATCTATTAAAAGACTCAAATGGCAATGGGCTGGCCATGTTGCAAGAATAGCCGGCAACCAATGGACATCATTACTCACAACATGGATCCTCAGAAATCTGAGGCCAGAACTAGAAAAATTCAGAAAGCACTGGCTTCGTGATGCCCACGATAGAGAAGTGTGGTGAATCCTGGGAAAGGTGTATGTACCAACATCAGACATTAAGAGACTGATGATGATGAAGTCAGCAAGATCACAGTCAAAATTACAATGAATTGATCTCTATAAAGAATCATAGCAGTTACAGCATAAGCCTATAACCTGTTGAGTCTCCCATTGAGGGAAAAGTTGAGCAATCTAATGTGGACAGAATGAACATTCATTTCAAAGCCTCGGTTGAATCCAGATTTTTTAAACATTTGCAAATGATTAAATGATATGGTAGACTACCTTGCATTTAATAGTTATCTCCCTTGAGAAATTTTTTTTTCCTGTGGGGCAGTGCAGGATCAAACCCAAAACTATCATTTTCAAGTTGCAAGTCACCCATATTTTTTATGCATTTTTCAAGTTGGCACATTTTAGAGGTATCTTAATCAAAGATATATCGCTAAAATGCACTGTTTCAGCAAAATATTAGTTACAGATGAACAGAATGGAAATTTCAGTATTAAATAGATAGATAGGCCATAATTCTCCTCACTAATTGATAAATATATTTCTAAGAAAAACACCCTTTTTCCAAGAAATCACATAGATGTAATCGCCAGATAAGCCTAAACTTTCCAATATGTGTTTCCCGGGGCTGGTTGTCTCAATACACATATGCCCATACACACACACACACACACACACACACACACACACACACTCACATACACAAGGTAAATTACACATAAACAACTTATGGTACAAACTCATTTCTTCAAAAGACACTTAAAATTTCTATAAAAAGACTTTAATGCTTTCCACAATAAGGAATGTTTCTTTTTATTCAAAATGATATTAACCTCATGAACTTCTCGATAATTTCCTAGTAGCACCTTAAAAAAAAATTATTGAACTGTTGTATTTTAGTTTGATAAATACATCTACCACTATTTATTATGATACACGAGTCTTCTTTTTATTCATGCTTTTTGTCCAATTCTCTTTTCAGCTTTTCTTTCATTCCATTTTACTCTTGTTATCACCGTCTCTTCTTACCTAGACTGCAACCCCACACCCAAAACCTAACTGTTAAAAATTATCTTGATATGTTTTATTCTTGAACCTAGAGTATTTGGTGGGTATAATACTAAAAAAAAACTCTGCTTACAATGGTTTATTTTTGCTGGGTTACGGTAACACTCATAAACATATACATACATACAAATAGAGGAACTATTTTTATCATATTAATATTGATGTTCATTAAAACCATTAAAATCTTCAGTTACTTGGTAGATTTCTTCTCCAGAATCTAATATAATTTTGCCTACTTGATAAATCTATTTTATATTCATGTTTGTGTGAGTTATATTTCAGGAGACTATGTCACCCAACTATTTGGGCATGTCAGTAATGTTATTCAAGATCTTAAATTGAACTCTAATACTGGGACTCAAGACAAACTTATTATCAATGTGTCTATGAAAGTAAGCCCTGGAATTACGAAGATGCACAATAAGCATTACATATACAATTCAGCAGTGTTAGTCGGGTTTGGGCAGTAAAAATCAATATCTATATCAAAGCTTGGTAAGACAAGACCGGCTTGTCTCATGATTGGCTGTTTTATAGCTTGCTTCTGTCTGTGAGTTCTATGCATGTACGGATGTACATAATAGGTTGCTAGAATTAAATTGAAGACTAAAGATGAAATCAAAATGCTGACAAGCTTGGCAGAAAGATTCATTGTATGAGTACTTACAAGAGGTTAGATTTTAGAAACTTTATCACTCAATTTTACCTAGTGCATCCATGTTCATTATGATAAAATCAGGTTTTGTTTCTTGTTATTTTGCAGTAATGTAGGGTTGAATAAAGATGAAATGAATTATTTACATGGTCACTAATAATAAATGTTTGGTATAAGACAAATCAAAATGTTTTTAGTGAAAATAGTCAACAGATGAAATTTGCTTAGTTGATCTATCCCTTAGTTTTAGAATATGACATAAATGTCTGGTGTCATGACATAAACTTTTGCAATTAAAAATCATTAGTTTAAACTTTTGACATGATTGAAGAGAGTTCTGAAAAAGTAATATCATTGCAGTCTGGAAGTCTATTCATCAAATGTTTTTATTTGTGCTCACTTATTTTCTGCACATCCTTGTCTATGATTGAAAGAAACACAATGGGTTCTTTGTTTGATTGAAGAAGATATCTTATCCTTTGTTCAAGCTCTCATTCTCTGTCCAACCATCATTCTGAATGAAATGAAAATTCTCTACCACAAAGACAGATCCTTGAGTTGTATTTCAATAGAACTTCCAATAAGATGAAGAAGATCACAAGCTGGTATTTTATTATATTGGTGTGTGGCAAAAAAATGATATCTCTTATTATACCTATCTTATTATACTTATATCTACTCAGCTGATAATGTAGGAAGATTACCATGTTATTCTGAATCAGTCTCCTTTTCATTGGCTTATTAAAGTATGATGGCTCACAAAAGTGAAGTTAGATATATTGAAACATTTTTTGAAAATCAAGTCATGTAAAGAGTAAGAGACCTGCTATTTTTTCTCATCAGAATTGTTGATAAAATTATGAAAAGTCTGCTTTAGTAACTTTAGTTATCCCTCTAATAGAGATCTAAGTGGAATGTTTTCACTTGAAATTTCATTTTATTTCCATGAAATATGAAAATTTTGATAAGTATAACTCTCAGAAGCAAGTACACTGATATTCATTTATATAATCTTTTTATAATAAAAATAGACAAAACAATTAGAAGATATATACATACACAGGAAAAAATTTAAAAGATGATAACCATAGCTTTTTTTTTTCAAATGAAATATCAAGCTGTTCACTGTTAAGTATACTTTTTGACTTTGTAACTCTTTTGCAGAGGTTTTTCTCAAATATTTTGATGAAAAAAACAACAATGATAAAATGAAGTAAAACTACCTGTAAAATAATAGTTATAATGAAGAATGTTTTGATGCAGTGTGTTGTTATGAGAAGCAACAACAACATGACAGAGTAAAATCAGTAAAAATGAAGATTGTATCAAGTTTATTTCGAAATAAAATATTTGAAAAAAACTCCTACATAAATGAGTAAAAGGAAGAGAATCTAAGCTTTCAAAACAATGCTCTGTGAACTGAGGTTATTTTTTTTCTATTCACAATAGAAAATGTGCTCACTCAAGGAATTATGAACACGTTTCTTTTCATAAGAGCAACCCAATTTTCTAGTGAGGAACTTTCAACTGGAGAGACAATGATGGATTAATTAAAATTTGCAATTAATTTTTCTAAATAAATTAATGAAAAGTACTCCTCAAGGTAGGTTCTAAATATCTAGATATTATTCCAAAATGTCACTCTGGGAACATAATCGCTGTTTACAGAGTGTTGTTTTGAAATTATGGTCAGAATATTTTTCATAGTTATCATTTGGTAAGAACACTTGAAATTGAAGCTTATTTGTAGTTCCAGTTCAACACTACACATTTCTTGCAGTTTTTGTGCCAATCACTGTAGAAGACATATTTTATTGCTAAAGACATACCTTCAAGTGAATGACTTTAATGCAGCGATGTTTGCAATTTAAAAATTATCCAGCTTGTACTTTTAGATAAAAAAAAGAAAAAGAAATAAAGCAAATAATGACATTGACTTGGCAAGCTTTTGGTTGAGTAACCTCAACTTTCAAGAACGAGAAAATCCCACTAGTCCTAAAACGAAAGGTATACAACCAATGTATCCTACCAATAGTCACATATAGAGCTGAAACATGGAACTTACACAACGTGCACAAAAAAGAATCATGCTCAACTTCACATGGAGAGATCATAAGACAGCACAGTATATCAGAGAAAAGACAGGAGTTTGAGACATCATAGAAGCTGTTAAAAAACTTAAATGGCAATGGGATGGGCATGTTGCAAGAATGGCCGACAACTGCTGGACCTCACATCTCACAACATGGATCCCCAGAGATCAGGATGTGAGACTGTGGCCAATAGAAAGTAAGATGGTGCGAGAAGCTAGATAAAAAAAGAAAGTACTGGCTCCATGATGTCCATGATAGAGAGGTCCGGAGAAACTAAGGGAATGTCTATGTCCAACAACGGATGTTAACAGACTGATGATGAAGATGACTTTTACTCAGCCTCAAAATTCTCAAATTTATCTATTGTAAGAGTGCAGTCAGAGCAATACTTTATGCTTTCATTTACTTATATTTTTTTGTCCATTATTTGACAGGGGGAGGGGGTGGTAATTTTCATAGTTTCTTTATTGCTTTGAACAATAGCTCTTTCGTTGTCTGGCCAAAACAATAATTACATCTTATTTATACTGGTTTCATTAAATCATGCCATACTGTGCGTATCATAATCCTACTCCTGCTCAGTGACAGCATTGTTGTCAAATAAACATTTTGCACGAGGCAGTGTTTTTACATTTTTCAATAGGACCAAATGCCCCATCTTAGGCCTCCCACAGGAACTAGCTGGAAAATCTTGACAGTAGGGAGGTTTTCCTACAAGTTATTCTCGAGTTGAAAATCACCCAATCATTTTTTCTACATCTTTTAGGTTAGCGCATTTTAGGAGTACCCTCCTAGAATATGAATATATATATATATATATATATATATATATATATATATATATATATATATATATATATATATAGCTACAAAGCACAACTAGATTTGGAGGTTCAAACAGACAAACAGATTGACAGAGTAATTATACATAGATTTGTAAACAAGTTGACGTATAAAAGTTTTCTATAAATAAATCAAATATGAAAGTTTTCTGTTTTGCTGCTATCCGAGGCATGTATTAAAATGATTTATGTATGAGGGAAACAATGCCCGGTTCATATAAATAAAATAGAGGCGTTCAACCATAGATACCGTTGGAATATTGTGAAAAAAAAACTTCTATTATGAGTAAAAGTTTACATATTATATCCCAAAACCGAAAATTAAATTAACACTTCTGTCTACATTTTATGAATATCAAAGAGAGCAAGTCAGTGATTCATATCAATTCATGTATCTACAGGAATAATAAAGCCGCATTATTATTTGAATCTGGGATAAAACTAAAAAATTTGATTGATAACTGCAAAGAGACAAAGAAAAAAAGACAAGCCCTCACCAATGAATCATCCGTGAAAATCCAGAATCAAAGTAAAGACATAAATATTAATTTATGCCCAACTATTCCTGAGCAATTTTTTTACCTCTGCCAACGAAGTTGGAAGAAGTATCTGTATTCGCTCATGTCTGTCCACACAAGATCTTCAAAAGTTCTCGATAAATTTAATGACATTTTGTGGGCCAAGTAAAAGATTGATTAAATTTGGGAGCGGATCCAGGGAATTCTTTTATACTTACCTCCCCTGCATCGTAGCTATTTGTCTATAGAATATCTCCAAAATTTCTCCATGAATTCCAATTGAATTTTCTGGGAGAGTAGACCATGGGCTAAGGAAGAATGAAATAAATTTTGGAGTGCAGTCAGGAATTCTATTTATGGTTACCTCTCCTGCATCATAGCTATGAATTAACAGATTATCATCAAGTTTTTGATGATACATTTGCAATTTTTTCATATGTTTATGTATTCACTCATGCTTATCCACATAATATTTCCGAAAGAAGGCAGCGAATTTCAATGACATTCTGGGGAAGGCTGGGCCATGGGTTAAGGAAGAATTGATTAAATTTGGAGACGGAGAATTTCTCACAGTAACCTACCTTATATCATAGCTATAAGTGAACTGATTTTCATTCAGTTTTCAGAGATAATGGCATATGTGCTCTTTGAGCAAACTCTATTTTTTTTTTTTTTGTAATCCTATGTTCAAAATGTTAAATTTGCCTTATTTCCACATAGAACAAAAATGTTTCTGGAAAATACTCATTTTCTCAGTAGAGCAAACAGTAATATAACTATGTGTCTCACGTGTTCTTTACTTACAATTGATTCTCTTCAATTCCAAAAACATACTGTGTAAAACAACTTTTGCAATAGGAATAAAAGCAAATAAATGCTTGAGAAACAAGTGTTATATGTTACACAATGTCACGTGACCAACGTCATGCTCTGCTGGAGGTGATTGATTAAAGAATCAGAGTAAAGGGTGATCAATGAATAAGTTGACTTTTGTTGGGCAGTGGATCACAAAGGCAAGAGAAGTGAATAGACTCATGTGTAGAACATGTTCCCACTATTCTCCTGGTGAGAACTACATTAAATGGAGGAGAAGGCTTTTCAAAAAAAGTACACCCAAACTTCTATGTTTGGCACCTTGCCCTGTTATTTGTAGGATGTGATGCACACATTTATGGTTCAAGGCATCTATACTTGCCTAATCTGTCTGATGTAGTGGCCAAGTCTCACACCTATTCAGCAGGCAGGAGCTGACCACTGTGCTGTAGACTTTTCTCTTAATGGCAATAGAAACATCTCTTCTCCTCCATAGGCAGTCAGTGCCATGGCCTTTGCTATCCTCATCATCACTTCCATTACCCTTTCACATTAGCAAAAGATACAGAGGCGATTATTTCATCTCAGTCTTTAAGGACCTCTTTGTGAACTATTCAACTCAACTGGCTTTGTTATCAGCCATCAGCATGTTTGTCTGTCTTTTTACTATTGTCAAGCTACAAAAATTGAATTTTTCTACTGTAATAAGAAAAAGAACATGAAGAACAATCCCCATATAAAATTCACATCCCCCTACCATGATTTGAACTCATGGCCAACTGATTGCCAGGAAGCTATGTTATTGACCAAGCTAAATTGACAAGTCTAAGATAATAACAAAAATCTATTATTCAGATATTCATGGATCTATTTCATTCAAATAAATAAATATGCTTGTACAAAAAAAAAATGATATTTTCATAATTTTTATTCATCATACATACAATACAAAAGTTCCAATAATCATTTTCATTCGGAATAGAGGTTGGAGTGGAGTTTGACCCTGCAGCAGCCAGACTTTCCTAACTCTTGAGTTCTTATAAGAAAATTCAAATGTTCATATCGAGGGGTATAACTACTGATCAGAGTTACTTCCTTCCAGCTTAGGATGAATTTTTTTATCTATATTTCATTCTATTCGTCATAATAATTTTAACAAGCTTTATTTCTGTAACTGAAGAATTCCTCCATCAATCAGGAGCAATATCAAATAGTAAATGTATTTAATGAAGAAAATTGCTTGAAAAATTAAGATTTGCACTAACCTTGTTTCCTTCAGCCGTGGAGCTCTCTTTGAGCGGCTAATTCTCAGTCGCAGAGACTGACTTGGCAGACACATCCTGCTGGCTCCTACAAGTACAGAATAGACTATTATCAACATTATTACAATCATCATCAACAGTCTCATAATTTACCTGTAATCATCAACAAACAACACATCATCATCGTTAACATTATCTGTATAATCACTTGTTAGAAAACATCAACCAAAATTTTCACCAAAGCTATCAACATAGGTTCCTCCAGTTTTCAAGTAGATCAGGTTGACTGGCTATATATGTATGCGTCACACGTTCAGTCTGCACCAATGAAGCTAGAGGGCTGAAAATTTCAACGTTTTCTCCTTATTATATCCAGAAAAAATGTGGTTTACTATGCATGTATGGTATCACACAGGCTGCAACAATGGAGCTGAAGGACTGAAAATGTCAACATTTACTTCTTAATATATCTAAAAAAAAAATTCTTTTTTTTTTTTTAAATCTCCTCCCCCAAATGGGTTTTCAGAGTAGTATTTAATCTACAATGTAAGTTTATGCTAAATTGGTCCCTTAGTTTGTGTCCACTTGTTTCTCACTGCTTTAAAAATGAGAGAAGTGAATTATTCATTCATTACCTCTTTTTTCCAATTTTTAATTGATCACCCCTGACACATGACAGTTTCTATTGACTTACTAAACAGACCTGTCCCTATTAAAACCAACTCTGGCACTTTTATTTTCCTCAAACCATCAATTCAGATACAAAGAACATTTAATGCTTCTTCCATGCCCTTGATGGTAACATTCTGTGACAACATCTAGGTAGTTTCCAACAGTTCTACCACTCTCCATAACCTTCTCACTGGAGGAAGCTCATCATGTGAGATAAGTCTGATGAGAAACTGCATTTATAGCATCTCATGCAATTGTGGGAAAGAATGTAAAGGAGGAACAAGCCATTCTCTCAAAATCAGGCTCAAAGAAAACAAAAAAGCTATTGCAAATATCTAGTATGGCAGACCACATCTGGAAGGAGAGAGAGGTATACACTCTCCCTTTCTGGGAGGGAGTCTGAATAATATAGTCCGTCTGCCAACTTGAGGATTTTGGCCAATCCAAAAAGTCTCCAAGTTTTTTTCTCTGTGGTTTATTACTCTTTTGTTGTAAGGCTTGCATTTCAGGGTGGGTGTGAAACTCTCCTTCGGCATTTTAAGAAATTCAATAGAGTCCAAAATAGCTACCGCTTATGGCTCAAATCATATAACACTCCCAATTGAGACTAGACTGACAACTAACGCATAAAAATAGGTTTCTTTAAGGATGACTAATTCAAAGTTTTGCTTTAAAAAACTCTATTTTCCATCCATATGGTAATCAGTAAGCTGATAATGTAGCTCAAGAACTTTTGGGCATGATATTTACAACACAAAATGCATATCATATGAATAACTTATAAATCATGTAATTGTTATTTATTTAAGTTTTCCATAATTTAGAAAATGTCTGTACATCTCAATTCAAATTAGGAAACAATATTTGACACAAAAACCACCATGCAAATTTAATTTTACAAATTTTTATGTGAACAGCAATGACCAAATTACAAGCAAATCTCTCTGATGTTTTCAATTTATCAATTTTGTGACAGATCGATTTTTCACATCACTCATTAAAGTCATTGTCAGATTACTGTTCATCTTCATCCTCAATTATGTCATTGTTCACTCTTGCAAGGCTGTTCCAGCATTCATTATCTCTTTGGCGATTGCAGAGGACTGTACTGGCCATTCCTGGCTTGCCACAACCACATCTTTGAGTATTATATGGTTTGACTCCTTTGCACGATCATGTTCACACCTTCAGAGGTGCATCTGGTGCTGATGACACATCTGAGGGAATTGGAACCGCAGCCCATGAATTTGCATCTTCTTTATACCACCTATGCAAAGTGAAATCAAGTACAGGTGGATTAGTCTAAAAAGAACTCTCCACTTAAATGTGAGCCCAGGCCATGTACAATGCCTCTTTTTTTGGAGGCAGAGGCTGCAGTTTAGGAGCATTAGCCATACAATTGCTCTCTTTCATCATCCACAATTTGCACCCGACTTCAGTTGCTGACTCATGGCCTACCATTCCCTAACAGGCCAAGATAAACGGTGCACCCTATCTTACATTTTTGAGATTTGCATCAGTGTCACAATAAGGTTAAACTGGAACTCCTGGCTTCTTAGGATTCAGTGTTCCTTTCCCTTTCTAATTCTGAAATATTGTGCAAATGTATCATGGCCAGTGAGGCCATGCATGGCCAAGTGATCTCGTATAATCTGACTATCATGTTTGATTGAGGCATTAATGTCAATTGATGACCTTCCTTGAATTGGTGATATCATCCACAATCATGGGGATCATGCTATAAAAGCAAAAGTACAAAAGATGTCAAGACAAAGATGTCACTGTCATCTGCTACAACTAATGCTAACTTTAGTAAAATGATTCCTAACTGCTGCAGAATTACATCATCAGCTGCCCTTCAAGTTGTGTCTAGACTCCTTCTCTTTATTACCATTCCTTTGCATAGCTCAATTCGATCTGGATTGCTATCAGTAATAATGGGGTGGCATTGCTGGAAATCTCCTCTGTGATTTATCAAATCTTTGCAAAGTAGATCTACCAGCCGGAACTTATTCTTGGCAATTGTCTAAATAATCTTCTGTAGTAGCAGCTTGATTGTACACTCTATTAGGTCTCTGCTCTTGGCTCTGACAAAAAGATTATTTTCTGCAACCTACTGTGTACCTGAAATGCAATCACAAAGTTGTTGAAAGCACAGAATCAAAACCAACAGTAAGAAGGATGATTTTGGAACAATTTAAATGTGCTTATGTATAAATGACTTTAGACCCACCTATCAAATATGAAATGTATATTTGATGCGGCTGGTTGATTTTGCAAATATCTGTAAAATGTATCAGTGAAGTGTTATATTGTGTTAGATGCTGGCCAGGGAAACACCCACAAGATAGCAGAATCATCGTGGAATTTTGCATCTGCAACCAGGCTGCAATCCTTTAAGGGTATTCTTCAGGGTGTCCTCTGACTTACTTTCCCACATTTGTCTGTTGCCATAAAACATTGATGTTAGATAAGGTATCAATTCATAAATCATAGGAAACTTGACATCAACTTCATTCGATAATCCTTGTAAGACCATAGCTCTGACATAGAGTGTTTCAATGTCAAGAACCTTTGTTTCAAATTTGTGGTGTTTTGCTATGGCCATTGTTTTCAACTTCTTTTGGATGGGACTGAGAAATGACCAAGGCCAGCCTAGCTCAAACTTATTGATCACAGATATGGCAATGGTAACTGCATTATCGACATTTACTTGGAGATCATTGACAACCTTTCCAATGACTATATTCCAAAGATCATTCTCTGGCTGTTAGTCAGTATCAAATGGATCTGAACACATCTTGAATTTCTCCTTTTGACCATTTCTATCAGTGCTATATCTTGATTCTGTCTTTGGATTCTTCCTTGTGATGGCTTTGAGAAGGCATTTCTCCATCAGTCATGGTGTTCAAGTCCGATATAGCTTTGATAGCATGGATACTTATTGCCCATGTCTTCAAGGCTTCAGACGTCAAGGTTATTCCAATGATGCAACTGTGACTAGGACCATACATCATGTAAGCTGTTTCTATGGCCATGTCAGTCCAAAACGAATTAAAAATTCCAGGTCAATGATGTCCTTTCATGAACTGATCTTCCAGCTTCTCAGGAATTGCCTCAATACTCCTGTTGTAGTAAAGTCCATATCTTGTATAGTTCTGATGTCTGTCAGTAAAGAACAGCACCATCATTTCCTTCATTGAAAGTACATGGTAGCCAGTCTGCCTCTCTCTCTGTCCTTACAAATTTCAAGACTATCAGCATTGGATTGATGAAACAGTCAGTCCATAGTTTTGCCATCTGACTTTTTGTGGACGGATCATCCAGGGCTCCTCTGACATCATTCATACTCTTTAGCTTGAACTTCTGAAACATTGAATGCTGCCGTTCTTCAAGAAGTAGCTGGAATGCACACACATTCCCTGGAAACTTTTCTCCAGAAAGCATCTTTTTCAAACCACCAAACTGCTCATTTAGCACATGCTCTAGCCTAGTTTGTACCACTGAAAGGCCAATTCAACCAATATAGCTCATCAGGAAATGCATTTTACCAAGTCAGGGATGGACATTTTTGCATATATCTGAATTGTCCAACACAAGGTGTAAGGCTATATGATAGAGCTGTTGGCCAGTGGTGTACACAGCATAATCATGCCCAGCTTCTTTTGTAAGCCTTTTTGCTTTCATAATTCAGGAAAGCAGGCTAGCATCAACACCACTTGCTGCTTGCATTGCTCTAGTTTTATCAGAGGTATCCATTTTGCTTGCCATGTTAACTTATCTATACATCCAGAAGGATGTACAAAATTGAATTCCTCATCCTTAAAAACCTATAAATTGGGGTTTCTGTTATCTTTCTAATGTAATTAGAGACTGAGATATGGGCATTTTCTATGTTGGCTTAGATGCCATTTTTGGATTTTGCAAAATGATCAAGGACCAAAGTTCCATACCCACCCTAAAATATAAACTTAGATCTCATAAAATGATATTCCACTGAGAAAAAAAAACCTCATCGGAGACTTTTAGGTTACCCACTCATGACAGACAGACTAATGAACAAACACTGTTTGGATAGTGAAAAAAATCAAAAAGCCGGATACATCAACATGTCAGCTAAATGTATGTCATATCAGTGCGGAATTCAATGATGTAGCTTTCACTGCTCTACAGGGATATGGTATGGAAGTCTTTTGCTGATAAAGAAAGGAGTTAAACATCTACAAACATTACTGATGAAGAATTTTAAAAACTCTACAATTAGTCCCTCTCTTCACATACAGATAGTACACATGAAGAAGGCTGTAGAATGGATTGGCCAAAACATTGTGCGAACAACAAAAAAGATGTTTGATTGTCCCCCAGACTATTTGAATGCTGATCTCTTTTCACAAAATTATAGACAATACTCTATTACAAGTATTACCTAAGCTTAGCTTCATTTGGTACAAGACCACATGTATGCAGCACTCAGTGAGAAATAAACTCGCTATAGCAGTAGTGATCAGCAGAATAGCTTGATAACAAATGCTTCATGATGACTTACAAGTATTCAAGATTCTTTCCACCACACCAGCAACATCCTATCAATTGCTACTTCTCTTAGTCTCTCTCTCACTCTCTCTCTCTCTCTCTCTCTCTAATACTCTCAATTTCTTACTGATCTCAAGGATATAAGAATTAGGCTTCATTAGGATTGTCGGTATATGAGAGTAACTCAGCTAACCAAGATGTTTTAACCAGAGATATTTCTTACTTGTAAAATGCCTTTCCAAATCTATAAACATCAGTATATCTTTGCCTTCCAAGTATTGTTTTCTTTCTCTTTCTTTTACTTATCTGTCAGTTTTGGTATTCAATATATTTTGATCTGTAATAGATTTATTGTGTTGTCTTCTTTTTTTTCTTTCAGACTTGCTTTTTAAAAAATGATAAACCAGTTGAGTACATACTAATCTTTATAGTCATTGATGGGGGAGGGGGCTATACAGTCCCATTTTCTGTGGGAAATGAAAACAGCACATCATGTGATGATAGCCTTTGGAACCCTTATGAACCATAAATTATAGAAAACTTGTCAAGCATTCATTGGTTGAAAGAGAGTTTTGTGGTTCCTGTTCTTTTCAAGAACATTGCTAAAACATGAAATGATTGGAGGAGATTAGATTTATTTTGTTAATACTGTTTCCTGGCTTTTCATCTGTTATGATCATCCAACTATATAAATACAATTGTCACTATTTTATACAGGTGTCTGTTTGTCTGTCATACTATTTCAAACCAATTTATAAAATTAGGAAACACTGAAATGACAGCAATATGATCATGATCTTAGCAGACTGATGACATACACAAGTTATCACCATAATGATGAAATGAATCAGGATTTCAAGCCTGGGGTAGTGCTATTCAATCATATTAGGGGAAGCGGATATCAAAGCAGCAAAAATTGCTAAAGACACTGCATAATTTTTTAAAAACTTTTTACCTGAAATTAAGCAGTGGTTGTAGTAAAATTAAATTATTTTGATGAAAATATCACCAGCATGATTTGAACGCTAAATTCATTTAGGAAAAAAGCATAGACATAAACTAGGGACCAATATGTTATGAACTTTCATTGTGAATTGAACCCTCCAATAAAATAAAAATATTTAGGGAGGACCAAAAAAAAAAAAAATTTTCCCCGCACATTGAGAGGGAGTGAGTGTAAAATTTTAAGTTTCTACTATGAACATTTAGGGCTGGGCAAGGTCCAGAGAGATACATACATACATATTTATTAATGTTAGAACACATGAATAACCTAAACCCAGCAACAGTGATTAAACCAGTCTGTTGTTGGTAACAATGACTAAAAATGTCAATGGAAATCATAGATCACTTTAACTAGTAAATTATGACTGAAAATAAAATATGATTAGCTATAATAACAAAACGTTTATTTATTTAATACTTAATTTCATTAATTTGCTATTCAGTTTTTATTACCATACTTATCTAAGTATAATGTAATCATGAATATAATGTACCTCCCACTTTTTTGTAGCTAAGAATCAGTAATATATTTTATCTTATATATATGTATGTATATATATAGAAAGAGAGAAAGAGAGAGAGAGTTCAAGAGCTTCTTACTCATATATATATATATAAGCAAGAAGCTCTTGTTCTGCATATATATATATATATATATATATATATATATATATATATATATATATATATATATATATATATATATACTGACCTATCAATATCTATCTATTTCTATCCACAGGGTTGGGTCAATAAAAATCTTTAGCTTGGCACATAGTTATTAGCTGGATTTTGATCAGAATTTTTTCACAGCATAATGTTCAGTCAATGTGATTGACATTCACCACAAAATCAAGTGCATTGATGAGAAGAAATCATGTTGAAAGATAAATATCTTTTTGTGTTAAATAAATGCATTCTCCATTGATAGGTTTCAAGCATTAATTTACCTATATATGATTTGATGAAAAATCATGATTATTTCAAAAGGAACACATCCATTATCCTAGTAATAATCCCCACAATCATTCCGTCTTCATGATGATAATATAAACATTATATTGGTAAGAATTTTTGTTTGAACCAGAATAGAGATCTTATTCCAATGTACAACTAACAGAGAAATCAAACTAGGTCTCAATTGTAAACATTAACAAGCACGGAATATTGGTTGTAAGGAGTTAGGTTTAAGGTGTGAAATCAGTTTCTACTTAACTATATAAAGCCCCTGTTGCTGAATGATTAGAGTAGCCAAGAAATATACTGGACCCCTTCTGGCTAGAAAGGGTAGTTCAATTCTCACAGCAGGCTTGCTCTTTATTTTCTGATTGAGTTGTTTAATCTTTGCCGTAGGATTATAGCCCAATTCAAAGTTGTGTTGGAAAGCTACTGAAAGTTAGGATGAGCGTAAAAGCTAGTCAAAATTAATGAAAAGAATTATTTTGTTGATCCTTCTCCAAAAAAACCCAAAGGTGATGCTAATGAATTTTCCTTCATGACCTCAACACCACAAGAAAGTTTTCAATTCATAGTTATTGTTGATGTTCATGAACATCAGCTATCTGGTCACTTGACAGACATGATTGTCTCATTGGCCATCAAGGTAGATCATTGAGTGTTTTGTTCTGGAAGTACTCAGCTTTTTCTAGAACAGCTTGTACCTGATTTATTTAACATTATAATTATTTTCTTGCTTTCTTACGTACAGTGTATGAAGCGCCAAGTCAATACACAGGCCTATTTGCTGATTGATTCTAAATAAAACTTTGTTCCTACCTTCAATGTAACAATCTTCCAACAAAAATAAAGTGGAAGATTTTAGAGTTTTTATACTTAAGGCTCCACCATTTGTACAAAACTCAAGTCTCCATTAATTAGGTAATTTTTTTTTCATACCTGATCTTTTCTTCTCTGGTATGTGTTACTCTTTGCCATGAGTTTCATTATTTGGAAAAAAAAATCTTTCAGCAGCAACAGTTCTTTTTTGATTTATCAATCGAGAATGTTTTTTTATTTGTACGAAAGCATTTCTTTTTTATGCCAAAAGATAGCAGAGTAAAGCCTGATTTTTTTTTTCTTCTCTTTTAGTAAACTTTCTCAGGCAAGTTGCCACGCACGTTCTGACATTTTAAATTCTTGAAAAGTTTATCTAACATCAGTTAGTGTACATTAGTCACAAGTCTACGAGTTGCAGTTGTCAGAGTGGAATCACAGTTTTTTTGAAAATTCATAGCAAAAAAAAATAATTCTCTTTTTCTCTGTCTTTCTCTGTTTCTGTGTGTTTAGCTCAATGGTAACAGCAATGCTACATTGAAGCGGCTACCCTATCAGTAACATGTTGGATTCCTGCAGCAGCCCCATTTTCTTCAATTGTTTATTCTATTTATGTTGTCTAGGCCAAATGACACATTCACCGCATGTTATGTGCTAACAGATCATTTCAAATAGAGTTTCAATGTGATGTAATGCAATTAATAATCATTTCTGTCGGACTACATATCCATTTCTTAATAATACAATTGTCCGTGTTGAGAGGAACTAATAGCAGATAAATATATGTATAAGTGTATATCATGGATGGGCCATGAAGGCAGATCTAGGTAAGCAGAAAAGATTAGTATTCAGAAATTTGAACACAAAAAATGTTATATAACATATTTTTCCTATGAAGAATGAACTGCTTCAATTGAATCTGGCTTATTTTATTTTTTGAGAAAAGATAGTTTTTTTAGAGGAAGCAAATAAATTGACTTTAAAGTGGTTTATAGATTTACAAGGTATGTACAATGTGAAACCAGGCAGTGACTTTGCATCCCTCTTTGCGACAGACAATCTTCAATTCACAATGTAAACATCTGCTCCCATTTAACTTTTACTGTGTTCCATAATAGATAAAATTAGATGTCATAGAGTATGTAATAGGGGATGGGAATTTACCAGTACACATCCTCAAGTGGGCTAGGGCACAGGTCATTCAAGGACACAAAAGGTCATTCTTATTATATTTTCAGTTCTAATCATTGGATAAATAATTTTAATATCAGGATTACCATCAATCATTATTCTTACAAATGGTACACATATTTCTTACAATAAAATCAATTCTTGAACAAATTTTTGTCATATATTGCTCTTTTTTTAATGGAACAGTTTATGATATCAGTAAGAGTAATGCACTCATAGTCCAGGTATGTTTGTGTTTTGCCTTCTACCCTTCTCTATTCTCAATGACAAAATTTACCATAATTGAGAGGGAAAGGTGGTTTAGGGGTGAAGTGTGGATATATTCGGACATACTACTCTGTTTTACTGCTAAATCAGACTGTTTTTATGATAAAATTGAAGGTAATCATTGTATTATTTATTTTTCTTTGGATGAAGTATAGTTAACCCTCAGTATTAATTCTAGACTACTATTTAGCTTTGCCTTCATTTTTCAGAAAGTAATTATTCTATCATTTCATTTTCTATTGAATTAGGGCAAGAGTTCATTCCAAAAGTGCATGTTAGGAAGGGGCTTGACTTCATGGTGTATTGAGCAACCTGCCATAATAGTCATGTACAATAATTTTCTGTCTAAGGTACTGAACTGCAACTTTGAAGTATTTCGGTTACTCTTCTTCAGTGATGCCAATTTAGATATTTCATATCTAAATTTAGATCACCAATTTAGATATTTTACATCTACATTTAAATCAATGGCCAATTTAGATATCTTGTATCTAAATTTTCATCAATAATTTTAGATGAAAGATCTATGATCAGTAATTTTGTATTCATTTTCATAAGATTTCTTGAGAATCGCCAAAATTCAAATTTATCGATGTTCTGCCTCATGTGCAGACATGTATCTAGCAGATGTCAACTTCATACAATCGCCAGTCATCTTTATTGTTATCTCACACTGGGATTGAGATAACAATAATTCAAAAATACTACTACTGCTAAGAGAGGAGTGCGGTCCATATACCCCCGTCGGTTAAATAAAGGGTTTGGTTCGTCACTTCCCCATACCTACCAGATGATACCTGATGAAGGCCGTAGAGTACAACGGCCAAAACGTTGTATGGAAAATAACCAAGATGAAGATAGTCCGAACAAAAATAGAGATGGTGATGATGATGTTGGTGATGGTGGTGGCAAACATTTTTCATCACCTTGCTGTTGATGCTGTTGCCACCACCAAGGTGAAAAAGAAATATCTATAAACTCTGTGTCAAGAAGCAAAAAAAAACATTTTAATCCTCCACTGCATAAACAGTCAAGATTGCAGTAAGTGTCCAGTAAACAGTGTCTAATAAACAAAGACTAATGCATTAAACTGAGAGTTGTTTCTAAACAAGTGTCTAACCTAACTTAACCTCAATTATGTCATTATAAACGGAAAACTTTGGACCAAACCATGTGTATAAAATGATTATAATTCAAAAAACATTCGCAGTAGAAGTAATGAAGAAGAGGGAATAGAGAAGAGAAAAAATATATAATAAAAGCCGAAAGATAGCTTTTTTTTACAGCCTTGGCACAATTAAACACATGGTCTTTGAAACAGTAGTTTACTCATGGCAACACATTTATCATTTCTGGTGAAATCTCATTGGAAGAAAACTTTAAAAACTCAAAAGATAACTCGAAAGAGAAAAATGTTTTGATGGCAAAAATGCAGTTTTGATGTCAGCTGTTTAGTCAATACAGTAAACCCTCAATACAACAAATTTGGCTTTAACAAACTCACGGATCCAACCAACCTGACTTTGAGTCAACTGAAGTAAGATCAATAAATGTGGTGAATACATGGACCGTAAAGCACTTTCTTCTCATTTACCAAATGAAATTCAACAAATCTGGCAAACATATGGACCTTATAAATGTAACATACATGTAGACCATAATAGGGTTTCTTCCAATTTATCAAACAAAAAGCTGTGTCTCAATTTTTTTTATCAGAGAAAGTGTTTAAGTTTAGATCTTAATCCAGATTGAAATCATGTATAAAAAAAAATCATCTCTTAAAATATCTACATAGTAAGTATTTTAAGCATAGTCTCCTTGATGATAATGTATGTGTTTTAAAAAATTACCAAGCAAATATGGACATCACCAAGCTGTAAAATGTCCTCAAGATATGTTGGATGGTCAATGCATATTATAAGTAATTGTAAGTATCCCAATGATTTAATAGATATATCATTCCTAAACTGAATGATTATGAAATTCTGTATAAACATATATTCCTCCATATTTTTATTGTATTGTTTTATGTTTTCATTCTGTATTTTTTATGTTAATTTTCATTTCATCTTTATACTTACAAGCACATTTTGTTTTAATATTCTTTAAGTGAAAATTGACCACTCCAGACTCAAGCATTAAACTGAGTTTTTCTAAATAAATATATAATGCACTAAGACTAGTATTGTACACCTGAGGAAGGCAGAAGTATGGATTAGCCAAAGTGTTGTAGTAACAGCCAGAACAACAAAAAAGAATGTCATTGATTGTACAAGCAAATCTTGGATTGATATTGACTTATCTTAAAATTACAGAATGTATACAGCATTATGTTCATCACGAAAAGAACTGATTGTTCAAATATTAATAGGATGCTTATCAATTGTGTTTGATATTCTAAGGAAGTATTGTGGCATTGTTATTGTTGCTGAAACAGCTTAGATGTCAAACTAAAATGTGTCAATTCAGAAAAAAGGAAAACTCCTAGAGAATAAATAATTATTTTTTACCCCCCGCCAATGAATCACATCAGTCTATTTGCCCAAGTAATATCGCTGAATATTCTCAATAAATTTGAAAGACATTTTATGGAAGGGTAGGCCACGGGCTATCAGAGAATTGATTATATTTTGCGGTAGATCCAGAAATCGTTCTAGATAAAGAGATATCTTTATCATTCAGTGGGGAAAAAATTAATAAAAAGGCTAGCATTTAAGGTATTTGAAAAAATATAAATTCTCTCCCTTGTGACTCACCTAATTTTCATCAAGTTTTTAGTTATTGCATAGTGTTGGCAGAATATACTCTTTCTGTGTGCTTTCTAGGTTTTTATATTTATCTAAAAGGATAAAGTTGCAACCTGAATATACACTGCTTTCAATCTAATTCTTGCATTGCTCCTGAAATTGTTTGCAATAAACAACCTTAAACATATCAAGACAGATTAAAGTAGAGATGGCAGTAAAAGTCATCTGGCCGATTCAGTAAAAATCCAAATATCAAGAAATGCAATGTATGGCTTAATACTTTGACATTTTCATATTGGGTCATTGTTTTGAATCTCTGTGGGACACCAATGGATTCTGCTACAATTCAAACACGTGACATCTGCCTTGCAAATAATCGTATTTACTGATGTTCTGCTTACCGCTATCTCGATTAGCACTGATTCGCTATAGTGCTCTTTTATGAATATTTTTCATCACAAATTTAGTAATGTTAAATTTACAAAATGAGTAATGAATGATTAGAGGTAGCATCAGTCAGTGAAATAACTGTATACTATACCATGTGTATGAGAATATGCATATACACAATAATTAATTATTATGTAGTGATATTCATCAACACTTAGAGATATTCTACTAGATCTGGAAAGTCACTACTAGGTGAGATACACAGCACTAATCCATTCCATCTTGTTGAGGCTCAACAGACACAATATATTTTAAAATAATGAGAATGGCCTTGATTGAGAGTGAAGTATTAAGGCAAAGAAAGATGTTCTGAACATGGTATTTATGTTATGTTAGATTTGGCCTACACATGAACTTCAGTAAAAAAAAAAATTGTGTGCAACGATCACATTGAGAATAAGAACATAACTGTCAAAATCAAAGATGCAAAACTAGGAAAAGTAAACCACTACATCTACCTAGGGCAATGAATCTGTATGAAACCAACGAAAGAGGACGATATCAAGTGAAGAATCACCCTAAGATGGCAAGCCTTCGGCAGAGACAGCTCAACTTTCAAAAACAAGTCGATCCCAATAATCCAAAAAAGAAGAAAATACAACCAATGCATCCTCCCAATAGTCATTTATGGATCTGAAACATGGAACCTAACCAAGAGATAGATTCGCAAACAGAGAAGCATGCAACATGCACATGAAAGAATCATACTCAACCTCACACGGATAGATCACAAGACAGCACAGTATATAAGGAAGAAAACGGGAGTCAAAGATATCATAGAATCTATAAGAAAACTTAAATGGCAATGGGCAGGCCATGTTGCAAGAATAACAGACAACTGATGGACATCACGACTTACAGCAAGGATCTCTAGAGATCACATGCAAAACCAAGGTGAGCAGAATACAAGACAGGGTGACAAACTAGATAAATTTTAAAACTATTGGCTCCACAATGCCCATGATAAAGAGGTGTGGCAAACCCTGGGGAAGATTTATGTTCAACGGATGTTAAAAGACTGATGATGATGATGACAATGACCCTATTTAGCACAACATTTTTTAGGAATATATCTAGAGCAGTGACCAGGGTATTACCATACTAATGCTTAATAATTGTAATGTCTGTATGGCAAAGCCTTTTGGAGGGGTGGTGCAACCAATGCATCACACCAGGACCCAGAGAGCTAAGAGGGACCCAAGCGTTACTTGGGTAGAGCTGTGCATCAAAACCTCTCAGTCAATATGTTAGGTTGACTCTATTATTTACTGGTAGGTGAATATAGTCTCACATTTTGAAAGGATTATGGCAGATAAAAATGGGATGGCTAGTGGACGAGGGTGTTTATGCAATGTGTGTGTATAAAAGGGATGGCACAATAGCCCTGCTGCTTGGATATTACATTTTAAAATGGAAATGATTACATCTATTGAAGAGCATTGGAATGAAGACAAAGAAGTCTGTGGTTCAACACCAAAAGGTTATATTGATTAACCAATTCAGGAAAGGGAAAGAAAGCTTTGATTTTAAATTCATGATTTTCTAAACAGTGGAAAGAATCCATTTAGTTATAGATAAGAACAAATCACTATTATACATACAAGATGTGTTCAAGAGGAGAGAGAAGTTGACTCGTGCAAATTTACATCTTTGATTCTTCTTCTGGATGTAACGTTTCAGTTAAAAAGTACTAAATAATAAAAATATGTTACAGTGTAATATTATTGTAGATTTCTTTGATGGAAGTTACTATTTTTGGGGTCATTTGCACCTAGAAATGAGAAATAATATGACAATAGACAGCAAGCTCTAGACATTGTGAGAGCCTTCTCAACTCAAAATGAGGTGACCATAAAGTCAATTCATCACTGTGCATTTCATTTTCCACAGGAAACCATGCTACTCAAGAACACACGCACATACATACACACTTTAACACACTTGTGCTTTCCTTAATTACACAAGGAAATTGACTATGTGCCAAGTCATTTAAGTTTCTAAACTCTATGTTACATATGTCAAATAACATAAATCATCATCATCATCATTATTATTATTATTATTGCTATTATTACCACTTCTGCGACTAATATAATTGTAACTGTGATTGTAATATTGGGCTTGATCCTGAACAGTTGAACATCAAGACAGACATGCGTGTTTTCCAAAAATCTACCCTTCTTAGAACAGCTCACATTTTGAGGAAAGTACTCTCTGCCAGAAGCCTTTTGTTAAGGCTTAACAGTCAACTTACGGACTGAACAATCAGTATGCATACTGTGCCACGTGAGAAAGTATAATCATGATAAGTAGTCAGCTATGGCCTAACAGCCAAGATGAGGAAAGTATTTGTAAGTAAAGCGGGGGAACGTTGGCACCGTACAAACACCTAGAGCTCCTGCAGTATGTGAGGATTATGAGAGTAGGGCTGGAGACCTGAGGAAACACTGTCACTCAGCCATCAGCAATGACCACCAGACATTTGGTGAGAAAGTACAAACCACAGCATTGCCATGGACTGCAAGAATGCTGAGAAGAAGGCTGGAGACTTGAGAGGACTTGATGTCATAGTTTCTGCCGATGACTACCAAACATCAGGTGTGAACATGCAGATGATGATGATGATGATAATGATGATGATGAGAATTTAAAAAAATATTTTAATTTTTCTATTATAGATTCTTTTACTCATGTTTCATTAAGTATATTCTCAACTGACTTCAAAATTTGAAAAGATTAAACTTGAATTCTCAAACATTCCTGAATTTGATTTTATCAATATCAAATAATTGGAAATCAGTTATGATTTCTCAATATCTCAATACTTAAAAAATCTTGATAGCAAAAATGATTACAGTAGGAAAATTTATATAAAGTAGAAAAGTAACCTGATATCTACTCCCAAAAGGGGAAACAAATTTAATAAAAAGACTGGTTAGTCACTCTATAGTCATGTGACCAATGTCTTTTAGCAGCATGCCGTGTTGAGGCTGATCAGTTGAAAAGTTGGTAATCAATGAATAAGTTGCTCCTCTTGCCTTTTGTTGAGCAGTGGTCACTAACAAAAGTCTTGATTTTCAAAAATACAAGTTTGAATGAACACAATCTAAGGGGCCGATTTAGCATACATTTACATTGCAAACTGATCCCCCCGCCCCAAACTAAAAACTTATTTTGGGAGAGAATTTTCGGAAAGGCAAAATCTGTTTTTTCTAGACATAACAAGGAATAAATGTTTGAATGTTCATCAGCCCTGTAGCTCAATTGGTACAGTCTATACATTTGTCACATAGATAGATAGATAGAAAAATAGATAGATATCCAGCCAAGCAATCAGGCAGAATCACTTAGAGTTTAGGTTGATGGTTTCCAACAACATGGATACTAGAAGTGTTTGCAAAATCTCCTCATATGTATTTCAATGAGAGTGACAAACCGATGACAGAAGTAGGTGAGAGTGATTAATACTCCGTATAAGGTTACAAATGTCAATGATTGCCTATGGTTGAGTTCCCAGAGATGGCCGAATGAGGAAAATAATTGTCCATACAACAACGGAACATTCTCATATTGCTGTTTCAATTGTCTGGGAAGAATGGCAACAATGAGCTGTGGCGTAAGACATGTACCCAGACATGATTACTATGCACAGTATTTAAAGTCCTGGACCCCTGTGATATGGATACGGTCAAATTCAGTTTTTAACAGATGCATAGATTGAAAAACGTTCACTACATTCAATTTTATAGTAGTTTATCATTAGTACAATGAAAATTTCATGATGCTTTTTTAACAATCTAGGAATAGTTTAAGAATAACTTTGACTTATGACCCCCAGAGTTATTTCCCGATGGCACTGGGTAACCTTGCAAGTTATTAATGATATCTGAACCAACTCTCGAATGCCAATAATGTTTCATCTCAAATATGGGACCATAAAAGCAATATTGATTTAGAAAGTTATAAGAAAAAACAAGAAGATAAAAAAGCCATCATAGCAAAATGATGAAACAAAATTTGCAATGCAGAAATGCTCTTCATTTTAAAGAGATTCATCCTAGACATTGACATGGAAATTTCAAATAATTTTAGAGAAGTGTAATTTACAAAAATCAAACAAAGATCAATTTTGGAATGAGTAAAAGGTTTTTAAGCCTTCCTTTTGAATGAACTCTTCTACACAATGGCTTGAATCTTTTGTAATGTTTACTTCACTGACGATTATCATAAGTGTACTAATAAAAATTCATGTTATATTAGGTAAAAAAATCATTGAAACTGATATAGTGTTTAAAGGGTGATTCAAGAAGAGCTCAACCCGAGACCCACAATACTTTAATGACATCATGTGAGTTTGAACGATCACTGTTTTTAGTTAGGCATTTGAGGCAACACTGTGCCCTTAATAAATAAGATTGAGCTTTCACACAAAGCAACCATTTTTAATTTTGTTACAACTTTTGTAAAACTCAATCAATTTTAATAGAATATATATCATCTATTTGCAAGTGAAAATTTTTCAAAAACCTTTGGTGTACCAGGCATATGCCCTACTGGCATAACCTGTTAATGTTCAGCTATTAACAGAAAGTTTGATGGTTTGAATCAACCTGGAAGCAACTTGTTTTTTTACAAGTAGTTGGAGTTGAGGATGAATTTTCTTGTAGTGGTGTATATATATCATGAATCATTTTTTTTCTGAATTTTCAATTTTCGATGCTGAAAATTTAATCATGCGAGGAATGGAAAAGACTTTTGAAAGTCAGGCGCATGAATTGGATTCAGAAATAAATAGCTCTGGTGCAACAGGCGTAAACCTTTTATGGTGCAATCATTTAGCATGTTTGACTGTTAACTGAAAGCTTGCTAGTTTGAATTCACTGGGGACGTGACATGTTTTTTTTTTTAAACAAGAGGAGCTGTAGCTAAGGATGAATTTTCTGGTTGTGGTTGAGTTTTTATACATAGCAACAATTTCAATTTTGTAGTATCTTGTAAAACTCAACCAATCTTAATAAAATTCTGACTTCATTTAGACTAACTTTCTTATCATAGCAAGTAATTGAAATTGCTCTCTAAAAATGCTAAATTCAGAACCCTGGCAAATTTTCAAATTCTTGTTTTTGCTAAAAAAAAAAAATTCTGTTGTAAGAAGTCAATACATGCTCAAACTGGAGAACTGAATAAGACAAAACTTTGCAGGCATATTTAACATGACCCTGAGAATGTTATAGGCTACAGAAAAACAAAGATTTTCCCCATTTTGTAAACATATAACATGGTCTCAGTTTTCTGCATTATACGTACAAGACAGATAAGTGACATCAAGCCATAGGAAAAGGGTGAATGGATAGAAATATTGGTTATATACATCTAGCAACCTGCCTAGCATTAGCAAGTTCAATCAATGGGTTAAGTGGACAAGAAATGCTTCAAGGTCCAATCAACCAGGCAGATATCCCCCCCTGAAACAGATAATGGAATAAGAACAATCTACCCTCTTAAATTCAAAGTTCCTTGTAAATTACCATTTACTCCTACATTAATCTGAATAAATCAGTGAATGATAATTGCAATTACTCGTCTCAGAAATTCAGAATGACATTATATTGTATCACCTGAAACTAAATATTAACATTAAATATAGGTTTTCCATTGAGATACAAAAATGAAAATTATTTTCTTAGTTGAATTATTTTTTGATCGATTTGCTTCTGTAGTTCAATTTAGTAATTTATATTTTGCAGATACTCCAGTTTATCAGCTCAAGTCTGTCAACTAACTTCTTTATTGCTCATGGAGTTCAAAAACAAACTACGAAGTTAAAACAATAAAATTGAGTTATGAATATTTTATTATTTCATTTTTTTAAGATATGAACATTTGATTATTTAATCATTACAGATACTGCTATCTGTGGTACATGGCTCTGTGACATAGTCCCGTAAACTTCCATTAATTCAGATATGACTTTTGGATCTGTCTTCAGTGCAACAGCAAGACTCTTTCCCATTTCCAAGTTTTTATCTAAACAATAGCTAAATCCATTTATTAAGATGCACTTTGGCTCCTTGGCTAATTCATCAAGTTTTAAATTTGTAAAGGGATGCAGCAATAAAAAGAGTAAGTAAAAATGTGCGCATATTAAAAAGGAAACAACACTGTCCTATAGTTGCTAAATATTATCAATGCCAGGCCAGACAGAAGTGTATCAAATGATTTTTATTTGGGGGGGGGGGCATGCAGACCAAATAAGGGAAGAAATTTGCTGACTGAAAGTGGACCCCTCCAATACTCCCTTGATGCCAGAGTTGCCAAATATATACATACATATACGATGAATTGGCCTTGAAATAAATTTTAAGTAGTAGTATGCTACAGTAAATCCTTGATTTAGCAGACCGCAGTAAAAATTGATTTCAGATTTAATGGACATTTTCATGAATATTCTTTTTTAATTTCTGTGTATTAGTGATTTATAAAATATTGTTAATAACCTTACATTTTTCTTTATACTAAGCAATATTTTTTAATTATGCCTAAAATAAATCTCATTTGTCGGAACATGGATCCCCATGATTTTAAATAGGATTTTTGGTCACTGCCAAAAAAAGTTAAGTATCATTGAACAGAACTGTCAAAAAGGTGGATAAATATTATCTGTTTATTATGATTTGAAAATTCATATTGTACTGTATATTGAATTGAAGTTTCTTTTACATTAGAAAAGAATAAAAAATGGTAAAAAACGGATGGCTTCCTCAGTAACATTCAGATTTAACAGACTTTTGACATCAACAGACACTTCTTCCCTCCTATCAGTCCATGAAATAAGGAATTTTGACTAACGAAGTAACATATTTCTTCATAATTTAGGGCTATATTACAAAAGGCTGGTGAATACAGTTACAGGGTAATAGATATAACATTTGCCATTGTCCCATGAGACATATGGCCAAGTGGATGAAAGCATTGGTTAAGCATATCTAGTGATCAGTCTGATGGCTGCTATTTCAACCCTAGTATAAGGTCATGGAGAAAGTTATACTCTGATCCAAGCAGACAAGCAACATCACAAAGATGAATTAAGTAGGAGGAATTAACCAATAAGAAATATCTTCTGGTATGAACAGTAGAATAGAAACAATCTACCCTTACAGATCAAATAAAGGGTTTGGTTTGAAATTCTCAGAAGGTTACTAACTACAAAAGGCACCTAAAATAGGCTGGAGAGAACGGCAGTCAAAATGTTGTGATAATAACAACCAAAATGGGGACACAAGTCTGAGTGAATCAATGTATAAGGATAGTATATTTTTTGCAGTTACTGTACACACTGCAAGTATTTATAATAAGTTTCAAATTGTACAAGTGTTGACCAAACATATAACACCATGACAGTTATCCTATAAGAGGATATTGGTGCCTTAGAAATATAAGTTCATAGAAAATGTGTGTAGGTGAATGTTTATTTGGAATATGGGTGACAAATTATGTGTGCGAAAATATAGAAAGCTTACCTCAGCTGGTTGAGTTGAAAAGATAAATATTTTGTACCAGCTGAAAATACGTATGGACAAGTAATCCCCAGCTACATGGTGTCTATGGTAGTAAAACCTTGAGTTAAGTAATGACTTAATGTTTTATGACCATAGGCTCCATATAGGGATGACCAGCCTCCAAGAGGTTATTTTCAACTTGTTTAAATAAAACTGATATTTTTTTAACTTCAAGTTTCATTCGCAGCAGATAAATTAAAAAGAGATGATTAAATTTAAATAAAAATCGTATTTGTTATGAGGGTAATTTTTTGAGTTTGTGTTAGCAGCATCAGCAGTATTGTTTACGATTGCTTCACAAATTAATATAGCCTTTTTTAGAATAAGTGACGGTTCGATTTGTTTTAAACTTATCTTTTTTGTGTCTGTCAAATATTCAATGTCAGTCATGGAAATACTAGAATAGCAAATAAGCAATTAAGCTTTTGTATTCTAATTTCCAAACGTTACTTTTTGTTAAGCTCTTAAAAAAATGTATTTTTCCGCCTCCAAAATCATGGAACAATTGAAAATTATCGTCCAAAAATTTTTAGAGTAAAACATCTAAAGCTTAAATTGCTTTTTGGTGGTTGAAATGCAATTTTCAGGGAGAAATATTGTGACAGAGAGGTTAATTAAATCTCCATGATGTGCAGAATGGTAAGAGGAAAGTTAATCCCATACATTGAAGTGCCTGTGATATCATGTTCTTTAGCTCAGAAATCTATAATATCTTTGTTGGCTGGCTGATGTAGTCCCTCTTCAGGACAAGCCCAGAGTGGTTTGCTGTGATGTCTACATATTGGATGTTTGAGCAGTAACAGAGAAGTGATTAATTTTCACTCTCCTTTTTGTTCATCCAGGTATTTTGGATTTTCAAGTATTCCTGCCTATTTTTGATGGTTGTATATCTTTGGGGCACCACACTAGGATCATTGTGAACCTAATGGTCCATTAGTGCGGACAAAACATTGCAGAGCAAAAAGTTTAGTAAGCAAATAAGCAAACAAACATTCATCATCTTTATTCTATTAGTTCAAGTTTAGTATGGCATAAGGCTACAAATATGGTGCATCCTCGGAATGTCAAACTCATTACATTTAGCAATCGTCTGCAGGAATAGCTTGTTAACCATCACCATACGTAATAATAATTTATTTATTGTAAGATTCAATGGTAATCGAAGATGTCATAAACTTATTTCTGCCAGCCTCTATAAATAAAAGTCAATAACTGTCTTGCTATTTATTCTCTCCCTGTCTTGTTTTAAAGAGTTTATTTCAATTCTCATTAACAAGAAGAGCTGAAGATTGGAATTAATTTGTGTAAATAGCAACTGACAGATTCAGCAGTTATTTGTCTGAGCATTTACATTCTTACAGAAATCTCACAACATTCTACAGTTACACCAATATTACAGACATTTTATGCAAAGATGGGAGTCAACCTCATCATCATCTGTCTTTTAACATCTGTCGTTAGACATAGACCTTCCTCAGGGTTTGCCACACCTCTCTATCATGGGCATTGTGGAGCCAATACTTTCTAAATATATCTACTTCGTCTTTCTATCTTGTATTCTGCCTGACTTGGTTTTGCATGTGAGATCCTTGCTGTGAGTCATGATGTCCATTGGTTGTTTGCAATTTTTGCAACATGTCCAGCCCATTATCATTTGAGTTTTCTAATGGATTCTGTTTTCTCCCTGATATATTGTACTGTCTTGTAATCTTCCCATATGAGATTGAGCATGATTCTTTCATGTGCATGTTGCGTGCTTCTCAGTCTATAGTTCAGTCTCTTGGTTAGGTTCCATGTTCCAGCTCCATAGATGACTTTCAGGAGGATGCATTGGTTGTATATCCTTCTTTTTAGGACTAATTAGATTTTCTTGTTCTTGAAAGTTGAGCTTGCTCAGCCAAGGGCTTGCCATCCAAGAGTGATTCTTCTCTTGACTTCTTCTTTGGAGGATTCCATGGAGATTCACTGTCCTACGTAGATGCAGTGGTCTACTGAGTTAACCTCACACAAATTGCAACAAAAAAATTTTCAACAGATTTCCTTCCCTCAGTATGTTCCAAAAGTCCTGAAATTCAAAATGGCCACTATCTGCCCTAATGAAAATACCCTCTCTCAAAAACCTAATACTGTATTAAGTTAAAATTCAGCAGGTATATGGCCTAATAAAGGTCAGTGTTGAGTTTGAAGTTGTTTGGCTCAGTGGTTCTTGGGAAGGCAGAGGAAAATATGTTGTTCCTTATAAATCACTATCCAAATGGAAATCTGTTCTCTCAGCATATCCCCATAAAATTTTCTGTTTACTAAGGGAACCCACGGACACATGTTTAGTAAGTTCGTTTTTGAAAATTCCAAATGGAAATGTCAATAATGACATTTCAGAGTCTGAAAGAATGGGAAATGTCAATAATGATAGTCTTGGGTCAGGAAGAATGAAAAATATCATCAGTGTTAGTTCAGGGTCTGCATTCATGCTCATACCGTTAGTCCTGTAGAATTTTGAGAAAAATTGGGTAAAAAATGTAAATGAATTGACATGACATATCGTTGAAAGGGGGATTTGTTTAGCTTTCCAACACTGTATTTGTTGTGCCTGAAAAAGTACAGCCAAAAATATGAAACTGGGGATGTAATATTTTACAAGGAACTTTTCAGTATCTGTATATTTCATATTTGACAGTCTATGGATGGTAGATTTATTTTGAGCTGGATATATATATATATATATATATATATATATATATATATATATATATATATATATATATATATATATATATATCTTTGTAAACAGAAATTTATCAGCTCTTAGTCTATTTATATTTGTTGCATACAAAAAGTTACAGACAAAAATGTGGAGCTAGCTATTTGGCATTTTACAAGTGAATTTGAGTACATGTGTATTTTAGAGTCTACTGTCTATGTATTGCGGATTTAATCCGTGTTAGAGGTACGTACATATATATACCTTTGTAATGAACATTCTCTCAAATTTCCAACAGTGTATTTTGTCAATTTGCATCTGTTGCTCACAACAAATCACAAGGAAATCCAAGTATGTGCATATTTTCAAGTCCAGTCTCTATGGATTGTGGATTTATTTCAGGATGGAGATATATAGATATACATACGGTCTATGGATTTTGAGAAAATTCTACTACAATCTAAAATGCTGTATAAATTGGCAAAATTCTTTGTAAAATGCCAAATACCTAGCTTCACATTTTTAGCTGTAACTTTTTATGGTCAGCAGACATAAATTGACACACTGTCAGAATACTGATGAAATGCCCTTTCCAATTATATATATATATATATATATATATATATATATATATATATATATATATATATATATATATATATATATGTGTGTGTGTGTGTGTGTGTGTGTGTATAAAACTACAATCCATACACAGTTTATGTCTTGAAAACCATTTCAAACAACCTGAAAACCTACTAATTGACAAAGAGTAATAGTTATACATTATAAAATGAAAGTCCTTGCCCAATGCAAAATAATCCATTGCAAGTTATTCATGGCAAGATAAAACCCCTGACTCACAGATAGAACTTAGTTGCCATCAATCACAATAAAATAGAAATTTTGTTAGCTATGGAACTACAATGACAGCAATTCCTGGCATTTGCTCTTAATGTATTTAATCTTAATGCATACAGATCTAAGCCTTATCTCATCAAATCCAGAGGACCTACACTATTAACCACCCCATTCTTTGATAATATCTAAATGAATTATTATAGTGGTGATGGCCTTTCAAGGGCTGTTCTGCTTCTAAATTAAGCTGTTAATCTTTATGTTTTTCGATTGGCACATAATTATTGTGCATTTCCATTAGCTTCCTCTCTTTTGCTACCCTCCACAGCTAAAGAGCTCTAGTTCAATTGATTCAACAGAAGATCTCGTTGAAAGTAATCCAATTCTGTAGCCACTAGAACTTTCTTACAGCTTTCATTAGAGACAATATCAGACCCCCATAACCTACTTACAGTTTTCATCATGATTGTTAAAATTCAGTTGTTGTAAATTGAATTTCCCAAGAGATCATCAGGTATATGCTTCTCGTAAATCTTTAATCATATTCTTAGAACTTGAAACTTGAGAGGAGAGTTCTCTTTAGAGAGAAAAAAAAATAAAATTCAGCTTTAGATAAAAAAGATTAGCTAAGAAGGTTGAAGTAGAAGAAAGCTATCTCCAATAGTTAAACGTATCCTGGGCCCAAAGATACTGGCAACACAGCAAATGCATAAGACAGTAGAACATTGAATAGAATATGAATAGACTAAACAGAATAAAAACCATCAAAATGAGAAAAATTTCCTGATGTGATGTCCGCTTTTTCAAGAATATCTGACTGCTAAATAGTTTCTGTTGTGGTGAAACCAAGAGAGACAATTAGCAAAGGAATCTCTGATGACCAACAACAAACATATTCAAATAATGCATTGTTATTAAAACTATTGATATCAAGTATCAATCAGTATAACATATATAAAATAAGTGGTAATCCTATATATTTACTCTGTCACAGGGAAACAAAAAAACATTCACATTCAGCTTGGCCCTGGCACCACAAACTCAAGAGCCATTCCTGAATGTATCAGAATAAATAACTTATTCTGCTGAAAAAAAGGCACCTAAAAGTCTCAAAGAATTAAGAAATCAAATCAGTACAAAATCTAAATTCTTAAGCACTGAGTGTGAAATTTGATGGATGTCCCTTTACAGTTTCACTGAATGTTCCTTAATAATTCTGTTCCTTCAGCTCAGAAGAAACATTAGATTAGATAATTCTCAAGGGATCACAGCCTATAACCTTTTCCATGAAGTCTCCATTATAAATGATAGATTCTTTCATTCCTCTCCCAACAAAAAAAATACTTGAATGAAAAATTTTAAAAAGAGGCTAAGACACATTCATATGCTAATGGGAAAACACACTTGAACTTCTCTGGATAAAAAAAATAAGTTATAAGTAAGGAATTTAGAAAGAGCTTTGACTGATCAATCAAGGTAAAAGCATTCTGAGAATTTCACCAGTGAAAGAAGGTAAAAGGAAAAAAAATCTATTTGAGTCCAGAGATGATAGTTAATGAGCTTAAAAAGTCCATTTATCCACTGATGTCTTATCATTCTTGCTTTCAGTTTTAAATTGTTATGGTTGCCATGAGGAAAAGCAACAGAAGACATATCTGATAAGCACTGCTTGCCCCATTTTATAGAGACTGTTAACCTAAGTTTCTTCAGTTTTTCGAGAGGTTTGCTATACTAGTTATCTATGTACGAGTTACATGTACAGGCTACACCAATGGAACTACAGGGCTGAAAAATTCAATGTTTATTGATTTTTTTTTCAAATCCCCCCACTCCCCAGGTTATAAGTGGGGGCTGAAATTTACAATGTGTTCATGCTGAATTACTGCCTAAGTTTGTCTCCAGCAGTGTTCATGCTTATTTTTTGCAAAATTTGGACATTTTTGTGATCATTGCCCAACAAAAGGCAAGAAAACTAACTTATTCATTGATCACCCCTTTTTTTTACAATTTTTCAATTGATCACCTCCGACATGGCATGCTGTCAAAAGATATTAAATATGTGATGGTTTCTATTGAGTGACTGAGCAAACCGTTTTTTTTCAAATTTTACTTTAAAATCATATACATCCATGGTATTAGCACAGGTATTTCTTCAGGACATGTATAGATTGATTTATACATATTTTCTCTTGAAACAATGAAAATGCCAAAAGTTATCGATTTTCTTATACATTGTTGATATAATGAAATAATACAAAATAATAAGTTTATAAAGTACCGTATATCTTTGAATATGTCAAGGGTTTTTAATCTAAAAAGTAGCCTAAAATTAACACCTCAACTGGTAGTCAAAATGGTCATGAAGAAAGGATAAAACTATCAAAATGGTGTCTAATTCTATACAAAAACAGACTCCCAATGCAGTAATGATAATTCAATCCAAAAATAAAAAATGCTATCATAAAATGGTGAAAATTTCAATAAAAGAATGAAAATAGTCTACATTACTGATTTATTGACCGTTGTGAGCGGAGATAAAGGAAAAAAAAAATCGGCTTCGGGGCCAACTGGGAGAATTAAAGGAAGGTGTTTTCAACCAAAGGACCAGACAGCTGTCAACTTGCCAAATGTAGTCTATGCCTGAACGTTTGTCTCGCTCTATCCACTACACATAACTACAATGACAGCTACTGTTCATTCATTCATTCAACAGTGAGCATTACTAGTACTTTTCCTCTAGATTTTCACCTTATTCTCCATATTACACCAACTACAAAATGGCATGACAACTTACACGTTGACCCCAATAAGGCTCGGTCGAAAAAGAAAAAGATGTGCCAGTAATGTAACCTTAGGTGGCGTTCAATAAAAAATAATGAACCAACTTCGTAGAGTTTGTTTCTGTTTTGTTTTTTCTCACTATGGCGAAATCATTATGCCTTGATTATGGTTTTGGGCTCAACTTATATTCAAGTCTTCCAATTTACTTGGTTTATCTACTCTAATTTGACCTTATTTTATATTCACAGTTGACTTTTATTAAAAGATACAAGGTAATTAAATGAACTTCGCAGACGTTGTTTATCATGTAAGTAATCAAATTGTCTTTGCAATATACCAGTTTCAAGTGTGGTGTCTAATTATCCTGTTTTGATGAAATCTTGTGAAGATGATCAAATATAAGATACTAATACCATAACAAGTGAGCGATCGTTGAATATTTATGATCAAACTGATACAGACAATGATATGAATGAACCACCATTAAATTTTATCTTATCATCACAAAAAAAATTTCCTCTTTTATCAATAAGATTTTATCATTTTCAATGTCAAAGTTTTATCCATAATTGATTAAAACGTGAAAGCACGAAATATGAGTTAAAAAATTTAAATATTTCATCATTTCCAGGTGAAACAGTTCAAAATATCAGAATTTTGTTGTTATAAAATGTATTTCATTACTCACTTACACAAACACACACACACACGCACACACATACACACACATACATATATCAATTGCCCAGGTCAGTCAACCAGTCAGAATACTCCTTCAAAGGGACTGCAGACTTCCAGAGCTAATTTGGGCATCTGCTGGAGAAGGAAACTCCAACAAAACCTGTGACCTGGGGACCTTGCTCCCATCTTTTGGTATGCAAACCTTTGATTTATAGGATGGGGTTGACAGTGCGCATGCCAAGTGAGCTTCTCCGATTTGTTCTTTATGACCAATTCAAAAGAATGTATGGATTTTCCAAAATTCATATTGTACATGTCGTATTTAGTTTTTTCAATACTTTCACTCATCACTATTCTCTCTCAAGGTTAGTTTTTAAGTAGCAGAATTGTCCCAATATATATGGGCATAAAACAGAAATACATATTTAAATCTACAACTCTAAAGTATATCTTTCTTTTATAAATCAAATAGAACCATATTTCACTAGTGACATAGGTAATGATAAACACGGTCAAAATTTGGAAACTAGGGCAGATGCAGCTTGAGAAAAACCAGCGATGGTCAAAAGTGTTATAAAAACTAAGAATGAAAGACACAAAAAAAAAAATACATGACTTTGGGAAAATTCATACACTCCTTCAAACCAGCCATAGAGAACAACATCTAAGAATTGGAAATACTTATAAGGAATGTCAATATTGCATAATAAAACAATATATAAAAAAAATCATATATATATATATATATATATACATATATATTACAAAATTATGTTTAGATTTTATCTTCATATTATAAAATTAGCATTTTGAAACTACCTTTAAAGTTGTCCTCAAGTGTGTTTGATTCCGTTAGATTTGAAAAAATATTTTTGCCACAAACTTTCATGGATTAATAATTTTGAACGTGCAGGATGGTTGGATCACTTAGGAAAATTACATGCATTAATGATCACTTGAAGAGAATTCACCTGAAGCACTTTGAGAATTCAAGTAGCTAATTGATGGAAATGTCCATTATATTTCCAAAAATGTAAGATTTATCGCAACCAGCTGAAATGCTTTGGGAACAGTATTTATAAACAGTTAAGAGAGCTCATAACTTAATCAATTTTGAATGTTTCCCTCAAGTGCACTGATAAATTCAACTTTTTTTCCTGTTAATTCTATTATTTTGCACTTCAATGTGAGTATAAATGGTACACAAGAACAAACAAAAAACAAAAGGCTTTTGTCTCTCAGAGCAGAACTTCTAACGAATATATTCAAAGCCTCAAAATATTATGGTAGTGTATCTTAGAGAACAGAAATTAAGAAAAAATAGAAAGATAACCTGATGCATAAAATTCCTAAGGATACTGGCTTTGACAAGAGAGGAATTGAAATATTCTACATCTTTCAAGTGAAACAAAGGGATCTATTCAAAATGTCATGATCATCACCTGTAATGATATACATCTTATGTCTGCCCAGTTGTCCTTTCAAGAAATTTGATTCTCCATAATATACTCTGCTTTCTAGGCTTTCTAAGAGTACTTAAAGCAATTCATTATTCCAGAACTTCAACTTTTACCTATGGATTTTTATGACATCTTTGAAAGCAGTTTCCATCCTCTTTTTCTTAATGCACTAGACAATTTTGAATGGTTCCCTACTTTCATTTTCCAGAGTGATTAGATGCATGTCTGTGGAGAGTGTCTTGATGTTGTAGGTTTCTATGTATTGTGTTATTTTCTTGTTGATGTTCTCAAGGTTGTATTTGAGTAGTCGCACTTGGGGCACATCAGCCGAACTCAAAGTAAGTGATGAAGCTAGGCCTTTTGAGACCGTTGGTCCAGCAAGAATGGTTGTTTTCCTGGTGATGTTCTTGGTGTTGTGTTTCGGTAGTCACTCTTAGAGCACATCACCCCCGACCCAAAGCAAGTGATGTGGCTGGGCTTTTAGGGATTGATGACCTAGCAGGAACTGCCAGGATATTTTTGATCTTGCAAATCATAGGGAGTTTAGGGAGTTTTAGGCCATGCCCTGCCACAGTGGCCCATGACGTGTGGCAGGGGGTCTGGGTAGTAGATACTATTTGGCAGTGCCCATCATCATTCTAAGTATCATGTGGCAGGTTGCACTGGGTTAGACAGTTTCCATCCTCTTTTTCTTAATGCACTAGAAAATTTTGAATGGTTCCTACTTGCATATTAGATTGCTACTGGACTTTAATAGAAACCAGTATTTCAATATACTTATATCTTACAAGTATTTGTATCATTTATTGAGAAAGATAACATATTTCTTTACTAAAATTCTGATTTCTCTTGCTATATTTTCAAAGATAAGCTTCCCACAACCAGCCATGAGCTAGTTTTTTGAATAGAAGCGTGTTTGGTAGTTGATAGTCTTCCAGCCTTGCCATGTAGCCTACCTACCACAGGGTTCTTTGTAGCATGGCCTCAATGCTTGTGCTTGTGACCGTGACTGACCTGAGGATTTCAGTGTTCATGTTGGAGTAGCTCCAGTGCACATTGAGCTCGTAGGCGGTAAGCAGATCATCTAATAAAAAAAGTAACTTCCATCACAGAGAACAAATTACCAGTCGCATCCTGAATTCCAACTGAGTTTGACACGAGTCATTGATCAGTCCATAAAGCAGCTATTATGAGATTCTCTTGTCAAATGATTCACAAGGAAATTACTTCCTTAGATCAAAATGCATTTACTAGTGCCTTGTCCATAGTGTATGTGTCGGTGATAATACTGCTTGCAGACTTTAAATTTGATAACTAAACCATTCTTTGCATGACAAGTTGATTGGCAGTATTTTATAATGTGTTATTTTCTTGTCAACATTACTTGTCATAGTGCAAATTTTGCTTCTTGACATGTGACGAAGACCATGTTGGCCTAGTTTCACAAATATCTACAGATTTGTATGGAGGGTTTTAGAAGTGAAGTATTCCAAGAAGAGTTTTCAATTAGGTCTTCTTTTGTGTTTTCTCAAGATATTTTGATTGACCATATAAAATTTTCTCCCAAGGGCAACATTATAAACATACTAATGTATAAATGATCAGCACCTGGATGATGATATCGAACAGGAAGATAATAATAACAATGTTAGAAGACAAATTGTTTGAACAATCCTTGTTAGCACAGAATCAAACTCCATTTTTACTTCTCTTCCAACAAAAGTTGATTAATGCAACTCTTGCATTTTATATAGAGTAATACAAAAATACAAAATGAGACAAACAGTCTTTAATAGCAGTAGTAATTCAGATATATAAAGACAATATCGTTGATTTCACAAGATCATATTCAAAAAATTTTGAAAATTGACACTTAACATTTATCACATATTGATGGCATATAAAACAAAAACTATAAATCCAATGATATGTCCACCAATCATGGTAGTAGTAGCAGGTGGAGGAGGAAGAAGAAGAGAAGTCTTTCTTTGAGTCAATTATCATACTTGTGAAATATTGCAATATGGAAATATTCTGAAGTATCATTTTGAATAAAAATCAAAAATGGGCATTTTTGGCTTTTTTAAATTCAAAAATGCAGACCTCAGACATTGTGTTATGATATCATTAACATTAGAAAATTCTGGAATCTTCATGATGAAAAATATAAGCACTTCATTAAAATTATATTCCATTTTAGTTTGAGTACATGATATGTGTATTGGATAGAAGGACATGCATATCTTTAACAGTGTTGCTCTTGTCCAAAAGGATGTAGTCTATTTCATTCTTGGTTTCACGATTGGGGCTCCTCCAAGTCCACTTTCTATAGGCTTTCTTATTAAAGAAGGTGTTCAGGACTTTGAAGACGCAAAATTTAGAAGATCTTTGCCCTTCTCATTCCGTATTTTGTATCTGTACTTGTTGTCACATTTTTCAGTACCTTGTCCTTTTGGGGCATTAAAATCTCCCATAATGATGTTGAAATTTACTTTGTTTTCTTAGAGTATGGAATTTAAGTCATGGTAGAAGTTAATCATTTCCTCATTGGTTGATCATAAAGTGGGAGCATAGACTTGACTGATGTTCAGTTTCTACCTCTTTGAGAGCTGTACAGTGACACTGGCTACACAGTTTGAGATGGCTTTGAATCTAACAACATTATCCTTGAGTTTTTTATGAATTAGAAAGCCAGCTCTGCTTTGTTTTCCTTTTTCCTATCCATAGTTGTTTAAAAGATGTTTGTTGTTTAGTTTGGTAAGTTCCTTTCCAGGTGTTCTAATGTCCCGTTTGATTTTCTTGATTTCATTTTTCTAGAGTGATTAGATGCATGTCTGTGGAGAGTGTCTTGATGTTGTAGGTTTCTATGTATTGTGTTATTTTCTTGTTGATGTTCTCAAGGTTGTATTTGAGTAGTCACACTTGGGGCACATCAGCCGAACTCAAAGTAAGTGATGAAGCTAGGCCTTTTGAGACCGTTGGTCCAGCAAGAATGGTTGTTTTCCTGGTGATGTTTTTGGTGTTGTGTTTCGGTAGTCACTCTTAGAGCACATCATCCCCCCAGCCAAAGCAAGAGATGTGGCTGGGCTTTTAGGGATCAATGACCCAGCAGGAACTGCCAGGATATTTTTGATCTTGCAAATCATAGGCAGTTTTAGGCCATGCCCTGCCACAGTGGCCCATGACGTGTGGCAGGGGGTCAGGGTAGTAGATACTATTTGGCAGTGCCCATCACCATTCTTAAAATCATGTGGTAGGTTGCACTGGGTTACACAGTTCCAGTGACCACAGAATGATGAAATGCAAAGTTCAAATTAATACCAAGATAGAATGCAGGGAAATGTTCAACACCAAATTGCAAACTCATACCATTCAGAAAGAACTCATTTGATCACTCAAACTGGAACTAGTATTTTCGCTAGTATATTTAAGCCAAAGAGCTCAAAATCCATGAGCAAACTCAGAAGAAACCTAAAATCTCATGGAAAAATGCAGGAACCTCAAGCCATCAATAACAATAATAGAAAGGATAGAGACAGCAGAGCAGAGCAAAACCATCCAAAAGAAATGAAGAAATACAAAAGAAAATACACAACAACAGTCATTGAAAGCATCAAACAAAGGATGCAGAAAAATGAACATGAAACATGAGCCGAGATTAATCAATTTGAGGATTTCCCAGAAGTTGCTCTGCAGGAAGAGAAGTAAGCCATCAAACAAACAAACAAAGGAAAGGTCCCTGGACCTGATAACATCACTATTGACTTAGTCAAAAAAGCTGGAGAAGTCATCACGAGGAGACAAGCCATCCTATTCAACTTATGCCTCAGGCAAAGTAATGTCCCAGAAGAGTAGAACACTTCAATCATAATGCTGTTATACGAAAAAGGAGACCCGAAAGACCTCAACAACTACAGGCCAATAAGCCTACTCAACTGCAGCCATAAACTCTTCACCAAAGTGATCACCAACCGAATCACGAAAATGCTAGATGAAAACCAACCATGAGAACAAGCTGGCTTCAGAAAAAGCTACTCAACCTCCAAACATCACCATTCAGTTGACCAACTAAAATGAAAATCAGCAGAATATAGAATGCCACTAGCTGTAGCATTTGTTAACTTTAAAAGGCCTTTGATTCAGTGGATATCCTCAAAGTCATTGACACAATAATACAACAAGGTGTACACCCTGTATATGTCAGAATATTACAATATATCTAATGTAAAAAAATATATCTAATATAGAAAAGTGGCAGCAGATACCCATGCTTGACAAGCTAGATAAATTCAGAAAGTAAAGTGTATTTAGCAGGTTTCAAGTCCATTCCTGTTGTAAATCTAAATCCAAACATTTTATTAAATACTTTGGAGCTCTAAAACCAAAGTATAACCCCTATTATTTCTCATCAGGTAATTAAAAATAAAACTCTTCATTTGTGAATACACAGTCACTTTCTCACTCCATCAAACATTGTTCTCAATAATTTTACTGTTAAGGAAAAAAAAAATTCTTTTCTAATACAGCGCCAAGTTTATTCTTATCTTGTCATATAATATGAACCTAATCCACATTTGGTACATTTCTTTGTTGATAGATATTTTATCATATTCATGTTCAACCTTGATTATTCCCTCTGATATTATACTTCTCTACAAGTCAGTAAAAGTTATGATTCTCAAATTTACATACCTTGTCACCATCAGTGTTTGCTGTGGGAGTAGAGGGGGGCTCACCCCTGGATCAGGCTTTCTCACGTAGTGTGAGGAGGTTTGAAAATCAAAACCTTGTAGTCAAAAAAAGATAATGCAACTGTACAATCATTTAATGCCCCGCCAACTTGATGTACCAATCTAAAAAAAAATGGTATTATTCTTTGCTGGTAACAGGGTTACCACTAAGATATATTCTGACAATATCTTTTTGTCCACTCTGATCTGAAATATATCCTTTCCCCAACCCCTAGAAAAGTGGCAGCAGATACCCATGCTTGTCACATAAACCTTTGTTTTAAATAGTTAGCAATTTTTTTTTCTGATATCCTGTCCTCTGATATCCGATGCCACTTTGTTTTTAAACAAAGACTTACATAAGTAAAGGTTTCTCTCACAATCTGAAATGGTGTAAGGCAAAGAAGCAATTACCATTAATTTACATGGGAAATGAATTTAAGCAACCCTAGATACAAAATGAATGTTTACATGTGTTGATGTTAAATGTTAAAGTTTGACATTTGCTGTGGCTGATATAGAAGGCTTGAAATTCAAAAATATGCTTGACTGTTTAGCCTCACACGTTTTTCTGTCAAACAGTCCTTCCTATGCATTAAAAACCCTGCAAAACCTGCCCTAAACTAACATGACCTTTCAAAATTTAAATCAAACTTTTTTGCAATCATCGCAGCACTGACAGTAGTAGCAAAAAATCTCATGCAAGGCTATTCATTTTTCGATATGGAAACACACAAAAGTTATTTCCATATAAATTTATGGATATTTCTCCTTCACTTGCACCATTTCTGCTTATAAAAGGTTTCATTGAGTTGCTCTACTTTTGGATATCATGGGAAACCTGTACTTGGATTAGGAAAATTTTCTTCTCCCATTCTACCCTGAATCTTATTGAATCATTCTATCTGGCATGATAAAGATAAAACTGCTTTATACACAAACCATTTTTCAAACCAGTGAAAAACAAGACATAAAATACCAAGATACAGTTGTTCCAGTGAAACCTAACCTTTAGTTGAGAATTCCTTTTAATCATACTAAGTGTTTGCGTAATGATTAATTTTATGTTGAGTAAGATTTAATGATCCAATAACTCAGGCTTAAGTGAAGGCAAAGCAATGACCCATCATGAATGAAGAGGTTGTTGAATAAGAGAGAAAAAGAATGATTAGGTAGTTCAACAATGGTATACACAAAAAATAAAGAATAAAGTCAAGCTGGAAAAAAAGTAAAAGAGAAAATTCTGGAACCTTCATTATGAAAAACATAAGTATTTTATTTAGATTATATTCCATTTTAATTAGTTTCTCTAAATCATGCCAAGTGCTTCACTAATGATTAATTTCATATTAATTTGCCAATGCATTAATTCTAATGAAAAAAAAAGCAATGCAACTATCCTTTATGAATTAATGAAAATTCACAACTGATAAATTCTACTAGAAATGGCAATATTCAAATCTCTAATCAAGAGGAATTACTTCTGATCAGAGTTACTTCCCTTGCACTTTTAGGCAAATCTTTTCCGTTGTTCAATTTACAAAAGACCTTCATTTTCCAAAATTCTATTCATTGAAAAGTTCTGCTTTGTTTAGGAGCAGTTGAATTTATGAGTTAAAGTACTGATTTATAGCATTTGACGGGAAATATTTCCAAAATGATTGAAGTTCAAATAAGTGAACTTCTGACGAGTGATACAACTACATACATTTTCATAAAAGCATTAATGGCTTTGGAACATTTTATGTTTCCTCTGGCAAGAAAAGTTCAAGAATTAGAGGAACCTTGACAAAAACTCCATATCTTACAGAAGGGATACAGAGAAAAAAAACAAATCCTAAACTCAGCAATAGTATAATTATAGTCAATGTTACTCAATAAAAAAATAATAAACTCCTTAATCTTATTTTGTATCTTTAGGTTGTATAATTAGTTTTCAATAACCATCTATTCACTGTTGCATGTGAATCAACGAATATGCCCTTTTGGATTGACAAACAATACTTTCTAATAAGTATTTCTCTCAATATCCAATCATCTCCCTTACAGAGGAGAGTTCAGTTTATTTACTTCTAGTAAGGATGCCGCCATATTATTGGTACATGGGGTGAACCAATTCACACGTGTTCTGGTTGATACTGGAACAGAAATTCAGAGGCTCACCGACACCAATAAAAATAATGATAATACAGCCGTCAATTAGGACAATGTCAATTAGAAAAATGCTGAAGAAATAACTTCAGGAAGAAAAGTTGAAATAACAAAGATACAGGGTCAAAAACAGAAGTCATATGACTGTCAGTGGTGCCACAGCTCTCAAAAACTTAATTTCAATGAGGATTCTCATTCTTATTATTTATTCAATATGCCAAGTAACAAAAGATAAAGCATTCCACACAATGCAAAGGATATTAAAGCAATATCATGCCATAGAGCAGACATGACTTTAGAGTGACTCAGTTATACAGTTGCAGTGGACAGCCACAAATATTAGGAATTAATCGCTCATTTCCTGTATGATCTCTTGCCCCTCAGTGACAATGGAGTTTAATAATGTTAAAGTAGTCAGGCAGTAGTCTGGAGATACCAGATGATGGATTGGAGGTAGCTAGATTACAGAAGCCTCTGGAAGGACCAGGATACAGCCTGTGAACTAAGGCTATGGTCTTTTGTATTTTATGCAATGTGTTGGAAAACCTGCTGGAAGAATGTCTTAAGGATTAGGATCTGAATTGATACAAACAAGATTCACACTACATTGTACTTCTGGGCTCATCCAAGTGAAGCCAGTCAAAAATAGCAAAAGGATGAGATGCAAGGTCCTTGGAAGGACATCCTGAATGAATTGGAAAAATTAATACATCGTATATGTCTGAAGATGCCAGAAATGGCATTTAAAGTAGTGCTGATTGTTCTGAACAAGCCAGACAAGAGAATGTTGATCTTTGTTGGGAGTATCAACTTGAGAAGTTGAATACCTGGAGGTGGATTGAAACTGAACTGATACATGGAGAATGAAGCTAACTATGTCACTGTTAGGCTACAAGGTTGAGATAACCATAGTTATCACAGTGGGAATTCCTGATGCTGAAGAAAAAAAGAATGCTTGTTCATTTCATGTAAGTTCAACCTTTACCTATATTGATGAACTTGAATGTCATCGTAAGTAATCTAGAAGTCAGTGAATAAATCAACTAACAGACCTTTCACCTAAATTGACAAACTTGAATGTCATCTTAAATTCAACCTAAAAGTCAGTGAGCACGACAACTAACAGATGAATAGACATTGTGTTTGTGACTGATTCCTGGATTGAGAAGAAATTATTTTTGGTTGAAAACATGATAGACAATCAGTTGGAAGTTCCACAAGATTATGATAATGTTTGCCAGATGGTAAGAAGCACTATATAGTCGAAGGACTTGAATCAACAATCTGTTGAAAAATGTGTTCGTTTTCTTTCTTTAAGTGTTTCATAGGACACTTGAAAACATTTTTACCATCATAAAAGGCTATGTTCACCTCTCAAGAAAAGAAAAGAGGGGAAGAAGTGTTGATTGTATTTCTCGATCCTGAGTTATCTCTTATACAATAGATTTGTTTTATTAAATTCCAGTTAGGGAGCAGCCATATTACTGCTGAATGGGGTGAACCAACTCACACATGTTCCAGACAATAATAAATATTTGTTTTTGATTCTGTCAAGTCTCTCATTTTTTTTTATACCCACACTTTTGAATAAACATTTCTACTATATTCCACACCAGTTGGAAGAAATCCAATTTCTTCAAACCAGGTGTTGAGGGATAAAGTTTCATCCTTAAATGAGAACAAATCAAAAAGCAGACGCTATCAAGGCTGCTGAAGTCTTTCTAATCATAGGATATTAAAAACTTTTGATAATTCCAGGCAATAATAATTCAATGTATGGATGCACTGTCACAATGATAAGAAGCGACCTCTAACTTATATATCATGAATCACTATGTCCATATTGTGTGGAACTTTACCATTTCTGTTCTAAACAGCATTCGGTCGATAAACATTCGATTACTTTCTGAATCATTCTGGAACTGTGTCAAACATTCTCTTTCATAGTAGTTGCCTACAAATAAAATTAGTTTTTTTCTACCAAACTAACTAAATGACATGAATGGAAATGCAATTGTTCGCTATTTTCTCTCTTGGGACGCTATGAAAAAATCATAATACCCTAAGGGTCCTGTGATATGAAAAAGTATGGAAACCGCTGGCTTAACAAATGAAATCAGCTGAACTGATGTTCCAGAAACCCTTTATCTGTAATTCAGAACAAAGTAGGATCAAAATCAATGCTGTCTTGTCATTTTGAATCAACATCTTTCTATATAGTGATTTTGTCCATTACTTTTAAATAGTATTGTGGATATGAGTCAAACATATTCATTTAATTGCATTATTGAAAGATCCGTCATGCAAAATTTGGATTTACTGATTTAATATCTTCAGAAAAATATCTTCTATGCAAAACAACAAGAAATAACACCCTCCATTGATGCTTAACTGAGAACTCTACATAAAAATATTAAGCAGGAAGGAATCGGAAAAATGGGGAGGATGAAGAAGAAATATATATATATATATATATACATTTATCTATTCAATGAATGGACATATTTAGTCCAACAGAATGAGTTATGAATTGCGTTATATTATATAGAAACTTATTTAAAATGCCACATGGTTAATATATCATTCAATTTAGACAGCGTAAACAGAATAAACAATCATAGAAAATGGGGCTGCTGCAGGAATTGAACCTGCTACCAATAGGGTAGCTGCTTTAACGTAGCAATGCTCTTACCATTGAGCTAAACAGCTGCCAGTAATGTAGAGGCCAAATAACTGCTTACAACCCAATTTCACATTTCGTTTAATCATTGTCAAAATTGAATGATATATCAACCATGTGGCGACGGGAGACCATTTCAAATAAGTTACTAAATGATATAACGCTGTTTATAATTCATATGTACATACATAAAGAGGGAAGGGATGGAGACAAGAGAAAAACAGAGAAACAGGCTTGCTGGCTAGATATCAAGAGACAATGAGTGAAAGATTGATAGACAGGTAGAGATGGAACATTGTGATACAATAAGATTCTTCATGAAGAGATTGAGCAAAAGAAAGATAAAAGGGAGGATGCAGTAATAGATATTTGCAAATTCCTTATTCCTTTTGTGCATATGAGACTAATCCGTATTTATCTAATATTTTGATAAAAACATGAACAGGCAACAAAGACTGGAATGGATTCTATAGAGTACACAGGGGCATCCATTGGTCCATCGCCCAGCTACGGCAGTGGCAACATTTTTTGTGGCCCATGACCAATACAGACATTTATTCAAAGTCTTATATAATTTTCCTCAGAAAGTCAATTTTATCATCTATATTGTGAAATTACAATTGTTTTGGCTCTACAAATCAATAATATGATAATTATAATTCATCTGTATGTCTAAAATAGAAATAAAATATGCATTCTGTAATACGATCAGATGAATGTCTCATTTGGCCTGCTATATCGAAAAGGCTGCCTGTGCCTACTAAAGAGAATGAAAAAATACAGGTATAGAGTGAAAGCAAAGCACAGGCATGAGATAATGGATTATCTTAATTATCAACACCCATAGAATTTCCACTGGTTCAGCAAGTTTTTAATTGATAGCAAGCAAATAATGTAGGCATAACCAAAGCTTTGAAAATACAGAATTCAATTAATTCTAGAAGTGCATTGTTATTCCTTCTAATTGCAAACTATAGTAAATCTGATACATATCACTTTACCACAATATAAATGTTCTATCATTAGGTTTTCTCATTGCCAATAGCTATGTTGGCGAACCCTTGTTGCCTATGGTTGGGTCAGTACAACTTGAACATTGACAATAGTTATAGGTCCAACATCATCAGCTGCTATGTTTCAAGAGTTGATATACTCTTAGGTGGTGTGAGTTGATTCCCAGTACAAAACAAAGTTTTTCAAATATGTCATATCTGTTTGATACTTAGACTTGTTAGCAGTGATGGAGATGGGTTTTGGGAACTAGTTGTTCAATAAGGCTGGATTTTGGGAACTGAGTGTTCAGTAAGGCTGGGTTTGGAGAACTAGGTATATGATAATGTCTCTATTTGTAGACATTGAACATAGAAAAAACATGGAAATTCAATGGCTAACTTGCAAATCTTGCCCTATCTTGTATTACTTATATGCTAGGATGTTTGTGCTACTTAAGTTCTACTGATTTCTCTTATACCCATTAGGATGTATGAGAGTAAAAGCGATAGAAGGATGATGCCAGTTGTGGCACTAGTGGTGGGGTAGTCACCCAGCTATCCGACAATAAAACAAATATTTAGCAATTGAGTTTGCTCTGAAAAAAAAAGGTTATTAACTCTGAATATCAAACAATCATCATAAGTGAGTACAAGTATAAAGGAGGGTACATAATTTTCATCATCACTTCTAACAAAAATAAATGTCTCCTACTTTTTGTATAATGTTTTGAGATGAGCTATTGTTATTATTTCATGAATTTGAAACGATACATATGAAGATGCTATTCCAAATAATACATGTCTTTGATGTTTCTGTTCCAAGCCACAGATACTCTGCTAAATAAAGAGAGATAATTTATCTACTTGATTATTTTTCTGTATCAGTAAATATTAGAATTACATACATTTATAGACGTCTTGGAGTTCTTTTGTTCTACTAACAAAATCTTTAAACATTCTTGCATGGCATCATGGCATAACTTAACGCATTTACATATCCAACAAACTTGCAATTTCCATATGTGTACGACTGGTGTCATATTGACAATAATCTGTTGATAGTAAGGAATTTATTTTTGTTTCTACTGTTTTTTATAACATAACAATTGGTTGGTATTGTATAAATAGTTCCCATCTGACCATTCACTGAGGATTTATTGACCATTGTTCTGTCTGCTTCTTTCTGACTTTCATATAATTTTTCAAGAGATGAGGACTTCTTCCTGTTTCAGGGAAAAAGGGATTATTTTTAAATTGCTGTTTTTCTTTAGGATTAAGAAGTGGACTTAATTTTTTTCCCTTTGAAAGTGAATACCACACTACACCCACTCTTACAGATCAGTCACTTAGAATGCACCAAGCAACAAGAGGAGCATTGGCCAACCTGCAAGAAAACATAAAAAATTAGCATTGACTCAGTGATTACTAACAATATGCGAGGGTGGATCAATAAGACCACAATCTGACATTTAGTTATTAGCTAAATTTAGATCTGAAAATTTTATTGTATGCTGTTCAATCTATGGAATTATCATTCAGCACTAAATTAAGTGCATCAGGAATAAAGTATATTATATTGGAAAAAATACTTGTTCAAAATAAATGCTTTTTTCATCATTAGGTTATGGACTCATTGATGTATCTATGAAAATGTTTGAATTACCATTGTGAAAACTTGGTCAATAATGTTTGTCTCTGGAAATTCACTCCGAAAGACTCTTGTTAAAAACCATCAACCAAAACTGTCAACATAGGTTTCTCCAGTTTTCAAGCTGGTCTGATTGGCTGACTAGCTGGCTATCTATGTATGAATTATGTGTACAAGCTACACCAATGGAGCTACGAGGCTGAAAATTTCAGCAATTACTCCTGATTATGTCTAAAAAATTTTTTTTTGTTTTTCCCGAAACCTTCTCCAAATAGGTCTTCAGTCAGGAGGAGGTCAATCTGCTATGTAATTTCATGCTAAATGGGTCCTTTAGGTTGTATCCAGCTGCATTGACACTTGTTTTTTTTTTTTTAATTCTTACTTTTTAATGCCCAACAACTTATTCATGGAATACCACTTTTTCCTAATTTTGATTTATCACCCCCAACATGGCATGCTGCCAAAAATATTGATCACATCACAGTTTCTATTGAGTGACTTGCCAAGCCTGATTTCATATAATTTGTAATGAAATCATGGACCTAATTTGTACAAAAATAGGTCTGGTTAGTCACTCAAAAGAAACTACCTGATGATCAATGTCTTTTGACAGCATGATATGTTGCCAATGACCTGTAAAAAAATTAGAAAAAGGGATGATCAATGATTAAGTTACTTCTCTCTTCTTATGTTGTGCGGTGATGAATAAGGAGTCTGAATTTTCAAAAAACAAGTTTGAATGAACCTAAAACTAAGCGACTAATTCAGCCAAAACTTACATGGTAAATTGCCCCACCCCCAGTAAAAATTTTCAAAAAACAAAAAAAATTTGCTATACAGAATAAGGCGTAAAAATTTCCAGCCCTTTAGCTCCATGATGTGGCCTGTACACATACATGCATTCATACATTGCCATTCATGCAGAATCACTTAAAAACTGAAGGAACATTAGTTGGCAGTTTTCGTTGATGGTGTCTAATAAAAATAGATTTTCTGTTTGAATTCTTTAGATGAGGGATTATCAATATGTATAAGTGTTTTGGGATTGTTATCCTTATTTTAGTTTATTTTTTAAACACAGCATTTCAGCCATTGCACCTTATGACCTTCCTTAGGTGAGTTTCATAGACTTGGAAAGAAGTGGTACTTACCACTGAAGCTTGAGAACAAAATGTTTTCATTCCACTACCTAATTTTGGTTGGAAGCATTTCCTAGGTCAAAACAATGTTATTGACCATTTTTGACGTTATAAATATGTCCATGTCCAAATTTCGTACCACTAGAGTGTCTTCTTATGCAATTTTTTTAAAAGCAGTAAAAATTATACATGTATATATCGCCTTTACAGGCTTCACCAAAAGAGATAGAAGTCTGAAAATTTAAACATTTACTCCTTATCATTTCTAGATAATTTTTTTTTCAAATTACCCCTCTAAATAGGTTGTTAGTGGGAAGGGTTCAATTTGCAATTTGAATTTATGCTAAATTGATCCCTTAGTTTGTATCCAGCAGCATTCATGCTAGTTTATTTTAAATTCTGACTTGATCACTGCCTAACAAAATGCAAGAGAAGTAACACATTCATTAACACCCCTTTTTCCAATTTTTAATTGAGCATCCTCAACATGGCATGCTACCAAGGAGACGTTGTCATATGATGGTGTCTATTGAGTGACTAACCAGACCTGTTTTATTCTGTTTTTGATCTGTGTTAAGTTCATTGAATCAATCACTGGGATGAGTCATAAAAAACTTTATGCTGATGTGTACGATGTTGGCACTCAAGAAATCTTGAATCTTCAAATAACAATTACATTATATAAATATCAATAAAAAAAAAAAAGGATGAAATTCATGTTTAATTCAATCCCAAACATAAATAACCCAATTTTCCTCTGGGTTCTAAATTGGGAAAATTTGCTTTCAGATTGCAATTATAACTTTAATTGACCTAGAAAAGAAATCTTGAAAAAGAATTGACAACATTGTTTATAGAAAACTTTCTATTGATGAAATAATGTAATTACTGAATTTGTTTCATGAGTTTGGGAAATATGTCAATGTGATTTTCAAAAAATTTAAACCAAGTAAATAAACTTGATTATCTGATTAAGATAACAGGCCAGTGTGAGCAGCACTCCTTGAATCTAGAGAATTTGTATGTGTATTTATTCTGTATTGTATTTCAAACAAGATGAATAAAATGATCGAATTTCCTTTCTTTTTATCTAGAGGGTGTTTCGCAATACCAAGTTCCCATTCTGCTTGGGTAGAACATGATCAAAATTTTTCATAATGTCTAGATGCTTACAAAATTTTTTAGACATTTCCTTTTTTTTCAATTTTCTCTATTGGTCACATTCAATCTTTGGTAATATTCTACAAATTAGATAGACACAATGCCCTTATTTAACCTCCAAGACAGAGGCTAGAGATGACTTGGTTTTTTCCACCATAAGAAGTACAAGAATAAGAACAATCCTTACCTGAAGAGTAAACTCCTCACTGAAACCGATTTGTAAAATTAACATTTTCCTATCATGACTTGAAATCACAACTTTGTGATCGATAGGCGACCCTCTTACCAACTGAGCCAAATTTACAAGTCTTATATATGTATAGAAATGAATATTACAAATACACAAGGGATTATTTCATTCTAATAAATAAATACATGAATAGAATCAACATTCCTTTGCTGTGATCAGTAAGCAGCTCTCTTAGCAACTGACAAGTCTTACATATCTACAAAAATTTATGTTTGAAATATGCCAGGACTTATTTCATCCTAATAAATACATTTATACTAAAAAATATTTTTTGGACTTACTTTATCAACTGAAATATTGTAAATTATTATTCTCAATAACTTTTTCCTTCTATTTACCTTCATCTTAATTATTGTCACTCTTTATCACAACTAAACTCAGACCACGTACCTTTCAGCGGTGAATAAATAAACTGACAGTGAGGATCGGAATAAAAAATAAGTTCTAGATGAAAATGAAACTCACATCCCTCTATGGCAGAAGTTGGCTCACTTAACGCATGACCATTCATGAACTGCTGGAACTCATTGGCAAGCGCCAATCCGAATCAGACCCTTAAACTCACTTCCCATCCTGACCTCTTCTGCACCATGTTTGTTGGTAACTGCTTGTTCACTTTCAGTAATCCAATTCATATCATTTATTTCATTAAATGAAGTATTGTAAATCGTTATTATCAATGATTTTTTGCTAATACTTATTTTCATCTTATTTTTTGTTGCTTTTTATTGCAACCAAACTTGAGTTGGGTTATCTTCAAACAATTCATAATACTTCATCAAGGGGTCAAGAGTTCAATTCTCACCTGGAAATTATTCTTTATTCCGCAGTTAATTTATTTATTCACTGCTGAAGAGAACCCAACCTAGATTTAGTTGCGATAAAAAACAACAACAATCAAAATGAAGGTAAACAGAAGCAAAAAATAATTGATAATAGTAAAAAATATGTATTTTTATAATTCTTTTATATATCATCATTGGCAGAGGGCTTGTGGTCCAAGCAATCCGGTCCAGAGATGTCCTGACTTTCATCTTCTTCCTCCCTGGTGTTTATGGAAAAGGTGACTTGCCAAGACATTTATGGAACATTCTGGAACAGTCTTCACATGTTATAGCTGATGGAGATCTAGGCTAGGCAGGGCATTCTTTTCTTGCTCTTTTTTTCTCTTCAATCAGGTTGGTGTGTTCTCTCTCTCTCTCTCTCTCAAAATCTTCAACCACCACAAATTATCTCCCTCCAGATCTTCCAGTCAAGAGCTATTATGCTTAAGTTTCCATTTCAGTTTGTTTCATTATGGATTTGATTCAAACTCTATATCTGCATAGAGGGCTCCTTGTAGGGCTTCATGGGTCTGTTTCCCTGATGTAAGTCCTCTGTGAAGAAGATATTTTGATAGCCGATGTTCATCCATCTGACAAACTTGACCATTTAATCTCAACCAATGTCTAGCAATGGTTACCGCGATGCTTTCCATTTCTGTTCATACAAGTACATCGTTTTTGTCACTCTATCTTTCCATTTGATGTTCAGGATGGAACATAACTTGCTTTGATGCAAACGTTTTTCCTGATATTTATATAGAGGGTCCATATTTCATATCCATAAAAAAAAAAAGCCAGAGATCACGATAGCAATGATGAAGCACATGTTTAGTTTGAAAATTGAGATCTTTATTGTTGGAAACTTTGGTTAGCAATCTCTCAAACGCAGGATGTGATGCTTGTATTCTGTTGTCAACATCCAGTTCTGATCATCCGTTCGATGACAAGCTGCTTCCAAGGTACTGAAACGAATCGATAACTCCGATATGCTTGTTATTGATGGAAACTGATGGATCTGATAGTAGTCATCTTCAAGGATTAGGTCAAGCAGCATTTTTGTTATGGCTTCATTGACACATAGTCCAAAGTTGTTGCATGCTTAAAAAAAAATTGTTAGTCAATATTCATTACAGACAGAGCTTCCAAACCAGTATGTTGCCACAAACACAGCTTCTGAACACAGCCTCCACAAAAGTTCACATCAAGACACATGTCTACTGCTGATGAGTAGATTTCAGACTAAAAACTTCCAGTTTCAGCAAATCCTGTATCAATTATCCAATGTCAATCACCATAAGACATTGGGGGAAAAAATCAAATAGACAAGATTGTCAAATAAGATACTGGACTGCCTTGACATGATTTTGTTTAGGGTGGACATTAGCTTGCCTGGAAGAAGCCCACACACCTTGACTCTGTATCCATCCATCAAAGCACTGGGGGTGGTGACATGTGATCTCTAGAGGAGTAGTTGCAATGGACTACTGCTGACTCAGATATATGTCGAATGGTACCTTTTAGCTAATCCATCTGGCATATCCATCTTCTATTGGTTCTGCTATTGACATCAGATTATCCTTCTTTTCATCTGCTTGTTCCATCACTGGGGTCTTGAATAACACCCTAAAACCAGGGTAATCTCCTGATAACAGGGAGAGGCTGACAGGTACAACACTTTTCCCAATGGTGACTTGGAACTATGCAAAATGGAGGCATTCAGCTCTCTAAGGTATATTACAATACCCACATACCATTATATATTATGTATACAATACATGTTTCAGTAATCATCATCAGTTGGAATAAAAGTAAGAGTAAGTTTTGATCCTGCAGCTGCCAGGCTTGTTTAACTGGTATTGGTGATATACATTTTCCATTACCAGTCCTGAAATGTTGCTTTATGATTAACAAGGTTTCTTTCCAATTATTTTCTTTTCGCTTAGCAGTTTAAGGTTGTTTGTGGTTGTAACTGATTCCTTATGATGTTTCTTCATGACGTTCCTCTTGTAATAAAAAAATGTCAGCAGACAGTTTCATCTCCTTCCTTCAGTAAAGGTCATTTTCATCTACACTCTTCAAGATTATCTCTTTGGAATTGAAAGGATTTTCAATAAAATGCTATGTCATGGCTTCCCTTATCATTACCAATAGACACCATGTTTTGCAGCCATTAGATAAAACTGAAGCAGTTGACAGATGAGGGATCATGATTATTTTAGAAAACTTTAAAATATTAGGTATAAATAGAGACATGCTGAAAAGCAAATAGCCAACATGCTTAAAACCTCAAGTATACAATCAATGCATCATACCAGCAATGAAGTATGGTGTAAAACCTTGGCACTTATAAAACTAATCAAAAAGAAACTCAGTTTAGAACAAAGGGCAATGTTAAGAATAATTCTTAGTGATAGAAAAAGATTAACATGGATATAAGAGAGAGCCAGGGAGAACAATATTGTACAAGTAATAAGGCAACAAAAATGGAGATGGACAAGGCACAGGGAGTAAGGACAACAGATAGGACCAAAGGCTAACTGATTAGTGGCTGTGAGACATTGCACATACACACAAGATGTAGTGATGATACAAAAATGTTTGTGGGGGAAACATGTTAGAGATTAGTGCAATCATACTCATCATGGAGGGAAATGGGAAAGGCTGGGAAATGGCTGATGATGTTGATGGTCTTCATCTTTTGAAACCATTTTAGTAATTTTGATAACACCCTGCCCCTGAATCATATCTATCTCTGTCATAATAAAGCTTGTTGAGTAAAGAGAGGATGGTCTGTCTTTCTACTGCAGGCTTGAAAGTCGCTGTGGAGCCAAATCTGCACAGCACAGAACTTTCTCCATTTTGTATAAGGGGAGCCCTGGGTTGGTGATATTTGAAGGGTAGCCCACTCTTGATTTTCCCTCTTGTCCTCAGTAGCTGTTTGTTGAGGCTGGCTCCATTTACATCAGTGATGTTAGCTGTTCATCTTGCTAACAATGGTATGCCACTATATATATATATATATATATATATATATATATATATATATGAATGTGTATATATATATATATATATATATATATATATATATATATATGTAATATGATTGAATAATCAAATTATCAATAAATATGAATCACATTATGATTACATCTCTTCAGAACTGTTGTTTTCTTAGAACTTTGGAAGTGACACCTATTTTCTTTGATTAGATTGAGCTAGTGTTTCTATGTAAAATAATATTTTTCAACACAAAATAAACTTACTAATCAAATAAATTTCTTCTTCAAATTAGGGAAATATGATTCAAATAAAAGACTATAGAAATAAGTTTCCTGGTGGTTATTTAGCTTTTTTGGTCTATGCCCCATCCAAACATCTAAAAAAAATTGGTGTCCCCCTTACTATCAAAAAAGGTTATTTAATTTTATATCATGCAGCAAAAATATACAAATCCCATATGCTTTTGTATAATTGAATTCTTGGCCACAGACCTTATCTTGCATTTTCAGACTTTGGTTAATTTCCCTCTACTGTATTGAGTTAAGCATTAGTTACTATGAAATCTATGGTAAAATATCAATTGATAGTGCTGTGTAATTAGGGATTAGTTCTATTGTATAACTAAGAATTAATCAGTCAAGACTTGGCATAATTCACTCTTCACAACCAAATTTTTCTGTATGTTCATATTGCCCCTTTGTAGTGTGTGTGCCCCACACTCAGAATCACTGGGTTAACCAGAACACAATATTTTATCCTCCAGTGATATTGAAATTGATGATCTACTTTCTCTGGAAAACTTCATGCTATTGATTATTCAAAGAGAAACAATACGTGTCATATATTTCTGCTTGGCTCATTTACTGAAAGGTGGAGAGAGGAAATATTTTGCTGATGTAAGATAAAAGCCTGCTTTGAGAAACATCAAAGAGACTTTCAGATCTTTCTGCCATCTCTCTTTTGATCTATTCAAAACGTAAAAAGGGGCAGATAACAAATGTCCTTATTTTTCCTACTGCTTTTAGGAAGTCAGGTATCATCTACATGCAATCAAAGATGAAAATAGAAGAGACCAGTAAATCGAAAACTGCTTCATACATATTCTCCAAATCTGGTGTACTCACTTAGAGCTAGTCACAAAAGAACTAGCTACAAAAAGCTTTGACAAAAGAGCTAACTGACAATTGATGATACTTTTTTTAAGTTAAGCATAGCAAGAGCTAGGTGATAATTGTTAATACTTTATATGAGCTAAGCATAGAAAGGAAAGAAAGTGCTACAGACCCAAATGGCTATATGTTCAAACTAATATTAGGGTTCAGGATGAGGGTTAGGGATAAGTGCAAGATTTAAGGGTTTATTCCATATAGCCTAGATAAATGTGATATACATGATGCTCTTTTTTAGAATGGGTTGACTGAGTCATTGGTTCTTTCCTACGTAGCCCTTATCATGCTACACTTCTCTATGCCTTAGTTCTTTTCTAGTAGCTCCTTTGCGGCTATCTCTTTCAGGGTGTAATCCTATAAAACAGATTTATTGCATTAAGGGTTATTGTTCACCTAATAATTAAAGAGTTCACAAGATTATGGATCTCAAATCTGTTCTGAAGGTCATTCCACAAAGATGTGAGAATTATTCAAATTTTCTCAACGGATCAAAGCAGCATAATCAAGTAATTGCTCTTGACTCTTGAATTCATGCAAGGAAAATAGAATGTTAGTTTTCATACTATTCATTGAGAGTTCCACATTCAGTTACAAGCTGTTTGTAAATTTAAGAGTTATGATGAAGAGAAAGAAAAACTATGGTTGACTTCTGATTCTGGGTCACACAGCTAATGTTAAAATGAACTACAAGGCAATAACATTATGGGTTGGCACTTCCTTTTTCAGTATATTCTTTTGAATTGCATTCTAAATACTTAAAACTAGAGTTGCCATATCAGTACATTCAAAAAGAAGACACTCCCAGTCATTGTATTAGTTTTCATGGAGTGACTAGACATATAGTGACAGTGACTAAATTATGGTTGAAAATTGTTAAAAAGCCTAAAATGTAGGGCAAGAGAAACAAGTGCTACAGTGTATAAGAAGCCATAAGAAAAAATGTTATACTTTCAATATTTCTTTCATGGTTGTTATATGGAAAAATTGATGCTTTTGGCTGAGGAAAAAGTAAAAGCAGTATGTGGCACAATATGCTAGCCCTAAATCTGCTCAGTTGTCATTCTACCCATCTCTCTCTCTCTCTCTCTCTCTCTCTCTCTCTCTCTCTCTCTCTCTCTCTCTCTCTCTCTCTCTCTCTCTCTCTCTCTCTCCCCCCTAGACTTTTGAAGATTAAAAAAAATTCTTTCTGAATGAATATTTCAAGACCTAAGTAAAGGACATATTCAAGAAAATACGGATGTATGGCAATCATACTCAAAACTTTATGAATTACATATAGTCAATCAACTTTGAGTATAAAAACACTTTCACATAGATTTGAAAATATCAAAGAATCAACAAATCAAACTAAAAACTAAAAGAGACATGTTCATAGATATTTGCAGATCTTAGTATACCACAGTGCTAAAAATGCCAGACACCCAGTGAGGATCACTTCAGTAGTAATAGTCAGCAAGACTAGCTTACTAGCTCTTGATCCATGGAAAGATCTTCCTAGCACAACTCAATCCACAACCAAATCAGTTCAAAAGACAAACTTATTAAGCATCATGCTATAGTAGGCACCCAAGATATTTACTAATCAAAACTAAGTATGTCACAAGGCTGCAAATGTGGGTCACCTCATCAGGATTGAATTCAGTGCAGTAGTAACAGTCCCTGCAGCTAGCTTGTTAACCATTGCTTGACTGCAATGTACTCAAGAGATATATTTATTCATATTTGTTATTTCAAAGGCGTTTGCGTAAAATCAGCTTTCTTGATTTTTATCCAAGATCAAACAAAATCTGTTAAGTTTGGTGAAAAATTAATTACAAGTTTGGTTCAGATTCCAAATTTTTAAGAAACCCATTAGTAATAAAAAAAAAAATCACTCTAAAAAGTCCATTTTTGATAAAAAGGATTTATATGAAATTTTAAAGATAACGAACTGGTTTCGGCTCAAAGCAATAATACAGTTATTACAGTTCTCATGGAGTTTTTTGTCAGCGAAAGGAGGCAATTTGTAACTTATTCAGAATGAGACAAGCCTGAAAGTCAGACCATAGATGCACTAGTTCTTTTCTGATATGAAAATCTAGCAAAGGTAGTGTTGCCAACTTTATTTTCAAGTTCACATCGAAAATTTTTTGAAAATACAGTAAAGCACATTGAATCATCCAGATTCTCCAGATATATAAAAAATCTGAGAAATATATTACATATCATTATTAAATCAAATGTGACATTAATTTTCAGCATTCATTTCAACAAAAATATCACTAATTTTACTACCATGAATTGAATGAAGATATTACTTAATTTATAATAATATTCATTATGACAAATAGTAATTTTTGACATCTAGATGCAACCATAATCATTTATATTGGCAGCACTGTGTAAGGGACTCTCCTCTCATTTCAGTATGTCAATCTATCAGTGATGGTAGTTGTTGCCAGATATGCTATCACATTCAAAAAGCAGACAAATTTGTACTATTTAGAGAAGTAGAACTGTTTATGCCATTTGTCAGAAATCGCTACCAGCCGAATCAACCATTGATGAAATCGGGTACAGTAGGGCGAAAGTGACTGAATGTGTATGGTCTATAATAGTTAAGATAACATTTAGGGTTCTTAATTCCCAACTAGGTATTGGTGTTATTCGTCTTAATATTTTTAGACCCCCCTCCCTTATTTCTGGTGATATGATAGAAAGTATGTGCTCATTTTAGCAGTATAGTTAAATATATAGTATATTGTGAAACCTGAGAAAAAAACTTTTTTCTAAAAATCAACAAATTTCTGAGTGGTTCTGAGATGGATTGGAAAAAAAAGCATTTTTTTCTTGGAGACTATGTACTCAGGTCACGTAAATCTTTACCTTTAATTTAATCACATTTCTAATACTTAATTTGATTTGATAATTTGATATTCCTTGTAAAATAAATATGTAAATATTTTTGTGAATTAAATAAATATGATCAATGATATAAACCCATCTCTAATATTTAGTCACTTCTGCCCCACCGTACCAGATTTCATCATTGGCTGATTCGGCTAGTTACACTTTCTGAAAGATATGTCAGTCTGGTTTGTGAGTCAATGACAGCAATTGATGCAAGAGATGCTAGTGCATCTAATTAAACAGACAAATCTGTGCTATTCAGAAAGGCAGTACAGTTTGATATCAAAGTGGTCATTTGCGCAAAACAGTTGATTACAACATTTTGTCTCCTAACCTCCTCATTAGACCCAAATACACTGAGTTCATTAAGGAGGAACATGAACAATTTTTTCAAATCTTTTCTTTCACTGGAAAATGTTCAATTTGGCATCAAAAGTCAAAATCAGTTTATATGAAGGAAGAACGAAAATTAGTGTTTGTAAACTTCAAATGTTTCCAGATGAAAAAAGAAACGTTCATTAGTCTCTGCTATGTTCAACTGTTTAGATAGAAATGAAGGAAATAATTTTTTTTCCATTCCATTACTAAGCTTGTAGCACTAATCTTCAGTTTTTGAAGAAAATCATCCAATATGTAAATGCTGAACTAAAGAACAAATCGAATTCCAACATTTGGAGGAACATCAAAGACGTAATAAACTTGTTCAATGATATTCAAGAAAATACAAATGGGAATTTATACAATTTGACATAATAAATTATTACCTTTCAATAAAGGAAGAGACACTAAAAAAACAATTGATTTTGATAAATCAAATACAAGTATACCAAAAGATACACCAATGCAAAAAAACAATCCCAATAAAACAACACCAAATATGGATTAAAAAAGGCAACCCAGATGGCTTTGATGTCTCCATGGGATCATACATCTCAGCAGAAATCTTTGAATAGGATTGCATGTATTGAACATTATACAAAACATTACAAAGAAAAAGTCATGCCATACCGAGATGAAGGTCTACTCATCCTAATAAATCACAGTTAACAAGAAAACAATAAAATTAAGAAAATAGTAATCAAAACACTTAATGAATTGGGTTTTGAAATAGGAATCAGTACCAAATTAAAAGAAGTAAACTTCCTAGACAGAAATCTAAACCTTGACAATATTACATTTACATCTATGCAGGTTCAAACCAGCAACCAAATATCATCAACTGGATACCAACCTCCATAGCAAAAACACTCTCAAACAATTTTCCAAAAAGAACAAATATTTCATAAAATTGTAGAACCATGCAAATATGCCTTAAAACAAAGTAAATTAAATCCAGAATTAGAACATCAACCCCAGGAAAATAGAGAAAACAAACAAAACAAAAAATATTCTGGTTTAACCCACCTTTAGATTCAAACATAGAAACAAAAGTTGGTAAAACATTTTTCTAAACCTAATAACCAAACACTTCTTTAAAGGAAACATATACAAAATCTTCAACAAAAACACCCTCAAGATAAGCTACTCATGCATAGATAACAGAATTAAAATAATAAAAAACACAACAAAATAATCATAAATAAAGAAAACAAAGACAACAGAATAAATTACAATTGCATAAACACTGAACAATATGCCACAAAAAAAATGTTGCACTAAAAAAATGTAATTTATAAAGCAACCATACATTCCAACAAAGAACCAAACAACCGTAGATTCTGTATAGAAGCCACGAGCACAATAGATATGGGATCTAAAAACAGAACAAAATACCTATGATAAAATCGGAATCTTTAAAGTCAACAGCAACATACAAAAACAACACTTAAAAATGCTTTTTATGTATAGAAGAGAAACTGCATATAATGGAATTTGCAAAAGAAAAATCACTACTGAACAAAAGAAACAAACCAATAGGAAATTTTTGACACAAGATGCAATTCCTACGAAAAAAACTACAAAAAAGCAATGAAATTTCTAATGACTAGACTTGACTAACATCAACAAATCAAAATACTGAAGAGATTTTAAAAACAATGAATCAAAAAAATAAGATTAAATAAACCCTAATCAAACTAAATAGAAAATGTTGGAAAATTGAAACAATGACACTCTAAAACAACTACTGATATCATAACAAATTTTATCATGAACAATTATGTTAAAATGGAAAAAATACAAAAGGGAGTCACAAAATATAGAATGTTGAATTCAAAATAATTTTAAAAAGTAAAAGAATAAATATCATGAAAAATATTAACATGGAATTTAGATAACTTGAAATGAACGAAAAACAAAAAAAGTGAATTCAAAAGAAAAAAGAAAAATGCAGCAAGTATCACAAAATATCATAAGCACATAAAATGCAGGGGAAGTAACTCAAATCTAAATCAACAAAAAGATTTTTTAAAAGAAAAGTGAGAGATAATGAAACTAAATGCAGAAACTAATGAGTAATTATCTTGAAAGAAAATCCACCTGATGATTGAAAAACGTGAAACAGATCTTTCATGAAAACAATAAGTATGATAATCATACCAGCTTCCATGGTTCCCATGACAGGGATAGATATCACAAATTTGAAAAATATCATTTAAAGCCAATCTGATGATGCTGCCAGTCAGTGAAACAAACGTGTCATTGGTAATAAATATATGAAAATAATTAGGTTTTCCCAATTTGTCAAATCATATAAATTATACATTGTCGGAAATATCCAACCAATAATGTGATATCTGGAGCCAAAGCAGAAGTGGCTGACACCATAGCTAGCATATGGGCAATGCTTACTCAATTACATACCAGCAGCATCATATCAATCTATAGTTTTGAGAAGGGTTATTGATAGTCAAAGAAAAATCAAAGAAGCAGCACACATTAACATGTCGACTTGGTGTAGGAGTCAGACAAGTACAGAGTTCAACCAGATGTGACTTCTGCTACTCAACGGCACAACGTATGGAAATCATGGCCCAACACAGAAAGAAAAAGATACCACTTGAATCCAACACCATAAGGGTTATTACCATTCGAAAAAAAATTCCACTGACAACCATCACATCTAGATTTTATCCCTGAAGAAGGCCATAAAGTGGATGGGCCAAAATGTGGTATTAAAAACAGTAGCAACAAGAAGGAGTTAAATCATCCCCCAAAAATCCTTTGAAGCATCATATCAATATCTCAAATCAGTTCAAGTACTATTCATACTTCTCTTTCTATTTTATTCTCTCTTTTTCTTCCTTTCTACTTGTTCCCTCGAGATATTTTTTCTCTGCAACTATAACGCAAAAACTTATTTACAATAAAACTAGTATTTCATATACAGCTGAAATCTCTAGTGTTCATGTCTAGTCATCGGTCAAACAAAGCAGAATGTCATTCATCAAATATTCTAAAGAGCTTCTGAATTATAAACCCCCTCGATCTAACGCCAGCTTGATTGACTAGACAGTTCCGGTGCGTCACAGTTATTAAAGACTTATTGCTTTTCACTTTATATATATTTTGTTGTACGCTCCACCATATCTCTGTAGCTTTTTTCATTTAATTCTGTTAGAAACTGTCAACCAAACCTGTCAACAATTCTGTTAATATAGATTTCTTCAGTTTTCAAGTTGGTCTGGCTATTTGGCTATGTATGTATCATGCATACAGGCCACACCAATGGAACTAAAAGACTGAAAATTCTAACATTTACTCCTTATTATGTCTACAAAAAAATGGTCATTTTGTTTTTTGAAAATTTCCCCTATTTGTGACTTTAGAGAGGGGTTCAATTTGCAATGTAACTTTATGCTAAGTTGATACCTTATTTTGTGTCTTACAGCATTCAAGTGTATTTTTTTGAAAATTCAGACTTTACAGTTATCACTAAATGTGAGAGAAGTTACTTATTAATTTTCTAATTTTTTAATTGATTACTCCCAACTCAGCATGCTGCCAAAAGATGTTGGTCTTCGTGATACTTTCTATTGAGTGTCTAACCAGACTTGTCTATTTATTAATTTTCTCATTTTGCATGCATGAATAAATATAATTCAATCTTTTTTCTCAATTCAATGAGTGACATTTTTCAAGTTATATTAAAAACCAATATTAAACCAAATATAGAGCTATTGTCTGCATAACTTTATGAAGCCATTAAAGTTATAAGGTTGCTTTCAGAAAGGTATCAGAAATGTTGAAGATATAATCATAAAATGAGGCCTGAAAAAATATATGATAGAAATGAACTATGCAACCATGGAAAATATCATCCTGTTGGTAAATAGCAAAGCATGAGTAAATATTCTGCTAGTAAATAACAGTAATAAGTATTGCAATTCAATCTGATATCTTACTTATTTGTTACAGTATTTATTTGCCTTCCCATAAAATATTGCTGTATCCGGAATGCCATGTCATACAAAAGTACAATTATTGATTTAATGTATTAAATCTATTCTTTATACTATATAATATTCTCTGTTCAAAAGGGATTGCAGAAATCTTTTATACAAAATCTTCATGGGATTCCTAAATGCATAACTTGACTCTTAAATTCATGAACTGCTTGATACCGCTCCTAAACACAGTGAAACCTTTCAATGAATACAATTTTACAAATGGAACTCTTTTGTTAAATCAATTTTTTTTTAATTTGATAATTACCTAATGATGCAAGGGGACGTAAGCTAGATCAGTGGCCATTGCCTTTATTTAACATCTTATCATATGAATTTAAAAGTTAATGGTAAACTCCAGGATCAAATATTACAAATTCTGATGTCTTACACATAGTGTCGCATGTATCTTGTTGCTACATATTCAGCAAAGACCAGAAAAACTATTTTCAAATCCAAACAAAGCATTACACTGTCTACCAACAATTTAGGATCTATACAATTCAAGAACTATAAATCTCTTCAAATGATAATAATTCTATTATTAATGAGAGTAAAATGCTAAGACCCATCCTCTATCCTCAAAGGTTAAATTCACTAAATTCTTTGTTGAGACCCAAAAGAAGACAAGCAATCATCGTATATATAAGGTTTGGACATGAAATGGTATAGGAGAGGCTGTCAGAGAAAATTGTAAAACTACTAATGAAATATATAACACTTTACCTTGTGGTAGAAATTGAAAAGAGCCGTAGCATTTGAAAAAAAAAAAAACTCATGGGTGTTGCCTGGAGCATCCATCTCCTGCATTTGACCAAATTTTCTGCTGACAGACACTCAAAAGCATGTACAATTCAACCTCATTTTACTTTGCCTTTACTTGACTACTGAGTTGAGCCATTCTCCCATAGCGAATCTTAATGTTTTAAGCCCTACATTTTCATGTATCTCCAACCCATCATGAAAGGAAATCTTTTTATAACATTATTATGTAAACATTCTGACATCTATTAGGATTTTAATCCAGCTGTATTTCCCAGAGATCAGCAATTCATTAGACTAGCTCAGAGTCTACTCAATAAATGGGAAATATTTCATGAGTCTCGCAAGTTTTTTATATCATTTTATTCAACAATAGTGATGCACAGATTTTTCTTTATCTGAAGTGATGGATTTATTTTCGTCTGCCAACAAAGTTGGAAGAGATGTATGAATTCACTTGTTTCTGTCTCTCAGTCTATTTGTCTATCTATCTGTTTGTCCACACAATATCTTCATAAGTTCCCATTGGATTTCAATTAAATTTTGTGTGAGGTTGAACCATGTACTATAGTAGAATAGATCAGATTTTGAAGTAAATTGAGGAATTTATTGTTGATTAAGGGATATTTAGATTATTCTGCTGGAAAAGAGATTAAAAACGAACAGTTAATAATAGAGGTAGATTTAAATTTTGAGGAAAGTAACTTGATATTTTTATATTCAAAATTGCTTTTTTTTTGAAGATTTTTATTCAGTTCTTAGTTAGTGTATAGCATTGGAAGAGGTATGCACTCTCTGAATGCTTTCTTGTTTTCTCACTTTTTTTATTTTTTTCAATCTAAATCTTCGAATGATAAACAAAGATGGGGAAACAGCCTTCTCTTCTAATGATTAAAAGATTGAGAAAAATGTAGTTCCTCTTTCACCTGCGCATAACACAGCATCAAGGGAATAAAGACAGGATGTGCCATAATCAAAATGGCATCTGCCAACAGGAAAATAATCAACTTTTTCTATGGTTTCAATCTTAATTATTACCAATTCTTTAAATTAAAAAAAAAGGAAACAAGAAAAAGAGAAAGAATGAGAGAAGGAAATGAAGAAAAAAATATTCTCATTTTTCCACTTGCTTTCTGAGTACATTTTCTTCTTTAATAATTAAAAGACCTATTCACTACATCACTTGGTTTTATATCTTATGTCTCTTTCAACAACTACAACAGCAATAACAACAACAATTTCTACCCAATTTACAGCTTTGATTTTTTCATTATTTCAAGGCTTTAATTCTAATACCATTCAAAGCATTTGTTCTCATATCATTTAAAGTATCAAGTCTAATTCCATTTAAGGTTTTGGTTTCCATATCACTTGAATGTTTAATTCTTGTATACTTTGAGATTTTAATTCTTATACCATTTAAAGCTTTAATTCTTATACATTCCAAAGCTCTAATTCTATACGATTTAAATCTTCAATCGCAAAGATTTAATCATAAAATCTGGTTCTTGCCCCATCAAAGTTAAGTAACGCAGAGGCAAGACATTACTTGGATGAATGGTGGGATACCATTGCCACTTTTTAAAGAATTGTTAATTATTATTAATATTATTTTATTCTTATCTATAATCATGATTTCATTTAGTGCTAACTGCATTTGAACCTGCTATTTGACGGCAAACTGATCACTGGCTTTATTGCTACTCTGTTAAGCATTTGTCACTTCTTATACTAACAAACTAAATATTTCTGGGGGTAGCAGAAAATAATTGATAATCAAAAAGTATATTTTACAATTTTTCACCCAAAATTTGTTTCAAAATGTTTCAATGTTTACTCTGCATGCTTGCACATTGAAAATAAAAAGGAAGGTATTATCAGTGGTCAAGAATTAATGCACCTATCCAATGGAATCGGCTCTATGAAATAACAAACCGCATATATTATGACACAGCCCTAAAAATTATAAAATAAAGCTACATATTATAATCCTAGCTTAAGGGGGGGTAGTGTTTGATCAACAATGCTGGAGAACCATATTTATGTAACTGTTTTGTCTTTAAATCCCTTAAACGGTTACATGGTAAACAACTGATGATCCCAACAAGAAAAATACATACATTGTACAATGCTATCTAATTCATAAATTGATTGATAGATAGTTCTAAATAATTAACTGAAATAGCATAAAATCTTTGGAAAAGAGTTTTTCATACATTTAATGTTTAAAGCTGTAAATCTTTCTAGACTATATATATATATATATATAATGCTTGTGTAAAATTGCAACAAACATGAGTATTTAATAACTTAGACATTTTCTTTATTGATAGCTTATGGAGTTTTAGAAATGGTCTTGTCATTGAAGATTCATTTATCTCAATCACAGTATTTGGAAGTGACATCAGCAAATTCCACTAATGTTTCTTCTCTTCTTTAACTCTATGCTAGCCAGGACCTTTCCCCAAGCAGAAAATTATTTTTATGTCTGAAGTCATGCATTGGCTCACATCCAACTGACTTATGTCTGATCGCAGATACATCCCTATAAGAGCTTAAAACCCATTGATAAAGTATGACAAAAATTTCTGACATGTTATTGTTAGTTGGTGAGAGAAAAAAATCGTGCATACGTCATATCTTTTCACAAGTTCTCCTTACGGTGAAGGTGAGAAGAAGAAGATCAAAAAACAGATATCTTGTTGGTTTCAGCTAGTGACTCACTGAGAGATATACGGTCGGTGACATTTGTTAATTTCTCTTAAGAAAAGCAAAGGAGACATATGTTCACTATAAAGGCTTTGATAAACATATATATGTGTCATGGTATCTTATGTTGTGTAGTGCTTCACCATATAATGATCTACTTATACCTATCTCGAGTTGCATCTTTACTACCAGATCGTAAACCAGATGCAAGTTGACTCATGGCTGTACATGAGCATCTGGAAAGTCTTTGAATGATAATTATTTTTACACTTTGGAAAGATTTGTAAATTTTCCATCTTTGGAAACTTGGATCAATCTTTACTCATAGACATCGTCTTCATTTTTAGAAATTTTCTTTGCTTCCCTCTCAAACGGAAATCTCTCCATGCTAAGCATCTAACAAGTTTTTTATTTACTCTATGATATTAACAGCAGCAGCGACCCTATAATTTATAAATTTTCTCTGGTACGATTTATTCTGTTTGTTCATTGCAAAACAAACAACGGAAATAAATGTTTGATTCATAAATTGTATTAAAATATAGAAGTATAAAATTATAGCTTTTTTTCGAACAAAAAATGGAATAGCTACAATATTCGCTCATTTTATTAATTTGTTTATTGCGGAACACCAATTCCTAATTCAACCCCTTTCTTCTGATTCAAACTCTTCAACTATGTTCAGTCAGTTGTAATTTGTCAAATATTAACTGTTTTAAGGACTTATACAATCAAAACTATGGTAGCAATGTTATATGCTGCCATAACATTAATACTAAATCTAAATAAGTCTGGTTAGTCACTCAATAGAAACTGTCATGTGACCAAATTTTTTGGCAGTATGCCATATTGGGGTTGATCAATTAAAAAATTGTAAAAGGTAATGATCAATGAATAAGTTACTTCTCTCACCTTTTGTCACTAAAATGTCTGAATTTTCAAAAACCAGGCATGATGATAAAACCTGGTGGACCAATCTCCATACATTTTTCAAAAAAAAGCTTTTGTGACTTTTTCGGGGGGGGGGTATTCTGACAGGTTTATTGATAACATCTAGATTCTGGAGAATCTAGATGTTTCTAGATGATTTTTTACTCTGTTTTAGATGTTAAGATGGAAAACGCCAGTGATGTCGTAAATAGAATTTATTTGGACTGTATTCATGCTTCAATGGAATTTTTTTTCATAACTTCAAATTTCAACACCACAGATGTTCAATTATTGACTGCAGTGATAAATTCATTCTAAAGGCAAACACCAATGTAGCTAGAGGGCTGAAAATTCAAGCATTTATACTTTGTTATGTCTACAAAAAACGTTTTAAATGGGGGCTCAATTTACAATAAAACTTTATGCTACATTGGTCACTTAGTTTGTCTCTGGCATGCTTGTGTTTTGAAAATTCAGACCTTTCAGTGATCAACTAACTAACAAAAGGCAAGAGAAGTAACTTATTCATCAATCACTCCTCTTTCAAATCTTTCAATTGATCATACCCCAACACAGCATGATGCCAAAAGACATTGATCACATGATGGTTTCCATTGATTGACCAACCAGACTTATTCCTTCACTATTTACTGTAAGCTTCCATTATTACACCTATAAAATAAAGACTTCCTGAAAGGAAAGAAGATAAAAACTCCAGGTTTCTGATTTTAATTAGTCAAGCCAATCTCAAGCCATTCACTACGAAGACGTTTTCAGAGTCAGCTAAAATATGAAGTGCTGCCCAAAAGTTCAGGGAATTTGGACACGTTCAAATTCATGGTTAAATTCCAAATATCTTGGAGTAGCACCTCATACTACAACTACTGAAGAGGATGAAATCTGAAAATTCCAATGTAAGCAAATATGTAAAAGAAAAATTTGCAATGTACACTTTTTAATCATCTCAGATGCATATGTTAAGGAAATATCACAAAAATCCATGCATATAAATCAAAATGAATATTCATTCAATATCTCATTCTTGAGAAATTAAATGGTGGTGGGAGTAGCAGTAGTAGTAGTAAACTGACCAAACTGTTTTGGTCATCTATAGCAGTGGCTCTTTCTCTGAGTGGCCACCAAGTTTTTGAGAAATAGTTATTCAAACAACATTTATTGAAGTGCCAAGATAGAAAGTTAACAGAGAAATTAGCCAACTGAGATCAAAGTGTCATTCAGGCACTCTACATAGGATCAGAGTGTAGTATCTGTGCATGCACTCAAAAGTATTACAAGCAAAATAACCTGCATCGAAATCATTAGATCAATTATTTTTTAATAACTAGACCATTAAACTACTTAGATTCCTTGGTTTTCACAAGGAAACATACTAAGATAAAAAGTCTACTGCTTATCTATCATTTTTTATGATATGTTTAGCTAATGAACCAACCTAGCAAGCAGAGCATAAATCACTTATCCTAATTTACTAAAATGTTCTTCACTTACTAAATCTTATTAAGAATACTAATCTTTATTCAGTAAAATACTGATGCTTAAAACTGTAGTATAGCACAACAAACTTCAATTTGTTAAACACAGATTAAGAGCATAAAGAATCATAATATAAAGTCTACTTTGCTAACAACTTTCAATTTATAAAGATAAATCTCAGTTGTTTTATATTAAGAATGATATTAGAGGCCTATACCAAGAATGGGAAATGCTCTCCTCCTTGGTCATGTGGTACATCAAGATTTTTTCATACTTATATAAATCTATCCAAGACTTCCTTGCATGAAACTTAGGAGTAAAATATCAAGTCAGGGATAGTATAAGAGAGAGATGGGGATTTAGGGGCCCAGGTGGCTTGGTTCCCTGGGTGTCCCCCATTCAACATTTAGTGAGATTTAATGAAAATAGGAAATTTGCAATTATTTGGTATGTACTATCACTTAATTTGTGAAAAACAACCCCAAAGGCAGGATAATTGATTTGCAATCCATGCAAGTACAAATATTTCCTTGTTGATGTATAATAACAGTAGGAAAGCAATGGATGAAGTACTAAATATAAAGCTTTTAAGGGACCCCTCCATCAAGGGCCCTGGAGACATATTCAAATAGCTCCCTACCTCTTATCCTCAGCTATGCCTCTGATATTGTCTTTTTTCTTTTACTTCCTTGATAAAAATGTTCTTGATGCTAGAAATGTTTGAATGATTTATTCAACATGTATGGACATCCCTGTAGAAATTGTAAATAAATAAGCAGGAAGAAATCCTTGACAAACTTTTCAATTTCTATCAACTTGTGTTCTTGCTAGGATTCCAGAAATTATTGACTCCAGAGATTTGAATTGATATGAAGTGGCAAAAACAAATGAAGCAGATCGCATTTTGCACACCAATGAATCCCAAAACAAATCTTGTCACAACACGTACACCTCAATGGGCAACTGATATGGCTCAGGGATTAGATGTGGTCACAAGTTTCATGATTTAATTTTTCATTAGATGGACAAAATCATCAGTGAGGCTCTTTACTAATGGATGACGATCACATGACAATAGCAAATTATTGCTGTAGTATCAGGAAGAATAGCATGTTTGAAAAAAAAAAAAAACGCCAAACACTAATGAATGAAAATCAGTTTATATATAGCAATGATGATGGGGAGGGTTAAATTTCAATATTTCAAGTATTGTATACCTTTTCCTAATGTATGAAAAAATATCTTCCAATTGAAAACAAATTCCTCGATCTGCCCCAAAACTCGGTCAATTCTTGCTTACCTCAAGGTCCACCTTTCATGAAAATTTAGTTGAAATTTATTGAGAACTCTTTGAGATTATGTTTGGACAGACATGAGTAAATATATACACCTCTTCCAACTTCTTCAGCAGAGGTAAATGATATTGCTCCAGACTAAGTTCAAAACTTCATTGAAAAACTTTGTGAATAATTTATGAAAGAATGGACAGTGACTGGAAAAAAGGAAATTAAATTGACTTGAGGAAGGGAGTGACGTAGAAGCAGGATTATATTCAAAGAGGAACAGCCATTACTGCGACGAATGTTAATAAAATCCTAAATGATAAAAATAATTTCCTCTTTCCTAATCATGTTGAATAGTTGACCAAAGGCAGATTTTATCTTGTTTTATCATTTCACTTTTGATATAGAATGAATCATTCAAAATATTTTTTAGAATGGACAAATAGAAAAACATTCGTCTTTTAACTTAACGTATCCTTAGTCTTCAACAATTCATGCAGTTAAAATTTAGAATAAAGAGAATGTTTATTTATTTATGGTATTTTTTTATGTATGCACAATGGTATATTGCATCAACTGATGCCAATACGATAAAATAGGTTACTCGTCAGTATAACAAATATTTGATCTGTTTTTTCTTTATTTCCAATATATTTTTCTTCACACTCATTTGGATTGTATTGATTCATGACATCAAGAGTCCTAAACAAACAGCCTAATATCACTACCAGATTTCCTCGGAATTGATCAAGTTTCACAGCTAAAGCCATGAAAAGATTTTAAATGCTTAGAACTGGATTATTTTTATAGAGAAGGAATTATTGGCTTTTATTTGAATTTTCAACTTGGACTTTTAAAGAATTACATGGAATTCTGGAAGAAAAAAAAGATACACAGCTTATTTTTCAGTTTTTATAGTTCCATGGTTGAATGGTCAAACTATGAACCATAAAGTCTATGGTTCAGTTCATTGTACCTCTTAGATGTTGTTTATTCCTGTTGACTCCTTGGGGAACATAGGTCCATATTGTGGTTCAAGTGGCAAGTAGATTTTACAGGGTGAGGTTGCCAGCACCAACCCAAGATGGTCTACCTTACAAGGGCTAAAGGGCTTCAACTACTCTGCTATTGAACAATACCTGGAGTGAGAAGTAGATTCATACCTTTACAAAGGACATTAGTGCAAAGTGAATGTAGGCAGCCACAGCTTGAACCCTAATTCAATTCTCCAATTCTGTTTTTCATGTCAGTAACCACTAAGACACTCCGCACATCTGTACCAGTTGGACTAATCAAATCAATTTTTAGGAGTTCAAGACTAACATTGAACATTTTGATTTTTTTAATTTAATAATAGAAACAATCTAAGTACATTTTTTAAAAATTTTCATCAGTCAAGAAAGCAGCAAAATTTGAGATCCTTAAATCTTTTTCTTATAAATAGCTGATGTTGTGGAAGTTTTTGAAATGGTTTATTATTATCTGAACTGATAGAATTAAGTCATGGTAAAATACAAGAAGCAACAAGAAGCAAAACAAAGGTATCATTGTTACATAGGCATGAAACTTTGAGGTATTCAAAAAGGAAGATAGGATGTAGGTTTATAAAAATATAGGCATATATTTTTATTTGGTATAGTTCCAAGTGGCATTTGGAGAACAGACAGAGACAGTAGTGCTCAGGATGACAGATGGGCACATAGGAGCTGTCTCGCTGTCTCGTGGTCTGCGATCGCCAGGATCACCCTTCTAATTGGGGATCTACACCTACACATTAGGCGGATCCACCCACGCTTCTTGGTGTCTCCAACATCCACCTACGCTTTTCGATGTATCCACCCACATCCATCTATGCTTTTCGATCTATCCACCCACATCCACCTATGCTTTTCGATCTATCCACCCATATCCACCTACACTTTTCGATGTATCCACCCACATCCACCTATGCTTTTCGATGTATCCACCTACATCCACCTCTGCTTTTCGATCTATCCACCCACATCCACCTCTGCTTTTCAATGTACCCACCCACATCCACCTATGCTTTTCGATCTATCCACCCACATCCGCCTACGCTTTTCAATGTATCCACCCACATCTACCTACGCTTTTCGATGTATCCACCCACATCCACCTATGCTTTTCGATGTATCCACCCACATCCGCCTACGCTTTTCAATGTATCCACCCACATCCACCTATGCTTTTTGATGTATCCACCCACATCCACATATGCTTTTCTATGTATCCACCCACATCCACCTATGCTTCTCGATGTATCCACCCACATCCACCTAAGCTTTTTGATGTATCCACCCACATCCACCTATGCTTTTTGATCTATCCACCCATATCCACCTACACTTTTTGATGTATCCACCCACATCCACCTACGATTTTCGATATATCCACCTACATCCACCTCTGCTTTTCGTTGTATCCACCCACATCCACATATGCTTTTCTATGTATCCACCCACATCCACCTATGCTTCTCGATGTATCCACCCACATCCACCTAAGCTTTTCGATCTATCCACCCATATCCACCTACACTTTTCGATGTATCCACCCACATCCACCTATGCTTTTCGATGTATCCACCTACATCCACCTCTGCTTTTCGATCTATCCACCCACATCCACCTCTGCTTTTCAATGTACCTACCCACATCCACCTATGCTTTTCGATCTATCCACCCACATCCGCCTACGCTTTTCAATGTATCCACCCACATCCACCTACGCTTTTCGATGTATCCACCCACATCCACCTATGCTTTTCGATGTATCCACCCACATCCGCCTACGCTTTTCGATGTATCCACCCACATCCACCTATGCTTTTTGATGTATCCACCCACATCCACATATGCTTTTCTATGTATCCACCCACATCCACCTATGCTTCTCGATGTATCCACCCACATCCACCTAAGCTTTTTGATGTATCCACCCACATCCACCTACACTCTTTGATGTATCCACCCACATCCACCTACGATTTTCGATATATCCACCTACATCCACCTCTGCTTTTCGTTGTATCCACCCACATCCACCTCTGCTTTTCAATGTACCCACCCACATCCACCTATGCTTTTCGATGTATCCACCCACATCCGCCTACGCTTTTCAAAGTATCCACCCACATCCACCTACGCTTTCGATGTATCTACCCACATCCACATATGCTTTTCTATGTATCCACCCACATCCACCTATGCTTCTCGATGTATCCACCCACATCCACCTAAGCTTTTTGATGTATCCACCCACACCCACCTACGCTTTTCGATCTATCCACCCATATCCGCTTACACTTTTTGATGTATCCACCCACATCCACCCATGCTTTTCGATCTATCCACCTATATCCGCTTACACTTTTTGATGTATCCGCCCACATCCACTTACACTTTTTGATCTATCCGCCTACATCCACCTACGCTTTTTGATGTATCCACCCACATCCACATATGCTTTTCAATGTATCCACCCACATCCACTTACGCTTTTCGATCTATCCACCTACATCCACCTACGCTTTTTGATGTATAAACCCGCATCCACCTACGCTTTTTGATCTCTCCACCCACATCCACCTCTGCTTTTCGATATATCCACCCACATCCACCTTTGCTTTTTGATATATTCGCCCACCCGGATGTGGCTTGTTCTGCTGTTTTTCTGGCTTTCCATTCAGGAAAACAGAAGTAGCATGTCTTCCTGTCAACACACTCATCAGGACGTTTTTCGTCAACACCTATCATCGAAGCATCCCGAGGATGCTTTTCTGAATTTGTACATCCTGTTTATCATTATCAGTGGGCAACGGATATAATATCAATCTATTGACCTTTATTTCCACTATTCAACATCATTTATAACCAGTAACAGTTGCTCTACTTAAGGAATAACCCAAAACCTAAACCTAAATTCTTCAATTAATCACCACGAACCCCTGTATAAAACATTTTGAAATCACGTCCTCTTTGCCTCTTGTTGCTTCTCATTGCTTCTTATATTTTACCGCCACTGGATACCATCAGTCTCTGAGAGAAGAGTGAACTTTAGAAAAGACTTATTTGGACATCATGCTCATCAATATTAGCACCAATATTAAATCCTTTCATTGATCTCCTATTCTATTAATTTCTGAGACACTATCGATACTTTATTGATAAGAAAATATAGATTAACACTTGATTGGCATTTATTTTTCCAGACTCGTAGATCTTAAATAAAACAGCAATAATTACATATATATATATATATATATATATATATTTATATAGGTTGAAACTAAACTCAAGTTCAACACAGCTTTGAATGATTGACAAACAGGTTAGTTTAGTCTCTCAAATGAAACTGTCATATGACCAACATCTTTCGAACGAATGCTGCATTGGGGTGATCAATTAAAAGAATTGGAGAGATGGGTGATCAATGGATAAATAACTTCTTTGGAATCTTCTCAGGCGATGATTACTAGAAAGTCTGCGTTTTCAAAAAGCAAGTGTAAACGCTAAGAGACATAAACTAATAGACCAATTCAACATGAACTTACATTGTAAATTGAACCTCCCATTAAAAACTTATTTGGGGGGAATTTTCAAATCAGAAAAAAAAATTTTTTTCCAAGACAAAATAAAAAGGGTTTAAATTTTCAGCTCTCTAATTCCATTGGTGTGGCTTATAAATATGACATATACATAGCCAGCCATATCTGCCTAAAAACTGAAGAAACCTCTGCTAGCAAAGTTTGTGAAAGTTTTTGATGACAGTTTCTAACATCCTACAAACCAGTTGGAAAACACTTTGTTAAGATTGCCCCGGAAGAACTAAGTGGATTGTTTTATGTTCTAACGTGCTGTTAGTCCTCTTAGGAATTCAGAATGTATTCTTTAGTGAACAATTCTGGTGCTTGCAACAAGGTTAAGATTTTAATAATGCTGTTTGCTATGCAGGACAGATTGCAACACAGTTGAATGTAAAAGCCTCTGGCATTATCCTTGCATTGTATATTTTGACTGCCTTTCATGGAAAAGTTCTAACATAAATTATCTTCAGATAATGCATTATACATTACCGAACTTTCTTTGCTTACAGCCCCAAACTCACTCAAAGGACATCCAGTATTGTGCAAATGATAAAACAATTTATAGAGTTCTAGGCAATTTAATCTGCCATGTACATTAACTTACTTGGAGCATTATGGTTCCTCTTTCCATGATAAAGAACTCTTTGAAGAAAATTCATGTATAAAAGTGCTCATTGCCTTCAGCAGAAGGGATTTTCCCAGAGAATTTTAAAATGTAAACAGTTGCATTTCTATTGTATTGAGGAAAATCTAACTACAGACTCAGTGAGATAAAGTTTATCGACAATGTCCCAAGGAGAATAGAGACTTAAAATTGGTAAAATTTAGAAATAAATTCAGTCTGAATAGGGTGAATAATCAGGAGTATCTTGTCACTGTTTAGGTTAACATTTGGCATTATTGATTTACCTCTCCTTTTCCACTAGCAGTCAACCAAAACAAATGGGAAGGGAGATTTTTTTAAAATGACAATTTCAATTGATAATGGAAATGAATTACACAAAGCATTAGTTGTCAATAGGCAATAAAGACATCATGTGCACCACAGATACAAAATAAAAGAGGATTCTTTTCCAGCAATTTAAAAGGTTCTGTGTCAAAGTTAAGAGGCTCATTAAAATTGTGATTTTGTCATATGAATGTTGAGCATTTCAAGACATTGTGTTTATCATTTTAATTTGTGTCTGGTCAGAAAGGTCGCTGTCGTAGAAGATTATGTATTTTGTATTCAGAAGTCAAGTTTTCATTGAGATTTTGCTTGGTATATTAGAAGGAGTCTGCATATTCAAATCACACCAACATCCACCTTATCATGCACAGAATTATCAATTGTCAACTCCAACAAATAGTTCAAGGATGTACATGCAGACACATTGTTATTTTCAACTCTTACTATAAATATTACGAAAATTTTTTGTGCATTTTCACTATAAATGATTTTTCATTCTACATTGACCTTGAGTCACATTTGTCAAATAAATCCCAACATCCGTCAAATCTCCAGTTCTTCAGAGCTGGAATCAGCCATGTCTTGTCTTTGGGTGAGACAGGGCACAAAATTGAAGCATCAAAGTCCTGGAAGACCAAACTCTAAAGCAGCACATCCCCATTATTCTAAAGGGTTAGATGATGATCTTTGCAGCACAGGATGCAGGGACTGGGCAATTTTTGATTCCACACTCACATATGCATATGGGGCCCTACATTAAATGTAATCTCGTGTCCCTTTTGCACTTATGGGAAGAAAATAAATACGAACCTAATCTGTTCAACCAGGCTCTGCATTGTTTATAGTTTATTAGAAACTGTTAACTAAAACTGTCAACATAGGTTTCTTCAGTTTTAATGTGACTCTGGCTGGCTCTTTCTGCATGTATTACGTGTATGGACTGCACCAATGAAGCTAAAGAGCTGAGAATTTAGGTGTTAACTTTATGTCAAGAAAAAAACTTTTTTTGTCTTTTGAAAATTTTCCCTAAAATAACTTTTTTTTGTGGTCAGTTTACAATGTAAATTATACTGAATTGGTCCCTTGATTTGTGTCTGGTAGCGTTCACAGTTGTTCTTTGAAAATTCAGTCATTTTAGTGATCACAGACCAATAAAAGGCAAGAGAAGTAAATTATTCATTTATGAGCCCTTTCTCCAATTTTTTAATGGAACTTAACAAAGCATGCTGGCAAAATATATTGGTCACATGATAGTTTCTATTGGGCGACTAATCAGACCTGTATTTATTATTGCTCAACCCCAGTGGAGACAAAGATTTTAATGAACATTATGCATGTATGAATTCTATAAAGGCAGTAATGCAACTGAGACAATGAAGAATATCTGTACTGTGAACGTAGGTGCAATGACCATTTGCAAATGCTAGTGATGGCTTGAGAAGTTTAAAAAGGATGACTGTAATATTTCTGAAAATGAAAAATATGCAATGACTGTGATAGATGTAGAAGACTCCCACAAGAAAAGATAGGAATAGGAATATTTAGCAAACCTGAAACCATTTTAATGACTGGATGCAGTGAAAAGAATTTTAGTCATACAGTAGACAGTGGATTAAAGTGTACCCACTTAAGAAACTGATGTAAAGTGTATTGAGACTGCCAGTATTAGCAGGTGATGATTAAGAAGAAGAGTTATGGAATTCAGGCATTACTTTTTTTTTAATAGCTTTTACCCAATCAACCAAATATTATCATTAATGATCTTACTATAATTTACCAAATTTTTGTCTGTCTCTCTGTCAATGTATAACCCGAGAACAGCAAGAGCTAGGGTTATCAGATAAAAGTCACTGATGGGACCCAAGAGCATGTGTGTGAAATATGAGTTTTTTAAAATTTCTCCAAAAGTTGCTTTAATAATAGTTTGGGGTCTGTGCTTGCACTCACACAGATTATAATCATCTGATTTCTATCTATCAATCTATCTAATTATATCTAATAAATGTTTGGGAAAGTTTGTGTGTATGTTATTCTTCTTCTCCTTAACTGTGCATTTAAGCTAGAAGTCCTCCCCTCACATAAGAAAAAATAGTCATGAGAATACAATTGGGGGAGCAAATTTCAAGTTTCACCCAGGGCACATGAAATCCTTGCTGTCTAACATGTACTATCTTGCAATTTTTGTCAGTGACGTTTAGTATGATTTTCTCCTGTGTATGTTGCATGGTTCTTAGTTTGAGAGCTAATCTTTTTGGTCAAGTTCCATGTATCTTCCCCACAAGGGCAAAAGGAACACCAGGGTACGTTAAATACATATGCATATGTATGAGTTGAATCCAGTGGTGTAGCTAGGGTCCTTAGTGCCTGGGGGGCAAAGATAATTCTGGCACCCTCATCTTTAAAATGTTTTCGATTTTTATTCTTTAGTATCACCCACTTACTGACAATTAGTAACACAGAGAATTAAAAACCACCTTAAAACGTATTGTTAAATATAGGTATCTTCTTTGAAGATGTAATTTTGGTTTTAATTGCGTAGAATTAGTCATAAATTGAAGGAAAAAATACACACTCACTTATTCAAAGATTATTTCTAAACTTCACTCATGTTTAAATTTTTTGATAAAATCCCACCATTTTTTAGGTGTCGATCGATGCGTTAAGGAACTAGATTTTTAAAATCTTTCAAAAATAGAATCTACATAGGAGAAATTTGGTTCAGAGAAAATTGATTAATTAAATGACTAATTGACAGGAATTTGCAAAAATATAGGTTACTAACAGAAATTAAGTAAAAAAACATTTATTTATCAGAGGGGTTATTTTGCCGGTGAACAGAGTTCTAAGGTCAGTGTAATTTTTTCTTTATGACTTTTACTCTGGGATTCTTTTTAAAATATTTCGTAGACTTTGCGGATGCGAAGAAAACTTTTCAAAAGATTCTCTTTCAAAAAAAATTAATTTGAATATTTCAAAATTCTATATTTTCCATGGTAACTTTTAGACCAGTGTATGTGCATAAAACCGAATCTTGATTTGATTCAAGACAAATTTCTAAAACTAAATCTTCTGAACAGTTAGATTTTTTTCTAATAGAGTAATGTATTTTTGGAAAAAGTTGCCTAGTCATGAAAATCTGTAGAGAGAATGAGCTTACAAGGACATTTTTTGGGAATCTTTTGATCTGATGAAATTTTCAAGAGAGTGACTAGTGAATTGTCTTAGATCGTAGATGTTGTTTTGTATTGATGTACATTGAATTGGTTTTTACGGACGTTGTATTTGTTTTGAAATTAAATTGTGAATATTTTGTATAAGTTGAGGCATTATAAGCTTTAAAAATAGTGATAATTGAGAAATGTGAAGTTTTATAAAATCTTATGTTCTGAAGATTCATAGAATTATTTCAAATTATCGATTAGATACAAAGGCAGATAGGCTAGATCGTACTTCAGCATCTTGAATCATTACGCATGTTTTCCTGTTTGTTTTTTAGGGTCCAACAAAAGTGATATTATTTTGATAAAAATATTAGATAATACTAAAATTGATATAATAATGAATCATTTACATCTATACTAACTTGCTGTTAATTCATCTACGAATAAATTCATGCGGACAGAGGTCTAATGTAGAAAAAAAGGTCTACATGTGTAAGTGTTCTCCATAATTTTAATGATTATCACTGAAAAATATCTGGTGTAAATTCTCATTTAGAATCAAATTAAACATTTCAAAATTAAAATTAAAATTGAAATCAAAATCAGTACTTACCCCGACCACGACCCTTTTTCATTTCAATTTCAAAATTTGTGAAAAAAAATGTCGTTCAGCAGTATATTATAGTATACGAAATCTAATGCGAAAATGAATTCAGCACAGAAAAAGAAACAAAGATTATATCTATTTCAATTTATCTTTATTCACGCTTTTTCATCAATCTAAAATTAAAATAAATTTATAATGATATAGTTTGTAGTTGGGACGCTAAACTTCACAAGAGACCAACCACATTAAACAAAAACAGTTCCAAATCCGATACTTAAAATATTGCAATAGATTTTAGATTTTTTGTAGAAATTGCGTTGGGTTACCTATATTTTACTGTGAGTTCATCAATCTATAACGTATTCAAAACATTTAAAAAATGTGTATTATTTGATTATTTTACATTTAGATGAAAACGTAAAATGGAGGCAAAATAGAACAATATAAAAAATGTAGGAAGCAACTGACTTTTCAGCCTAGGCTTTATTCCTGCAAAGGAAAAAATCATAAGAGATTTGTGCACACTGATATATAAGATATTAGAGTGAACATTGATTGCGAATAAAGAAAGAACTATTTTTTCTTTCGTATCAGTGTCTTTCTCCTCAGTTATTTGTCGGAGTTTATCCTTACCAGTTGACTGGAATTTACGGACAACAAACGATTATCCTTTTCAAAAGCTTTGACTGAAAATGACTCTTCTCTGAACTATAGACTGTACTTTTCTGATGTTCCAAAAGACGAGACATGAGGAAGCCCGTTCTTCTTAAATGATCACTTCGCTGACACTCTGGTCAAGAAAATGCAAAAATTACATCATCGTCATCAAAAAAAAAAAGATCTGGTCAGATCTTGGAACATAGCTCACAAAATTCCTTTACAACTTCGCTTACCTTCTTTACCAGGCTCCAGCTATTCTGAGTGCCAAAGGAATTTTGCACCCATCGCACTTGTACCCTATACAATATATAAGAGAGCAAAGAGGTATTCGGAACCTTAATTGGCAATGGGCAGGCCACGTTGCAAGAATGTCACTTAACCACTGGTCATTGCATCTTACATTGTGCATTCCCTTGGATCACATGCAAAATTATGGCTATCAAAAAAAAAAAAAAAAAAAGATTGTGCGATGACTTGTATAATAAGTTCAGAATGTATTGGAACCATGAGGTTTGCAGAAAAAGAATTGGCAAATGTCCAACAACGGACTTTAAAAGGCCAATTATTGATGATGATGATGGTGATGGTGATGGTGATGGTGATGGTGGTGGTGGTTGTGGTGGTGGTGGTGAAGAGGAGGGGGATTATGATGCAGTTATATATTATTTGAGGTACATACAGGACATGAATCAATATGTAAGAATAGCTGAAATTTTCAAAGCTTTTGCGTTATTTTTTATTTCTACCCCTTCCAATAGGTCAAATTTTGTGTGCCATTTTCAACAGTCAACGATGGTATGGAACGAGGTGAATGATCGATAGAACCAAAGAGAACAGATAGTTAGGGAAGTCCCCCCCAGCCACCGAAAAAACAGAGCAATTTAGAAAGAACTCAGAGAGCACATATATCTACCAACACTGTATACTATTTCAATCAACAAAAATATTCTTTTATCAGCCCAAAAATTTAACAACTTCTTCCTTAGCCCACCAAATTTCACTGAAATTCATTTTGGAAATATTATGCTGACAGACATGAGCATGTGCATGAATGTATTTAAAAGAATGGTCAAATATCTCTCAATCGAAAACAAATCACAGGATCCATCTCAAAGTCTATATGCTTCTCTCTTGGCTCATGGCCCACAATTCGACAAAAATTAATTGAGAACTTATGGAGATATTGTGTTGACAGACAAACTGATGAAAATAAAGAAAGATTATACATATACTTCCCTAACTGTGTAGGCTGAGGCAAAATAAATATATTAACTAAAAACATTTTAGACGACAATAATACTGTTAGAAATATCGATAGCAATTAATATCAATTTTCTCTTTTATTTTTTTCCTGGAAAAACAAATTATTTATACAAATTAATCAACAAGAAAAAAAAAACAAAAACTTTTAACTGATTTTTGACTAGTATTTTTTTCTTCTTAATTTCATTTGCTTTTCATTGGAATGACCCGGACCGTCATTCTACGGCCGTTTGTAAATAGCGTAAATTAGAGATAAAGAATAAACTTTTGAGTTATCCATTAATTCTTCATGAGATGCATCCACCCGCATCTCTATAAGAGAATATGCGGGTCCGTCAGTTGGTCTTTCGGTCAGTCCATCCCTATTATGTTGAAAATCAATTTTTGACACATGGTAGAAAGAATCTTTTTTAGCCCTACATTTTAACTGAGAGTAAAACTAAATCGGGTAGACTCCGTCCATTGTCATGTTTTAGGAGGGAGTTCAACTTACTTGACAATTGCAATGTCGAATTGGACCCTGACTTTGGGGCAACTTGGAATCACATCATACAGACAATTTTTAAAAAATCTCTGAATGTGTCATAAAAATTCGGGGAACAAACGATCTGATCAGACATTCTTTAGGGACTTTTTTTTACCTGATCTCATGTTGGTACAAAGAAAATACCATTAGTACATACATCCTCCGATATAACGTGGTTCGCAATATCGAAGATGCAATTATTATATTGTTACAGGCATCCCCGATATAGCACTGTTAAACAATTTTTTTATTTAACTAAAAATATTCATTATATTGATAAAAACAGAGTTTATCATAGCGTGGATCACAATATTTAGACATTGAATGGGGATCTTCTCAGCCTGTCACTGAAGATTGAGATAAGTAAAAGACTAATCGTATTGTAGTAATGGCAGGAGAAATATGGATGCATCGTTGGACTAATGCCCTTATTTCATAATGGTTAACGATGCTTCATCTAATAATCATAAAAGACTAAGATAATATCGCTAAACTCTATTTCATAGGCGTGACAGAAGCAAGGGAAATAACTCTACAATCATCTCTCTCCTATCAGATGTAAGGGAAATAAATGTTTCAAATCAAAGAAAGATTTTTTTATTTCAAACTTCTGATTTCTTCTATTTTTCGTGAGAGTATAAAATAGCTCTAGGTACATGAAATAATTATAAACCCTCCAGAATATAAAAAACCTTCATTCAAATATAAAATTGTTTCAAGAATTTTGAACTTAGGTTCCTAAAAATAAAAAGGCTTTTCTTTATTAATCATTTCTCACTATGAGGCTTGTCTAAACACTACGAAGTAATCTTATACCAAGTAAATATCTAGGGGTGACGCAAGGATTTCATGCACCTTAGACAGGACATGAAATTGGCCCCTCCCCCACCATTGCATCATAACAACTATTTTTTTTTTCGGTTTGGACGGTACTACCAGGACTTTTGTGCTCCAGGCAACTGCTTGGGCTTGTCAAATGGGCGGGTCGTCCTTGAAGGTATTATAGATACTATTGTATCTATATATGTTGAAAAGTTGCTAGTTATGAATTGTTGAATCTATTTATTTATATAAAGTCTCCACGTTATAGATGGTTCCTTTCGTGAGTGAGGGAGAGTAGTGATGTAATGATGGCCCAGTGTAGCGACAAGAATGTGTAGTTATGGAGAACAAAGGATTTTGTTTGGTTTTTCCCAGTGCACGTCGACGTCACTGGAAATGTTGGAGGTAAAGGGAGAGGATAATCGCCATGACAGAATGGATAATAGATGCGCCAAGTATGAGTGTGGACGTGGTGATAGAACGAAGTACGAATGATTGTATTGAACACGCATACAAGTATTTAGACAAACAAGTAAAACGTATATTTGATGAGACACTGATAACTACAAGACTGGAAGAAAATACACATAAAGAAACATTAATACGACCAATCATGATGAGAAGATAAGAGGCTCGTTTAGTTTAGATGGTTATTGCCATACATTAAAAAAAGAGAATGAGTAGTCAGAGAAACACAATTTAATGTTGTTTGATTTATCTACTGAATGGAGCCTGATTAATAGTGCCTATCATAATGAGTGGTATATTTAACCAAGATTATTGCAAGGCAGTTGGTTCAGTTTAGGTACAAGAAGGAGCCAAGTAATAAGTACAGTATTTGCACTGTGTTACCAAAAATGAGATAAGTGAAATAATTGCAGTGTTTGCATTGAGTAGCTATAATGTTCTTGCAGATTCTCAAATTGAGGAATATCAGTGACAAAAGACAATATATATATATATATATATATATAGATATATAGATATATATATATATATATATATATATATATATATATATATATATATATATATATAGTTACAGTCAAAGAATGGTAACTACAAAGGCAGCAAAGTTAGAGAGAAGGAAAGGGAGAGAAAGGAAAGAGATTACCGACTAATGAAGCCGGGGTAAGTGAGTGAGTGAACATGTGTGTTCAGAGTTTTTATAGGGAGTAGATAAAGGAAGTGATGTTTTGTATATGGTGGGGTGCTAAATTAAGGGTTTTGTATCTATAGCTAATAATTATTTATTTTCGTAATTATTTTAACTAAAAAAAAAGGAGCCACTATGTTGTAATATATATTTGAGCAATGTTTTCTTCAAAAGAGTTTGTAACTGATCTGATGATAAATGAATATCAAAAACCAACATTTTTCTTTAGTCTTGGTCTTGTTATATATAAACAATACAGCATGAATTGATATGCATAATATATACTGAGGCGTGAGTTTACATCTTGTAACAATGAATCTAATGTTCTAACCACTTTGCTCTTTCTTCTAAATCAGGTTTTCAATAAAATGATATTACCTTGAAGGGATGAAGTTTGGCTGATGGGGTAGACAGATTTTCACATACAAATGGATTTTTCTTCTCCAGTTTGGTGAATCATAAAATGTTTATATATATATATATATATATATATATATATATATATATATATATATATATATATATATATTTCCATGCAAAGAGACATAAAACTAAAACTCATAAATCTTGTGAATCTAGGAGCAAAATATCAGGCACAAGTGTCTCATTGAATGAACAGTGTGAGCAAAATGTCATTTTAGTTTCGTTAAGGAATCGGGATGGGGATTATTGCTTTAAAAAATAACCAAAAGGCTTTGATAGAGGGAAAAAAAGGTTGAAAAAACAGCTCTAAATTATCAACAAAATAATGAACGAAAACTTCATTGGATTTCTGGATCAGTCCTGACAAAATATAGTCAAAGACCATGACAAAATTGTACATTGTAAAATATAGACAATTCAGCTACTTGCAGAAATGGCAGCATCTAACTGATTTAGCCATGTCGGCTTCACCAGCAGATATTGCTCTAATGAGCTACATAGTTATATTCTTTTCTTCTCTGATTCCAACTACAACAAAGGCTAGGGTAAATAATTGTGATATTTGTTTGTTTGTGCGTGAGTGTGTTAGTCTTTGAGCATGAAGAGTTTTACTACAGATAAAAGTGGACAAACCAAAGGTGGTTGTATAGTGTTTTATTTGGATGAAGCCATTATAGATCAAGAATCGCAACTCTCAAAACTAACACCAAATAAGTAGGCAGTGGTTGCTTCCCTTTGACAACAAATATCTGTAATTAATGTTATCCTTGATTTTATCGGTTTCAATAATAATAATAATAATGCACTTCGGTCTTAAATGATTTAATGGGAATTCGTTGGGAAGTTTCGTGGCGAACTACCAAAAAAATGCATTATAGAAAATACGCTGGACAGTATAATTATTATAGAAAAAATTAGGAAATCATGAGTGCAGAGTAATAACATTTGAGTAAATAATTTATTCATGTAGACAATATAAACTTGGCTTGTGTGCACACTCACTGTACTATGAACAAATTTAATTTAGTAGGTGGAGTATTATAAATCATTATTAAGGGTTTTTTTTCCAATTTGTGATTCTGTATATCTTGATCTTAATATTTTTGTTGCTTTTTATCGCAACTTCTCTCAGAACGGATTTTTTTAAAGCAACAAGAATATCAAGATGAATGTAAATGGAAGCATAAAAATGAGAAAAAAATTGTTAATAATCACTGCAATGTAGTTTTATGAATTAATGGTTTTATTTGATTAACTGTCAGAATCTATGTTCTACAAGAGGAGAGTAACAATGATAATTGTGATAGTTCTAAGCAGTAGCGAGATGTAGTTGTTCTGAAGAGGGTGTCCACCCCAGGGGGCTGCGTTGACGCAACGCGCATCACATCACAGAGAGGGATTAATAGAAGTCCATAGTCAGCCTTGACAGTTCCAGGTGTAAGCATCCGGTCACCATATTTCCCTCGTTAGAAGGGAGACTTCAAGTTTAATGATTCGATAAATAAGACATGTATCAACATTACAATTAAAGCTGAAAAGGGAGATATCTAAATATTTAGACGATCCTTTTTCTAGAGGGCCTGATTAGGGAGAATGAAGTTATGAAAAAGATGGAGCTAGTAGCGAGGTAGAATAGAAAGGAGATGTACTGCATCTAGTCGTTGTCGTGAATTTACGATGCAGAGATGCTGAAAAGCTTTGTATCCACAATGTTGGGCTATTTCAAAGACCAGAGTAATTATGGAAACGGAGTTCAGAGTTTTTGCTGCACGGAGAGTTTCTGAGATTATGGGGCTTCCACGTTCTAGACCGTTGAGTAAACTCGTGGATAGAATCTCTACGCCGATAAATACCTGTGACAGAAAGACATGATAATACTTAAGGGCTAGTGTGAATACAATATATTCTTGACTTTTATGTAGAAACACATCGCTACTTTATCAAAGCGGGATGGAGACATTTATACACGTTAGGGTAGAGAAACAGGGCACACTTAGTAGCCGGACGTATAAGAAAAAGATCTCAACACCCATGAGGCTTGCAACAGTGATGGGTCGCTCTCCCTAAGGGGCCAGGAGAAATAACCAGTCCTAGGGAGATAGAGAGAAAAGGAAGATGGTCGATCTACAGAAAGTAAGCGATGATAAATGCTTGAGGACTTTTACAGACACGAGTTAAAATAAGTTATGTCATTAGATATGTGGCTTCAAGGTTTCGTAACTAAAGCTATATCCCTATTCGTATTTATTTTCATACTTAATTTTAACAAAAAAAAAAAACGATATATTTTTTTACTAGAATCAACTTTTTAACAATTTTTAAAACGTTTTGCAGTGATTAAACATCTTCTCTAAAAGTTTAATTTTTTTTACAACGGCATGAAATAGCATTAGGTTAATTGTGCCAGAAAAATGCTCAGAGGATTTCTGTGTATGTTTCTGACTAGACAATTGTTGATCTGCCATAATTGGCAGATCGTTCACCAGAAAAAAATGAAGCTATCTTTTACAATTTAAAGTTTTTGCTGTAGGATTTTCTGTATTCATTTATTTATTTGTACACTTACGATTCAGGAATGGTAAGTTGTTTACTTATTGTTAATGGTACAAGATTTATGGGTTTGGGGGACCGGACGTGTTTTGGGAAGGGCATACTCACCTATGGAGTTGGAATATGGGACCTTTTGTGATCATAACAAGGTTAAGATCTTGAAGACTCTCCTTGATCTATCCATGATATGCTATCTACCAGATAACTGAAATATTCCTCAGAATATAATTAAACTAAAAAAAAATATGATCACATTTTTAGAGACCGTCAACCAAAACTGCCAAAATAGGTTTCTTCAGTTTTCAAGTTGGTCGGGGTGGGTGGCTATGTATCTATCAGATCGCACCAATGGAGCTAGACGGCTGAAAATTTGAACATTTACTCCTTTTTATGTATAGAAAAAAAACTTTTATCCCCCCTCCCTGGAAAAAAGTTTCAAGTTTGACGATATTCATGCTTGATTTTTGTTTTTTGAAAATTCGGACTTTTTCGGTAATCACTGCCCAAGAAAAGGCGAGAGAAGTAGCTTATTCTTTGATTACTCTATTATGTATATTTTAATTGATCACCCCAACATAGCATGCTGCCAAAACACGTTCGTCGGGTGATGGTTTCTATCTATTGACTAACCAGACCTGTTTTCTTTACAAGTGATTTGTCCTCTTGTGTAATTCCAGTGATCCACACATGTAAAGTACGACACTTTGATTCTAGGCAGACTTGCATGAATACTACACTCTGATCTATATCTTCTCGTTTCCCCCACAAGAGCAAGATGTGACACAAAGTCGGTTTAATTTGGGCTCCTGTGTATGGGAAGTTCAAAAACTTGCTCCAGTCACCGCAGCTGGTGTTGCATAGGCGTAAGTGCAAGCCCAATCGTGCAATTGCCTCGGGGCTTACTGATCTCCCGAGTTTTACTGAACACTCCACACTGGACAAGGTTATTTTTTGAGGCCATAGGACGATTCCTAGGCCAGTTGCACCGTTGCTTCAGTAAGCCATCACCGATCACGGTATTGCACCAAGACTGAGGGCCAAAGAGTGACACTTTGATCCTGCGCAGAGCATACAGACACTCTGATTCTGAGCGCCAATCTATGTGCAAATAATCCCGTCACATTTGACAAAATGAAGTGTGTATGTGTATGTGCATAGAACTTCAAACAAGCGGTAAATCAGGAGGAATTAATGCATTTCTTTATTAGCAAGAGTTATTCCTCTTGTTTTTTTATAAAACTCTCGCCTATTTTTCAAGGTAGGTAACTCTACATGTAAGAGAAATTTTTTTTTTTTTTTCAAGGCCTATTATGTTGCTGTATTGTTGAGTCCTTCGAATATAGATACCTAAGGAACATTATTTGTTTATTACTCATTAATTATATATTAAAAAACAAAATTGAATCATCTATTTTCAATTTTTACTATTCCATACTAGTGCGTAATAATTTGCAATAATTTCAATTCATATCTGTATTACACTAGAGCAGTGGTTCTGAAATCTTTTAACTCTGGGGTGCACAAGAGATCAAATAGAAAATCACAGGTGCACTTTGCATGGAAAGTGAAGAAAACTATGTTTAAAAAATTCAAATATGAAACATTATTGAAACTATTACATTCCGTATATTTTCATGTATAACACAAAAAAATTGGTAGCATTTTCTGAGACAAAATTGGGGAGGGAGAGCTGAACTTAGATCTAAGTGGAAATATTTTATATGTTACTAAAATTGAGCTCATTTGATGAAAGGTGACAACTAAAAAATATATTTGACTTATACAACTGTAAAAATGAAATCAATTGAATTTAAGGCTCAAAATAGCCTGTTTAATTGACATTAATGCAGAAAAAAAAATATATATTTATTTATATTAAAAAGAAACAAATGATAAATGAAACATAAAAATTTTTTTTTTTTAATTCTGTCTTTGATAGTTTAGTATTTTGATAGAATATATTATATTGAAAGACACCTTATCTTGTAGAACCCCAGAATATTTTTGCAGAAACCTGAGGTTCCACAGAACCCACTCTATGAAATGCTGCTCTTGAGCAAAATTTTTGGGAGTTGGGCTAGATAAGACAAGATATTTTCATATTGTTGTTCAAATTTTGCAGTTCCTGTAATCAAAATTGACTGCAATTGACAATTAGTGAACACTGACCTTCAATTTAATAACTAACTTTCCACATAGATAGGCTGTGCTAAATGTTGAAACACATATTCAAGCAAAGGATTTTAAAGAAGTTTATCCTTGTCAAATATTCAATGAAGTTGGCTGCTTGATGCAAGTATGTGTGGCAGATTTGACAAGTGGGTTGTAATTTTCCAACTACTGCTCTGGAGCATTAAAAAGCCTGAAATATTTGGGCACTGAAATATGTATTCATCTTCTTCTTTGGATGAAAAAAGAGTCACTGATTCATTATTTAGCAATGATTCATCATCATCATCATCATGTCTTTTAACATCCGTCGTTGGACATAGACCTTCCCCAGGATTTGCCACCCTTCTCTAACATGGGCGTTGCGGGGCCAGTATTTCCTGAACTTGTCTAGCTCGTCTCTCCATCTAATATTCTGCCGGCCTCGGTTGCGCATGTTATCTCGGGGGATCCATGTCGTGAGTCGTGATGTCCATCGGTTGTCTGCCATTCTCACAACATGGCCAGCCCACCGCCATTTGAGATTTTTAATGGATTCTATGATGTCCCTGACTCTTGTCTTTTCTCGGATGTACTGTGCTATCTTGTGGTCTCTCCATGTGAGGCCTAGCATTATTTTTTCATGAGCATGTTGCATGGTCCTCAATTTATGGGTCTGTCTCTTGGTTAGGTTCCATGTTTCGGCTCCATAAGTGACTATTGGGAGGATGCATTGGTTATACACCCTTCTCTTTAGGATTGATGGGATCTTCTTATTTTTGAAGGTTGAGCTAGCTCTGCCAAAGGCTTGCCATCCTAGTGTGATTCTTCGCTTGATTTCTTCTTCTTTTGAGGGTCTCATGGAGATTCGTTGTCCTAGGTAGATGTAGTGGTCTACTTCCTCCAGTTCTGTGTCCTCGATTTTGATCTTAGTGTTTTTATCCCCGATGTGGTTGTTGCACATGATCTTCATCTTGCTGAAGTTCATGTGTAGGCCGACTTTCTTGCTCTCTTCATTTAGTTCGTCTATCATTAGTTGGAGGTCGTGTAGGTTCTCTTTTTTTTAAAAACCTCAAAAAACACCCCCCCCCCACCTACTGCCTCAACCGGGGCTTGACTGGCCATAAAAACAAACAAATCGAGTGTAAGTAGTAAATTCTTGCTGGGAGACAGACATGAAATATTTAGCAACTTTTTCATTGCTAAAATGAAGTCCCCAGGACGACTATGCTGCTGCAAATTTGGATGAGTACTATTGAATTTTCTGAATTTATTTATTCATTAGCAGTGATTAATTTGCACCAAATATCTGTTTTCTTACTTTTTCTCGAGAAACTTTTCTCTCCATAGTTTGAATCATCCAAAAATAACATAACAATTTCTCTGGTACTTCTTCATTACCAGTAAACCATTTATTGCACTTGGTTTCTTCAATTTACCAATCCTCTTATTGTTCTACTTTTTGTGTGTTGATTCCTGTTTAAAGGTTGATGAAATGATATCAATGGTTCACCATAAAGTTATGAAAGCCTGTTGCATTCAACATCAGGATGGAATAACCCTCCCAACAATCTGAACAGATCCATCAGCAATGTACTTCTTGGTAGCATTAAGAAGCATTTCTATGGTTAAATAGTAAAGAATAGCGGTCTGAGGAGTAAACACACACAACAAAAAGATGGATGTAGGGTATCAGCAAAATGGAGGACAAGGCACAATATGGCATATAACAGAGAAATACCATTTTTCCTTTACCAACTCTATTTTAAGAAACATTTCTATCAAAGATTTCATTTTTTTAATCATATTTTCAATTCTGGAGGAGAACCATGAAGAATATGCATTTGTCATGAAATTTAGACTATCATCAAATGTAAGTAGATAAAAAGGAAGAGTTTCTAAAAAGAGTAATTGATATAAAAAGCTTTGGACATATAGATCAAATCTCAAATATTTAGAAATTGAGTGCTTTTCTGATAGAGCAGTGACAAAAGCTGAAGAAAGAAAAATAACTGGATAGCACTCAGAAAGCACATACCTCTGCCAATGCCATGCAATGGATGATAACTGAATGAAAATCAGTTTGTATAGCTACAATGTACGTGAACTATCTGCGTTTCTATTTTCCATATTTCAATCTATTGATTACCTCTTCTTAGCATCAGAAAAGTATCTGTCAATTGAAAAAATATTTTTGAATTAATGCCAAAATTGGATCAATTCTTCCTCAGCCCGAGATCCAACCTTCCACAAAATGTCATGGAAATTCATCAAGGAATTTTGAGGATATTGTGTAGACAAACAGACAAACAGGCATAAGTGAATACATATAATTATTCCGACTTCATTGGCAGGGGTAAATTACAATCAGTATTCGACCTCAAGAAATGCCCATCCTTTCAAAATAATGGGATTATTTGACTCCAAGATTGAGAATTGATCAGATTCATATACATGAATATTAAAAAAAGACTTACCTGATCCCATTTTGATCTTTTTCACTACCCCCTGCCCTTGCTCATTTTCAGCTATTGGGGTCATTGTGAACGTTTGATAATGAGAGTAATCCATTAATGTGAAATGTCATCTGAAAGGCAGGAAAAACAATTGCCAATAAGTTTTTGTCAGATAAGTCACATATATTTATATGAGTTATACACACAAACACTCAAAATCATTCATGCCTATACAAAATTTATGGTATTTCAAATCTTTATTTCAAGGAATTAATTTTTTTTGCTGGTAATATCAGTTTGAAATAATGTAAGACTTATTTAAGGAAAGTATTATATATTCAAATTTTTATTAACAGGCTAACAAAGAAATACCATTCCCAAAATTATTCGTACCCTTATAATTTAAAGTATTTCTGGTAGATTACATTTCAAGAAGCTTTATTATTTCATGTGTATTTAGAAGCTTTCATACCCATCTTGAAAATTCCAGAGAGTGTTGGTAATTTATATTATATCCAAGAACATACCTAGACAACAAATGAATTGGATCTGATGCAATCATTGTTAGAGGATAGTCATCAGAAGAGCTTAATATGATTAAGGCCAAAGAACTATATGAAGATTTAAGGTTATGCATTAAGGCTTCATAGAAGACAAGTAAAGGATTTTGAAAAATCTGAAAACAATTTCAAATGCTAGTGCTCATGATGCAGAGACTTATCAAGAAATATAAGAATTTCTAATGTGGTCAGAAACCAATAGTGTCTCCTCAATCAGCAAGAAAAAAGCTGCATGAGATTAACAACAATCCAAGATTCATGACCAGAGCCATCCTGAAGAATTTCAGCACATCTGACATCCCCATATCAGGGTGGACATTTCAGGGGGACAATGAACAAAGTGAGCCAATACAGACCAAGAACTCCACTCCTCCAACCAAAGCACACAAAAGCTCATATAGCCTTTGCAAAAGTTCACCTGTACAAAGATGAAAGCTTTTAGTCATCAGTTCCGTGGTTTGATGAAACAAAAATTGAGCTTTTTGGTCACAGGGTTGTAGCTTTCATTTGAATAGAGAACAGAGAGACCTTCAACCCAAAGAACCCAGTATTCAAATTTTAGAAATTCAAAGGAGATGATTTATTCCCGACAATGATGTTCATGTACATTTTGAATACATTTTTTCTAAACCAAAAATAAAAATGATATTTCATGAATTATTTAATAGTCATGAGAATAGGTGGTTTTGTAATAATTTACTTTTCAAGGGAAATCTATATGAATTGTTTGTTCACTTGAAGGCTTACATGTATAAAATTTCATATTGAAAAATACTTAGATCCAGTTAGTCCATTAACTCACGTGTACTTTTTAAGCACTCATTTTGATCGCTTTCCATTATAGAGATGTAAAATCTATAATAAACTTTTTTTGTATCCCCAAGATTCTACGGACTTTGGCAGTGAACTTGGGGTCACACAAAAAACGTTTCTAAAAGGGTCCTGCAGCTCCTCAGGCCAGCCCTAACAGGGAAGCCTAATTTTGAAGAAGATGGGTACTTCCTACTCCTCTTGCAGTCTGAATATTGATACCTTTAAATAGGTTTTAGTGACAGCTGACTAGTGTCATGAAACCATAATCAGTTCACAATCAATTTTGCTCAGCCAGGCAGACAGGTTGGGTCTTTGCAAATATGAAAATTGATAGTTGGATCCAATATCCCATAATAAATTAATTTTGAATGCTTTGATTGATTTTGAGGAAATAGTCTTTTCACTGACAGCATTCCACTCAGCCATTTGAATGGAGAAGAAATTCTTTCTAAACCCAGTGGATATATGTATTTAGAGTTTTTTGACTATGTCCCCAGGTCTTTGTAGATAATGATGTAGTAAACATGCATTTCTTTGGATAAGAAGAGCAGTGACAGTTTTGGTCAAAGGTGTGGATGCTATTTTAAATTTAGTTGACCACCAACAGATCAGCATGGTCATGGCAGAATTCTAACATTTCTAGATTGAGTTTACTTCTTCTTTAGCTTCTTTCTATTGCCTCAATGTTGTATCAATGTTGTATCAATGTTGTATCTCAATGTTGTATCTCAATGTTGTATCTCAAGTGAGGTGACCAGATGTATGATACAAACTCTAGATGTGGGCAGACTATAGCTTTATAGAAGAACAAGACATTTTTCTTCATCTATGTATTTAAAGCCAAACATTCTGTTAGCAGTATCAAACTTTTATTGAATATGTGTAGTAAAGTTGAGGTAATTGTCTATATGGACTCCTCAGTCTCACTCCTCTTTGGTTTTCTCCTGTATATGTACTGTGCCATCATCGTTTCTCATTTCTTAGTTTTGTTTTTGATTGGTTTTCCCAAGATCATCATCATCATCAGTCTTTCAACATCCGTCATTGAACATACACCTTCCCCAAGATTCGCCACACTTCTCTATCATGGGCATCACAGAGCCAGTACTTTCTAAATTTGTCTAGCTCATCTCTACATCTAATATTCTGCCGGACTTGGTTACGCATGTGATCTCTGGGGATGCTATTTATTACTGGTAATCATGATGACACTTCTCCATTAACTTGACTCTTTGTTTTTGATCCGTAAGGAATGATTTTATCCTCTATAGCAGTTGTCCAGTTATTACAAAACTCTCAGTTAGATTAATCTTAGGTGTCAAACACCTTCCTGTAATCAAGGTATAGGACATCAACTGAAATATTATACATCAAGGCCTCTATCCAAACATTTATTGTCTAAAGCAGGTTAGTGGTACACTTTTTCCTGTAGTAAATGCATGCTGTTCTTTAAAGTTCATGTTGTCTTTTAGATGTTTTGAGATTATAGTTACTCTTACATGCTCAATGATCTTGAAGATGACTGAGGTCAGAGATATCGGTCTGTAGTTTTCAAGGTTATTACGATCAACAATTGTGATAACAGTTTCTCTCCAATGCGATTATAGTTCTCCAGTCTCAAAGCTTTTTTGATATATGAGGACAATAAATGTTGATAGTATGGAGTATTCCTTAAGGTATCCTAGTGTGTTGGTTATCATCGCCTGGGGCTTTATTTTGTTTTAGGGTTTGTATGGTTTTCCTCACATTTTTGTTCATTATTGATATAGTATTGAGGAGATGTGTTTTTATGGTTTTATGTGATGTATCAGGTATACTTCTATCTTCTATTTTATTTTCTACAGTTGTGTAGTTTCAATTACCTATCTTGAGATTAAGAACATTGGTAAGCATTTTACCAGTGGCTCTTGTGTAGCGCCATATGCTTTTATTGTTTTTGTGACATTCCATGCTTGTGATTTTTCAAATTTTCTTGGACAGACTTAGCAATATGAGCAGCTTGGTTTCTCTTCATTACATAATCTTTACAATGCCATTTATTTCCCATGTTAAGGAACTTAATTCATGTTAAGTATTTCTTTCTCACTTTCTTTAGAGAGTAGCAGGTTTGCCGAGGTGGCTTTAAAATTGAATCTGCTGTTAGATTCAATATCAATAATGCCTATGTGGACAGACACTTGAATTGTTCTTAAAAATGAACAATTTATTTCATCGATATGTTTCACCAAGATGAGTTTTGTTAGAATGATATCAGATTCTAGTAAGGAATTTACCATATTAAGATGTTAACATGTGGGGAGTGTCATTAAACTTGTAGTTGCCTTAATGCCAGTCTTGTTAGTGGGTATCATAAATTACAACTAATCAACCTCATATCTATCCTCATCAGGGCAGGTGTATCAGTGTGATATTTTGTGTCTTGTTTTGTGTTAGTGTTTTGGTCAGTGTGTGCAGATACAAAACATAACCCTAATATACTCACAACCACAAGATTAATGACCTCCCCTACATTATAACACCTCAATACAGTAAATTCCTTATACACCTGTATTCCCACTCATTCTGACAAAGCCTTTCTTTTAAGGCAAAACATTTTTAGGAAATGAATTGTTCTTTTTTGCAAACAATTCAAGTTTCTTTTCACATTGTCATTACTAATATCATCTTGTTGGATAGATCCTATTCAATGTCTGTCATGTAAAAAGAAGAAAAATGAACAAGATCCATTCTGCGATAAAAGTAGTCCTCATCAACCTGTTCCTATGACTAGGCTAATTCCTGGAAAATTATTAATACTAATGTCCAGAATATACTTTTCATTTGACCACTTAATTTGTGACCTTACCGTTGTAGTAGTATGTTGATTTATTACTTACATAAACTGTCCACTCTCATTGTGTTTCTCCTACTGATTGAATGCTTTGTTAATCACTTCCTGGATCATAATAATACGGCTATGCCACAGTAAATAAACACATAGTACCTGGACTGCCTGTTATGTTATCCTTTGGTAATCACTTCCTGTATCATAATAATATGGCTATGCCACAGTAAATAAACACATAGTACCTGGACTGCCTGTTATGTTATCCTTTGTTAATCACTTCCTGTATCATAATAATATGGCTATGCCACAGTAAATAAACACATAGTACCTGGACTGCCTGTTGTGTTATCAATTCAAAACCTACAGTGATAAGAGCCATCATAAGCTCACTATGGATTATCCTTCTAGGAAACTAGACGATGTTAGAATAATCAACTTGATCTGAAATAATACCTTGTCACAAAACGAGTAAGAGATTAGGAATTCTTGTCTGTCAATTACAACAATAACTTTAAAAATCATAATAACTAAAAATCATCTTTTTTGATTGCTTATCCTTTTTTGTGAGTGTGCTCATATTTTTTATTCATTCATCAGAAATAGAAAATATATATAATTTTTTTAGATAAAGGACTTTCTGGGAGAAAAAAAAAGCCCAATTTATATCTTATTTGCAGCTTTTCTTCCATTTCTAACCTTCTGTTTTCTATCATTTCTAAAATGAATGGCCAGCGCAGACATGTCTTGATTGAGTATTGATAACATATCTTCAATTAGTCCTGATGAGTCAGCCTTGATTGAAAATATAGATTTCATTTCAACTACTCAATATAGTGACAATATCAAATCTAATATTAGAAGCCATCAACTAAAACTGTAAACATAATCGACATAGGTTTCTTTAGTTTTTAAGTGATTCTGGCTGGCTGGCAGGCTGGCTGGTAGGCTGGCTATGAAGGTATGTGTAAGGCATACAGCCTAGGCCAATGGAGCTGGTTGACTGAAAATTTATAAATGAGCTCCTGAATATCTCTAGAAAAATTTGTTTGTTTTTTTGAAAATTCCCCGTCTAAATAGGTTTTTAGTTGGGGGTTCAATTTGTAAAGTAAGTTAATGCTAAACTGATCATTTAGTTTATGTCGAGCAATGTTCATACTTGTTTTTGTTGTGAATTATGAAATTAATTCATAGATGAATCCCATACATAGAACACTTTGTAAAGATATTAAAGGAGACTAGTATCTTTAACCCCTCCAAACCAAAATATCATCTACCCTCACTTTGCAGAATGGAACATCCCTCAGTCACTTATCTATTTCACATTGAAAAATGCCTGTAGCACTATGCACACCAAATTGTAGATGAGTGGATTGATACAGACCACAATGAGCATTAATAGTAAGGAGTTCTTATATTCCCTTGTCTAACTTGAGTTGCTGATACTCATGGCTCAAATCTAACTTACTAAATTTCTCACTTCCTTTTAGGATAGCAAACAAGTCCTCCATCCATGGTATTGAATACGTGTCACAAGGTGCAGACATATTTATGGTTTGTTTATGGTTCCTTCATAAGCTTCCACCTAAGTAAGCTGAGCTAGTGGTACTTTTTGTTCCTGTTGTTGCCTGAGGTTCCTGTCATTCCTGGAACACCTGAAGTTACTTTTTCGTCTGAAGTATCAGTTCCTAGTGTTTCTCCCAGTACCACTGAGGCACCTGCTGTTTCTGAAATTTGCAGGTCAAGTCATAGATGTCATCTGCCCTCCCGGTATGATGAATACATATGTGGAAATATAAAGTAAGTAATGATTGGAAGTGTTGAGAATCATGGATTGAATTTATATATCAAACTGTGGATTTTTAGAGTTTTAGTGTTATTGCCCTTGGCCACTCTTGTAAGTCTGCTTGGATAGTGTAATGGTTTGCATGTCTGCCTCATATACAGAAGGTCCTGGGTTCGATTCCCGGTATGAGCGATCAGTGTTGAAAACCCTTCATTAGGACAAATTTCCCCTGATCATTCTGCAGCTAATTGAGTACACTCTAAGTTGTGTGATTTGAGTGGAGGTATCCCTTTGGTGGATTCATTCTGCCTAGGGGATGGTCATAAAAACTTGTAGATATAAAGTTTTGGTCTTGACCAGGCTTGATACTTGCAAGGATCACTAAGCTGATGCATGCAACAGAAACAGGGACTTTGGTACCAGCTGTCATACTCCATTGGGGGGTTGTCTCTTGAGAGACACAATGCTTTACCTTACCTCAACAAGGGGCATTCTTAAGGGTGAACAAGAAGAGGACACACGTGTTGGATTGGTTATTTCAGGTGGCGTTTTCTGATGGTTTGATGCAATATACAAAAGGTTTTTTAATATTCAGATCTTTTTAGTGATCACTGCCTAACGAAAGGTTAGAGAAATCCATTGATCAACTCTTTTTCCAATTATTTAATTGATCAACCCCAATATAGCATGCTGCTATTGGTCATGTGATGGTTTCTATTGAGTAACTAACCTGATCTGTCGAGATTACACAAGCTTAGAGAGTAAAAGTAAACAACAGAGCTCAGGTTTATTCACTGAAATATGTATTCACAGTAAAGGAACTTGGTGATGTTCAATTTTATTCTATTACTCATACATTACAAGAAGCAATTAATTAATGAAAAATCTTTTAAAGAATAAAGTAATAGTGATTTGCTCCTGCTAAAGCTGGCCCAAAGCAAAAGTGAACAACGCTGACCGCAGGGCCCTCAAGAGGCAATGGGAGCCCTCCTAATCAAATTCTGATAGGGCCTCACAAGGACTAGGGCCAGACCTTATCGGGCTAGGTTTCAAACCAATCCTTTAAACTCTGTTTCTATATAACTCAGTATATTTCCATAATTGCTTTGGAGTTCATTTTTGCACTAATGATTCTGTTTTTGATATCTTTTTCCTGACTATTTAGTTGTTCTTTACTATTCAGAAAAAAACTAAAGTAAACCAAGTATCTAAGCAACCAATCCACAGAGACAGATTATAGGAACAACAACTATTAATAAAGATTAGCAGAAATACCTGGCCTTGCCCAGTTTTTGTATTCTGCTCATGATGTCATTGCTTTTTTCTATGTCCCTCAGTGTCTGATCCAGGGCAAGTTTCTAAGCCATTGTGTATTCATCCCACACAAACAATTGACAAGACTATAAAACTAAAATTCAATTCTCTAGTCTTGGGCACTTTATTGTAATATTTCTTTCAAAATATGCAAATTTATGCAGTTCAGCATCTTAAAATTTGCAATTATATTGCAATAAAAAAAAACTGGAGATATGCAAATTTATGTACAAACGAACATTACAACATGCGAATATGCTGTTACAATAACATAACTTCTAAATTTGTATCGGTGGAGTTGAATGCTAAAATATTGTAATTAAGTACAAAATATCTTGAAATATTTCCTCAAAAATACATGGATAAAAAAAATCACCTGAAAATATTAGATCTCTAACAAGATAATTTCAGATCCCAATCTGAACAGCAGCTAATTGTATTCATATTATTAACATGTGAATGAAAATACTAAACCACTTAATTTCTTGTAAATGTAAAATACAGAGATTAATATATTTACTTTCATATAATAGATATTTACTCATCTCAATGGTCATGGATATATGATTAACTTGCTTAAATAAGCAATGAAGTGGGTGGGATGATGACTGCATAGCCCTACAGAGGAGAGTTCTTTCAGTCACTTATTTCTATATATCTGTTAATGTAATTTATGTAATTTTATTCAGTGTTTTTTTCATGTTTTACCCATACTTTGATATTATAGTAATATGTGCAAATTTTCTCTTGTTGTTTACTATTTGTTTACCATGTAACCGTTTTTGGGATTTAAAAACAAAACAGTTATATTTACATGGCACCACAGCAGTGTTAATCAAACACCATCTTCCTTTCACCTATGATTTTAATATATAGCTTATGTCATATATGTAGTTTGTTATTTTATATAGGGTATTATCATAATGGATTACAAATGGATGTTATTTCATACTGCACATCATCTAATTTTTTCTAAACAGGGTTTACTCACATAGCTTACCCCCAAAAACATATCATCTTTAAGAATACTAATTCCATAGAAAAATTTCTTTGAGTTGATTTTTCACCAATGTATTCAACCAAAGAATTAGACAGTTTTTTTTCACTTACCTTAAAGTTAATTTTTCTACATCATATACCATCTCATTTCAATCAATTTATTTTTTCCTGTATATATATGTGTGTGTGCATGTATATATATATATACACACCACTGATGATGGGAAGAATCCCGAAACATGTCTGGACAATTTACATATAAGGATTAATAAACCTTACCTCTAAACACCTTACTCCTCAGTCAGTCTCACTCTCCACAGTACACATTTTATATATATATATATATATATATATATATATATATATATATATATATATATGTATACATATATAAGTGTATGATGTAAATAGTGTAAACAATCTAAAAAAAATAGGGCTGCTGCAAGAATCAAACCTGCATCTCTTTATACATAATTGTCACATTTAAATAAACGATTAGAGCCGATATAGACCGAAGAATAAACAAGATGAGAATTTGAAGTGAAAACAGTTATTTTGGTCTTTGCATAACCGGCAACTGCTTAACTCAATGGTGAGAGAAACATTACATTAAGATGGCTACCCAATCGGTCACAAGTTTGATTCCCGCAGCAAACACATTTTTATTTATTGTTTATTGAATTTACATTGTCTAGGCCAATTGATACATTAACCGTGTAATGACAGAAGATCATTTCAAATTAGAATTTCTATAAAATTCAATGCAATTCAGAATCATCCAGTCAGATCATACATATCTATTTCTTAATATATATATATATATTCATATATATATATATATTTGTATATGAATGTAAAACAAACATTGATAATGTCTTCAATTCGAACTTTTAGAATGATAAAATTTAATCAAGTTGCAGATAGCAATACATTTCCATTTTCAATGAGGATGTCTTTGACATGTTATATTTGTATTTTTTCTTATCATTATTAGCCATGCAATTCAAAGATGAGGCTACCAAACCAAGCATTAAAGATTACAAGTGGCTTAAGTTGGCTTTTTTTTCCTTCTGAACCATTCCAACAAGAGCTAAAAATACAAGATTGTTTTTTTCTGCTTTTCGTTTGCAATGAAGCCATGAATTTCTACTAAGCAAAAAAAGGAAAAAACAAAAGTCAAAGAAAATAAATTGAAACATAAAAAATGTTATAAAAGCAACGTTAATCAATAAATGCGACAATCTTGACTTTTTGTTTCTTTCCTTCTTGTTTAGCAGCAAACTCAAGAAAGTATTTATCATACAACCTTTAGCAATCTTCTCAGCTTCTCTGTTCAAATGGTAATCTTGGCACTTGTATTGCTGCTGTCAGCACGGTTCTCTTCCGAGAAATCCTACAAGAGTAGCCAAACATTTTTTTGCTCCTTTTTTTTTTCTCTCTGCAGAGCTGTTGTGGTAATATTAAAGCTTTTAATTAAAAAAATTACAAAGCAAGAATAAAAATATTAATTTTAATTTTTTAATTTTCATCACTACCACAAGTATCATAATCATCAAATAAATTCGAATAGTATCCTCACAAATAATTATCTAATTGCAATTGAAAAAAATCTCTCTCAGAGTGTTCACACCATGATTACTCAACGAATGGCCATTGTACAAAGTTGACATTTGTCAGATATATTAGTAAGTGCACAAGACGGTGTAGTGCTGATTTTGAAGTTTTTTCTGATTTGTTTGATTGAGAAATCTTATGAAAATAAATAAAAATTTAGAGATTATAGACCTTTCTTCATAGTTTCTAAAAATTAACTCCCTAAACTTCTGCTCTTTAGAATGATCTAAATTCAGGTATATTATACATAAATTGGCAACACTGAAAAGTAACCAAAATACATTGAAGTCATTGTTTCATATGACGGATGGAAAATTATATTGCATGAAAATCACAGCAGACTGCTTCACACACCATAAAGTCCAACCTCTTCCAGACATGCACCTTCAGAATTGGTATTGCCCTAGTCTACGGAATATTAGAATTCTCACTCTGTCCATCTGTTTTTGACTTCTAAATAACCATAAGGGTGCATTGTAGCTATATATCCTGAATGAAGGTACTCCTAAAATTGTTAAGATGAAGAATGAATAAAAAATATGGATGATTTTCAATCTAATAACGATAGATCAGGGTCTGCATTTGCAATAACTTCTTTAATAATATGATCTCACAAAGTAGATACATCAGAGACTGGAATTTGTCTCTGGTCAACAGATATTTGAATTATTTGAAGATTTGCTATACATCATTACACCATTCATAAACATTTGAATCAGAGGAAGTTGGTCTAGGTTCTCGATGAAAAAAATATTGATGCTATCGGTGGAAGCTAACCCTACCCACTAACAATCATGAACTTGTTCTTTACCAATCATAAAAAGGCCCTCAATTATCATTAATTAATGGCATCCATTTTGAGTAGATCTTCAAGGCTACAGCAAATTGATTTAAAATACCAGAAACTTTAATATTGATTTCCTCGATTACAAATTTCATGTTTTCAAGAAGATCTTGGATATATTTTTAAAATCAATTCATTTAGATATTATCTTTTTTGCTTGATCAGATGTATATATCTTATGATTGAGAGTGAAACAACAATATTCAGTCGTTTTGTTGACATGTACTTCATGACCTATACATGATGATATCGGTTGTGTGTGAGTGAGTGTTGATATCATAAAATTAAGGATTGCAGAAATTAAGTCCTGCTCACAGAAGAAAAGAAGAAGTGTCAATTGTTTAAATCAAATAAGCAAAAAATTATAGCCAATAGACATTTCATCCTCTTTGTAAAAGATTGGGAAGAGAAGTGACTGATCAATAAGTCAATTCTTTCATTTTTGTAGGGCAGTGATCTCTAAAAAGAGGAGAGAATTTTCAAAAAACAAACATGGATGCTGCTGGACACAAGGGAAGGGACCAATTTAGCATAAACTTAAATTGCAAACTGAACCTCCAACTAAAAATCCATTATGGGGATAAACAAAATGTTTTTTTTCTAATAAGGAGTAAACGTTTAAATCATCAGCCCTCTAGCTCAATTGGTGCAGCCTGTACCTACTATACATACATACATAAGTACATAACCAGCCATCCAGACCAACCTGAAAACTGAAGAAACCTATGTTGACAGTTTGGGTAACAGTTTTACTTCACAGTTCCTAATGCATGAATTAACTCCTCACCTACTGGGCATCACTTGCCATATTTTTGTAATAATCAACTAGAAAGGACTCAGAGAGTGTATGAATCTGCCAACACCATACTTGACTAAAATATAAATGAAAATCAATTCATACTTAACTCAAACATAAGGGAGGCAATTGTAAGTTTTGACTCAATATATGAAAAGATGTCTCTAGATTAAAAAATGTTCTTAAAAAAGAAAGCCAAAACGAAAAGAATTCTGAGAAGTTGATCTATTTTTAAAAGCCACCAGAAATTTTTAAATTGTCATTCAAAATGTTATTAATTCCAGACGCTTTTCAGGAAATGCGTTCAAATCCAAACGATTACTATTCTTAGTTTCATGGATTTATTTGAGACTGAACAGATTTAGTTTGATTTGTAAAGAGTTTGTCAAAATAGCAATCAAATTTTTGGTTAGGGCCAAGTTTAATATTTCACAATGCCAAATTGAAGGGGGAATGTAGGGAGGAAGATTGTGTTATGTCAGTCTCCTAGATGAGGAAGGCCTGCCTACCCAGAACATCAGTATACAAATTCTGGGATTTCAAGTTGGTTCAAACAGTGACCTTAATTACTACAAAGAAATATTTAATTATTGTCCCCAGCAAAGGAAGAATTGATTAAATTTTGGGATGGATCCCAGAATTTTTTACAGTCACTTTCCCTGCATCATAGCTATATATGAACTGATTTTCATTCAGTTTTTCATGGCAATGGTGTTGGTAGATGTATGCACTGTCTGAGTGCTTTCAAGGTAATTATATTTATAATCAAATTCAGTCTGTGAATGTTATTGTTTCTTCATTGACTGATTTAAAATAAATAAAGTCTTTGAGTGGGTTCATTGATCACTTTATCAACTAATTGAGTGGACTGTGTATGCAATTGTCAATACTGGAGTTATAAGTATGTTTGTTTTTGTGTCTATATCTGACTCTAGTGAGAGTGTCAATATGTTTCATTATACAGAACTGCGTATAAGTATTCAAACAAATAGAAAATTTGATGGTATGGCTTGGTTTTGAGGGCTAGAAATGGGAATTTTTGAAAGAACAAACTTCCATTGCGATCAGCAGAACAAGACGTGCATTTAGGCATGTTTTGTAGTTCTGAATGCTAAATTTCTGGAACATGTTTTTTTTAAACTGAATTGAATCGTTAAATAAATCGAACCAAGTATTTTTTTCTATCCTGCTGAAACCTTGCCTGAAATCGATCAACATGATTGAAAAGACAAAATAACATTGCTATGTGGGAGAATTGCTAAACGAGATAGTTAAATAGCCTTAAACTAGAACAATACATATTCTGAAAAGAACGTAATCATAGGCTGGAAACGCAGAGATGGTGCTTGTTCAAAAACTTATGAGCAGTAATTTTTACTGAAACAATGGTTTGTTTCTATAAAAAAGTGCCGATCATAAGTATATATGAATAAAGCAAATAACTATCTCGATCAATATAACACATATGTACTGTAATGTTCATTTATATATATTTAACTTTTTCCAAGTACATGGCATCTCTTAACTATATATGCTGTGGATATTTGAACAGATTTTTGTTCTATTTTACTAAATGGAGAAAAATGGTATTATTTTACTTTTTTTATCTCAGGCAATGGTCTATAAATGATTTTACTTGAGAGAAAAACAAATGGAAATCAACCGTTCATCTTTGTGGTATATAAAACCTGAAATCAAAATATCCAGCCGATGTATTGGAAAGTGAAAACAAGTTTTAAAAGACCAAAACATTCATTGAAATTTCATGGTGGAATCTTTTGAATTGAGGTAATGGAAATTGCTGTATTCTATATTGTTTATATAAAATGGTACATTAAAAGCACTTTGCCAATATGTTCAAAACCTGAAGTGTATGATAAATTTATGATATCCATTATGATGTACAAGTGTGAAACATGGAAATTTTCATTCTTGAAACTCAGTCACACAAATATCAATGGGAAGAGCATTGCTTGGGATAACTAAGAGATAGAATGAGGTCAATGTGGATCCGAGAGTAAAGGATCAAGTGGATCAAGGTAAGAGATATCAGAAATGATTAAGTGGCAAAACTAGAGATGGGCAGGACACATAGCTAGAAAGGGCGAAAACAGATGGTGTAAAAAGTTGATTGAGTGGTGCTCAAGGGATAGCAAATACAGTAGAAGACCATACAGTACAATTATCATTGTTATCATCATCTCCATTTTCCTATATTTTTCTTTTTAGGATACTTTTTCTCTTCCCTCATTGGATACATTACATCAAGGACTTATAAAAAAAATATAATCTCTCCAGAAATCATTGCGAGATGCATCTGTCTAATGTCTACCAGAAAAGGAGATACCTATCCTTACTTGATATACAATTTCTGATATTTACTAAGCTTAGTATTGTACACACAAGATCAAATTGGGGGTTTGGTGGGGATTGGAAGATTTCATTGCACCAATTTTCCAATGATTATTCTCTTCTTATAGGAAAAGTTCTGATCTTAACATTCAATACCTGCTAGTTTAATTGATAGAAATAACAAGTCTGATAAATCACTCAATAGAAACTGTCATATATATCATATCTATCATTCTCTCTCTCTCCCTCTCTTTCTCTCAATATGTATATGTATATAAGTATGATGAAGTAAAGGATTGTTCTTTAAAGTACCGAGAGGTATGAAATGATAATAAAATTGATAGTAATACTGAGGAGAATAAGATAGCTATGGTGATTAATTTTTATTATCATGTTTTGAGCTCTACTCTAACTCAACTTAACTTGCAGTATAAAATAACATCCATGTACAACACATTATGATAATACCCGATATTAAATAACAAATTACATATAGTATGACATAAGCTATATATCAAAATCATAGCTGCAGTGGAGGTAGTGTTTGATCAATGCTTCTGGGAAGCCATCTTAATGTAACTGTTTTGCTTTTAAATCCCCAAAACGGTTACATGGTTAACAACCATGGTAAAGAAAAATTCACACATAGTTCGATAAAATTAAATTCTGTTTAAAACACAAAACAGATATTGGGAAATAATTGATAGAAATGATATAAATTTTGGGGAAAATATTTTTTTCATATATTTAGTATTTAAAGTTGTAAAGCTTTCAAGACTATACATATATATATATATATATATATATTGAGAGAGAGAGAGAGAGAGCGAGAGAGAGAGATATGAATAAATGCATATTATCTTGGCTCGGCCTCATGGACATGTATTTGGTAAGGGACCTAATATCTGTCTCAGGAACAATGGCCACCAAAGCCCGCACAGGAGATAGATTTTTCCACATCAAGTGCAGTAGGGTGACTGGTGAACACATATATATATAAACACAGTGGGAAAAGACCAGATATAAATTGAAAGACCGGAGAGAAAAGTTTGTCATTAAGACATAGCAGAATTCAGCACGATCATGCTTGTCATAGGAGAAAATAAGGAAAGCCTTGGTCCAGCAGTCGACAAATAACTAATGATGATGATGATGATGATGGTGGTGGTGGTGGTGGTGGTGGTGGTGGTGGTGGTGGTGATGATGATGATGATGATGATACATGAGATGCAGCACAAATATTTCTTTGGAAGAATTATTTAGGAGAAAAATGTTCAAAGTTTGTTTTGGATAAATTATTCTCTAATATTTATCAGAAAGATGATGGAAATTTTCTAACATTGTCTAACAAGGGTACAGGTCTAAAATTGAAAACATGCAAAAACAGCAAAAAAAAAAGTGACCCTCCAAAACATCTCAGTTTCCTTCATCAAATATCAAAACAAAACTCAAATCTCTCTACAATCTTTCTACAAAAACATTATTCTTTCCTCAAAGCAAGTTTTTTTCCCCTCCAGGCTTTTCTCCATGAATAAATGTTTTAGAAAGATAATTTACATTGGATCATGAAAATTATAGAGAATGTTTTTCCAAACTGAAATTTACCGTTCAACTTCCCAACAAAGGTTAATTGACAAGAAAAAAGTGAATGAATAAATATATATATATATATATGAAACAATGATTAATCCTAATTTTTGTTTACCTTGACTTTGGAGAGATATCCAGTATGCAAAGTTGGTACAAGCATCCAGACCGTATCACTGTAGCAAGAAGTGGACGGTGACAGTAAAAACAGTAGCAGCTGCAGTAGTCACATCCAAAGAAAGAAGACCAACAAGCTATTAGAACGAGTCTGGTTAGTCACCCTATAGAAACTGTCACGTGATTGCTTTTTGACAGCATGCCGTATTAGGGGTGATCAATTAAAATGTTGGGAAAAGGGGTGATCAATGAATAAGTTACTTCTCTTACATTTTGTTGGCCTGAGATCACTAAAAATGTATGAATTATCTAAAAAAAAATAAGGGATCAATTTAGCATAAACATACATTGCAAATTGGACCTACATCCCCGCCCACTAAGAAAACTATTTAAGGAGAGAATTTGCTGAAAACAAAAAAAAAAACTGTTTTCTAGAAATGAGTAAAGGTTTAAATTTTCAGCCTTCTTGCTCCATTGATGCTGCCAGTATATATCGTTCAAACATACATACATAGCTAGCCAAACCATTTTAAAAACCTATGTTGACAATTTTGGTGACAGTTTGGGTTGACGGTTACTAATAGAGAGTTTTAACTTTGTCTTCTTCAGTTTACTGTTGCTTAGAAACACAGGATATATCCAGCATAATCAACAGAAGTAAAGAGAGGGCCAGAAACTCATTAGTGGTACGAGAGGGATGGGCCATTGATGATGATGAGGTCAGGGGTGAAGGGGACAATAATGTACAGAGATTATAAGTAACAGTAGCTACCAAGGTTGAGCTTACCACAATCTCTTCTCTTATGAAACTTGATAATTCTTAAACTAATGGGATGTGTAGAGACTTATTGTAGGAAACTATCCTAACCATAAAAATGACTGATATAATACCAAGACTCACATATCTTAGTTCTTTTTATCTTTCTTTCTTTTTTCTTTTCTCCGTACATTAATCTCCCTTTTTTTTCTCTTCCCCTTACATTAATCTTTCTCTCTTTCTTTTCCCCTTACAATAATCTCTCTTTCTATTTCACCCTTACAATAGTCTTTCTTTCTTTCTATTATGCCTTGATTTTTCTTCAGTTCTTTCAAACTAATCATTCCGTCTTCTGTTTCACTCAGGTGGAAGGCTTCAACACTTCGGATCAATATTGGATGTAACAGCTTACAGGAACAATGTGTGATCCCAAAATAGTCTGCTTTTCTTTACAAAGTGAATTAAGACATTATTTTTGCTTGAAAATATCTATAACATTACAATTAGTAAGTCAAGCATAGAACTATAAACAATGAAATTTTCCTTTCTCTATGTGTGTGTATGTGTGTCTGTGCCAGTGTGCGTGCATGTGCATGTATGTGTCTATGTGCATGTATGTGTGTGTGTCTGTGTGAGTGTGTGTTGATTAACCTCTGTATGTCTGCTATTTCCAAAGAGAAAAAGAGAATTCAACTCGTATCAATCACAAGGTTACCTAAATTTGAGCATTCAATAGATCCACATGATTTTTTCAACAAAACTTCAGGTTTTGGTAAGGATATATTTCTCAATGAAACCTAATCAGTCAGTTGTCATTTTTTCTTAATTTTCCAAGTCATCCATGATTATTTCAGCCTCATGTTGATTTTCCTGCATCAAGAGGGCTCAAAATCTTCAAAGCCTCATCATCTCTACAGAGGTATATCCAGGATCTTGAGCAGGTGTGGGGTTTAGACAAAATGGAAAAAATTATTGTTACAAAAAATATGTGAAAAAATAAGCAGTATTTAAATATCAAAAACAAGAAAGTTATATGAGATCCGACATTTTTTGCTTACATTTGAGTTTTTATTCTTTATTGATCTGTCACCTCTGCCAATAAAGTTGGAGAGGTATATGTATTCAGTGCATCTCTCTATATTTTTCCACCTGTCCTTCCATCAATCTTACCACAAGATATCTCCGAAGGCACTCAATGAAATTTTGGGGAAAGGTGGGCAACATGGAGAGACCACAAAACAGCGCAGTATGTAAGAGAAAAAACAGGAGTCAGGGATATCATAAGATATATTAAAAAACTCAAATGGCAATGGGTTGGTTATATTGCAAGAATGCTCATGATAGAGAAGTCTAGTGAATCCTGGGGAAGGTGCATGTCCAAAGATGGCTACTAAAAGGCTGATGATGATTATGGGGAAATAAAGGAAGTATGATGAAAATGTTTGAGTTGACTGTTAACTTTCACTATTAGGTGAATATAATTTGCTTCTTTTCCTCCATGGCAGAAAAATGGAAGTCACAGTCAGAGTATTCCCTTGTGTCTGCAGTAACTACTAAAGTGTATTTTGTAAAGTTCTGTATAAAACATCACTGCATAATATTATTCAGTGGAGGAAGTTGAGATCTATTCTTCACATTGTCTTCAAGGTTTTTAGAGGAAACAAATAGGAAATTATTGTTTAATCTTCATCAATGCAAAAAAATGGTGAGCCATACAAAATGCAATGATACTATTCATATGAACTAAGCTTAGCTTAATATGGCAGATATGGCATAATATGGTAACCAGTGAGGATCGAATTCATTACAGTCAAACAAGACTAATGTGAAGCATCCCGTCTTTTAAGAGACAATCCCTAATGGAGTATAGAGACCAGTGATGAAGTCCCAGTCTCTGTTGCATGTGCCAGCTCAGTGATCCTTGCAAGTCTCGAGACCAGGACTTTATTCTTACAAGTTTTTATGATTACCCTCTTGACAGGATCCAAGTCAACTGAAGGAATACCTCCACCCTAATTACACAGCTCAATTAGCTGCTGAGTGCACAGGGAAATTTATTCTTATGAAGGGTTTCCTACACTCTTCATACTGGGAATCAAATGTAGGACCTTCTGTATGTGAGGCAGAAGATGTGCTTTTTGTATGTAAGAACCCTACAGGTTTCAAATTGAAAAAGTCTTTTCGTGTTTCACCTTGAATTTTATTTACACATGAATTAGTAAATGTTATTCTAACTCAAATCTTTCTGATTTAGAGGACTTTTTTATTCAGTCAGCTGCCACTTATCCTATCTTTAAAATTTCTGTGCCTATTTTCTTAGCTTTAATTGACTGTGACTTATTTTTTCTCATCACTGAAAGACATCTTTCCAGTGTTGATACTAACTGATCTCTTAATGGCTAATGGGCATTCATTAAATGATTCAATGATATTGATGGGTTTAAGCTCTTATAATACATGAAAATAATTCAAATCTTCAGGGGCAAAGCTGAGTGAGGGGGTGCAGGCAATTTTAAATTGCTTCATGGGCACCCAATGGAGGTTGGCCCCCAAAAGCTTCAAGAATAGTACTTCACATACTGCATTTCTACTAACATTATACATTAACTATTCTCACTAAATGTTGGAAGGAGCTGAGTCTCCTGCCCAGACCCACAAATCTTTACCTATGTCCCTGCTTTTAAAAGGACTGTCTACCTAACAAGCTCATGAACTCCAGACTTTTGAAAGATCTTCCTACTGACCCCAGTAATACCTTTGTGGACTCTCAGGGGTCTGTGGCCTCAAGGTTGGGAACCACTTCAGATAAACAAATAGTACATATACAAATTTTACAATAGATGCAATTTTTCATGAATTGTGAACATATCTCCATTGCACTGAATTTACAGAGAAAAAAGTCAATTGGTGTTTTGGGAAATGAAGAAATCTAAAAAAGAAGCCCTAGAATTGTCTTTGCTTGTTTTTCTGGAGATTCGGATTTGACCAATCAGGCTCAAGCAAATGAACAGGTGGTAATCTGAGATTCGGAAAAGCCAGAGGCTTATTCTTTATTTCCAATCTGTGTTGCTTACAGGCATCTATAGAATGACTGTCTGAAAGTGGGGATAAAAATGCAACATATTTTCTTCAGTTCTTTTTTGCTAGATATAACGTGCTAACTCAATGTTGGTTTGCAATCTTGATACAGACTGTAATCATCTCTGGAAGTAAATATTTCATCAACCATGAGACATCAGTAATCATTACTCAGTATCCTTTCATTAACTCAGAAGTACATTTGGTTGCAGACTCATACAATGATGAATGCTACAGTTCATTTGAAAGAGATGTAACTTCTAAGTAGCCATTATGCTATAAATAACATAGACTTAGAAATAAGAAAACAAGCGGACAGTATAATCTTTGGCATTATTTTTGTGCCATATTTTTTACATTTTTGCTCATTTATATACATTAGTAGATACTGCAAATGCAGAATTGCTGGAAACAATAATGAGAACTGTGCGCCATAAAACTTGTAAAAATAGTTGATTAATAAATCTTCGATTTTTGATTAAGAGAAACTAGAAGAGAATTTTGTCAAACTCTAGTTCAAACCTGTTTCCACAACATCTGTGACTAATACATTTGATACGAACAATTAGTCGCAATTATTCCCTCTCCTAAGATATAGCCCAACTGCCTCCAGGTGCTGTCTTGGCATCCAGATGCTCTCTCTCTCTGCCCCCAGGTACTTTCATTGCCCCTGAGCTATGCTACTACCATATGGCCCACCCTTCTACAAAATGTCATTAAAACTTATGTAGAACTTCAAGAGATATTGTGTTGAAAAACATGAGTAAATGCATAAAGGTATGAAATGAAAATTGAAAAAAAATATCTCACACCTGAAAATAAAGTTCCCAGGTCTGTTAGTAAGCAGAAGTATAGGTTGAATAAACATTGATGTTATCCTAAATTGCTGCAATTCAAGCCAGGATTGTCTCGTTCTGTTTGTTTCTTGGGAAGAAAGCTTTGCTCAAAATAGTTTTATTTCAGTAAAAAGCAAATTGAGATATTCTTTTTAGATGCACTAGGATCTCTTGCATCGATTGCTATCACCAATTAACATACCAAAATTTAGTCAAGTCTCTTGCTCAGTGTTGCCAATTTAGAAGTTTTCGACTGTTCTTAGATGTCAGAAATTGCTATTTAGATAATTATCATCTGTCATCATGATATCACCAAAAAGTACTAAATGGTTTTCAATGAAATTTTGTGGAAGTCAGACAATGAGGCAAGGGAGAGTTGGTTAAATTTTGGAGCATGTTCAATTGATTGACAGATATTTTTCCATTTTTTTCCCATACATGTATGTATATGCTCATCTTCAACTGATATTTCCAAAAGTTCTCGAAAAACAAGGGTAAACAATGGGTTACAGGAGAACAGATCAAATTTTGGAGTGGATCAATGCAAAATTACTTACCCTACATTGTGGTTATATGTTCAAACCATATATTTCCACTGAAATTCCATGTCTATCTATGTGATATCTTCAAAATTTGCCAATGAATTTCAATTAAATTTTGTGGAAGAGTAGGCAATAGGCTGCAGATGAACTGATTAAATTTTAGGGCAGATCCATGCACAATTACTCCCTCTGACAATGGTGTTGGCAGGGGTATGCACTCTCTGAGTGCTTTCTAGTTTCTAATAAGATAATAAATATATGTTATGGTTATGGAATAAGTAATATTCCACTAGAATAAATGCTGAAGATTAAGTCATATTTAATTCATCAATAATCTGACCTACATAAACACCAATGTCTGTTGTTTTGTAATGCTAAAATAGTCACTCTATATTTTTGTTCATATTTAAGTATTTAGAACAGCAACAATTTTTGCACACATTACCCAAAACTATGTTTGAATGAAAGGTATGATAAATTGTGTACATGAAACAAATATGTATAAGTGTCTGTGGTTTTGCAAAACTCAAAACTCACATACACTTTCCATATCTTGCATACAGGACCTCAGGTTATCTATCCATTTAAACACTAATGTTGGTTGCTTTGTAACACAAAATGGTCATGTTTTATTTTTGTTAATATTCAAGTGTTTGGATCAGCTACAATTTTTACATTTTGGACTCATCATCCTAAAATACGTTTGAATGAAACGGTATAAAATGAAAAACAATTTATGTACTTGAAGCAGGTTTTTTTACTGTCTTAAAAATCTATATACACGAAGTGGGGCATCAACGAACAGATGATTGGTTTTCCATTGTTATTAAGTGATAAAATGATCCCTCCATGATTGATACATCTTAGCATAAGATGTCCATGACCCTAAATCAGGGGATCAGTTTTCTGCTGGTATTTAGTTATAAACTGACTGCCCCCATGATAAATACATTTCTATTGCTTCAAGTAATTAGCCTATTGACCAGGCATATTTTTGCAACAGCCTATATCAACATTTCAAAAAGATGTCTCCTTTGTCTAGAAGAAAAATTGGCAATCATAACTATCCCCAACCCAAAGCAACTCCTAAACAAAAGATCGGAACTATTATCAAAATATCAGCATTAAAATGAACTCCTATAACATTATCTACAACAAGATTACAACTCCATTGACTAAAAATTAAACTAACAATGAAAAAGCAAAAAAAAACTACACAAAAGCAAATAGAACAACACGAACCCAACAACAAGAACAATTTGATAACCAAATTTTAAAAAAATGAGTATACCAAGATCCTTCTCCAAAAAATCAAACACGACTTCAGAAACTAAGATACCAAAAAAAGCAATAACACCCTAACAAAATGGCCGCATACAAACTAACCACCCAAACCCATGAACCACACATCCATGAACAAATACAAACACATAATACCTATTTATATGCAAGCAAAGTTTACAATTTAGCTACATTCTAAAAGTTCACCACCATCCCAAATCTATACCCACATAATCCAACCCCATGTACTTATTTATTCACTCTTAGGACAATTCAACCAAATCATTTGAACTGATGTATATATTTCAATGTTGAATAAGTACTTTGAATGTAAATTTCATATGAAAGATAACCAACAACAATGATGATAATATTTATACAAAAATCCTATTTAACATCATTAATGCCAACTAATTTCAAACTCACTTTTTTCAAAAATTCACTCACGTTCCTACTCACACCATACAAAACAACTATACTCCATAACATCTATCTAAAAAGAGTCCAATCAAAACCAAACACACCACCCACCCTACCTTCTTCCCTCCAAGATAACACAACCCAACACAGCGCCAACAGGGTATCCCCATCCACCATTGAGACCTCCATATCCGTATCCACCCTGGTAAGTGGTATGGTTAACAGCTGTAGCTGTAAACAACTAAAATGTCAATCGATCATACATACCACCCAGGACCAAAATTGAAGACAGAACTGACCCAAAAAATTAACACCACACATACACAGGAGAAGAGAACAATAAAGAAAAGAAAATTAGAAAAAAATACCCCATAAATAATGAAAATAGAAAAAACAGTGGTCCATTGATCACAATGACATAAAATTGATCAGTATCACCAAAACTGTAAATATACTTACATATATATATATATATATATATATTCTGCATAGGGTAGGGGTAAAATACTGGATGGGATATTAGATGGTCTATAGCCATACTGAAGAGTTGTAATATAACAAAACAGCTGTCTGTGGATGACACAATTATTAATTATTATATATATATATATATATATATATATATATATATATATGTATATATATATGTTCCACCTCCAATTGCCTGCACAGTTTGATTTTGACTTGGCATTGATCACAACTGATGTTGCCATGATATTTACAAACAGAAATCTCTAATAATCTCAGATTTCAGAACTTGATTCTAAATATCTGTTGTTATCTACAAGAGCTGTACACAAAAGAACCAACCACTGCCTTGATGCAGTTTGGCAACTAGTCAGAGGAGACCTCACAAAGCATGTGTGAACAGACATTCTCTCATGAAGTTACTCAGTCAGTAATGACTATTTTACTGTCTCATTCACCATGCTCATCTTTCATATCATTAATAAGGTTTTGGGGCAAAACATTAAATCACCCATACCTGTAAGCCTTCACCCCCTACATTCCTGATTTGGCTCCCTGAGACTTCTGGTTTTTCCAAAAGCTGATATTGTTATTGAAAGGTAGTTTTCAGACTGTGGATGAGATTAAGGAGAATATGATGAGGTATTTGATTGCAATCCTGAAAGATGACTTTGCATATTTTCTCCTAAAGTGGAAGGGATTCTGGGTTAAGTGTGCAAGAGATACTGAGTTAAAAGAGATACTGCAATAAATGTGAGAAGCCCCAAGGGAGTATTTTGAAGGAGACTTAAGTATTATCACCTAAATTTATTTTTTTGGTTAATATCAAAAGGCTAGATGCTCTCCAGAAAGTCTTTGTATATGAAGAAGTAATTCAAGCTGTCAAGAGAGGAGAATAAAGTGAAGGAAATACCTGAATTGGCTGATAGTAAAGGTGATTCACGTGATTTAATAGCATTTTTTTTTTGAATTCGTTGAATCATGTTATTGATATTAGTCTATGATCTATCACTCTGCTGACAATGATGATAAGTGTATAACGACAAGCCCGGCTGATGACTGTTACTGACACTATAAGTGTGACAGACACAGTAAGGAGTGAGAGGGGAGAAAGGAGTTCAGATAATTTAATAAGAGGGTAGGAAAGGAGAAGGGAGAAAAGAAGTGAGATGGTTTAATAGGAGGTTAGTCACAGGAGTCACATAGGAGTCACAGTCTGTTTCCATTTTAAAACTTATCTAACTAAGAGTTTTTACTCTTCACAACTATTTTTCCTAACTTCCTCTCTTAATCCATATCCAGTACAATTGAGAAAGATTAATTCTGCTGATTTTTGAAAAACAGAATTTCACAGGAGAATTGGATAGAAATATAATATCATGATATTATATTTTAGTGATTGTTTTTTCAAGAAAAAAAGGAAGAGCATCTCTTTCATATGTTTCGCAGTAATGTCAATATTTAATGAAAATTTCTATAAGAAATAAAATCCATCAACTGTTAGTGTCCGGCAGCATTCACCCTTGGTTTTTTTTTTGAAAATTTGGACTTTTTAGTGATCACTGCCCAACAAAAGGCAAGAGAATTAACATTCATTAATCACCCATTTTTCTAATTCTTTAATTGATCCCCTACCAGCATGGCATGTTACCAAAAGACATTGGTTACATGACGGTTTCTATTGAATGAATGACCAGACCTGTTTCACTTTTATTTATTCGCCCTTGCCAACAAAGTTGGGTGAGGTATAAGTATTCACTCATGTTAGTCTGCTTGTCCACATGGCTGGTTCCAATGATTTTTGCCTTCCCAGGGAAACTGAACTTTGGCACCTTTCAATGTATAGTATTTTCTTATAATCCTGAAAATCTGACTTCACAGCAGGGAATTCTCTCATCTTGTCTGTTTTTATAGTTTAACTTATTCATTCTCCCATTTGTACTTGTAAAATTCAACTGTCTCAGACATATAACAGCTGCCCCCCTAGCACTTGGCTGCCTGGGTACTAACTTATGTTGCTGGTACATTGGTGTGTCTCAGCTTGTCTGCACAATATCTCTAGAAGTTCTCAATGAATTTCAATGAAAATTTCAGGAAAAGCAGGTTATTGAGTAAGGAAGAATTGATCAAATTCAAAGATCCAAGATTTTCTTTCAAGTAATTATTATTTTTCATTTTTTTCACTCATTTACACATCTACTCAGATAGGTAGTTTGATAAGAGCATAGGAAAAGAGGGGATAGAGAAAAAGTTAATTAGTTTGATAAGAGGATAGGAAAGTAGAGGGGCTGACAGTTGCTACTGATAATATAAGAATGACTCACACAGCTCAATATATTTATACATGATCATTTCATGTGAAGTAGATCGAGGAATTTGATTCTAATTTGTAAATTTCAATTTCACATGAAAAAATTTTTAAAAACCACAAATTCCACTATAAGGCTAATTTTTATCATTCAACCTATGAATATATCAGTCAAATTTCATTAAAGCACATCAAGTTCAGACTATACTATATCATGATTACCAATAAAATCTTGGTCATTTCAAGATCAAAGAGTGATGTCTGTTTTTGAAAATGTATTTATTTTATCACTTCCATATAATAGTATCATCCTTATAAATTATTCAGAAATATATGAGTTCAATCTTACAGAAAAAGGACTGTATACGCCAGACCCTTAGCCAAATGCTTTAAAAGGATATTTAATGGATTACAGCTCATTGCAACCCATTCAGGCTCCATAACTGGCTATATCGAGCTTGGGTAGATGATCCCTCTAGTCATTATATAAGTGCATTGGATACAGTATAATGTTTACATTTTTTGTAATTAAATGACCCTCTCATATTGGCATATGCAGTAGAGAGAGTTTCAGTTCTTACTGATCAATGGAGATTTTTGCTTTCAAACTAGGTTAAAAGATTACAATTCAGAGAGGTGAAAATTACTAAGCAATTTTACAAATAAACATTGGTGAATTAAGATGCATTCTCTTTTCTTGTTGACATTTATCAAAAGTAACACAAGACCTGGCAAGATCACAGCAGCTGACTTTTAATGGGGATGATGGATAAAGAATCATAAAAAGAGATGAGAATGTTTCAGCAACAAAGCATCACCTTTGTTAAGGGAAAGATCAGATCATATAAAGTCTCTTGATAAAATACTTCATCTGAACACCTAACCGTTGTTCCTTATAAACTGTGCATATGTGCATACACACACACACACACACACACACAACAAGCGCACAAAGAAAATCAATGTGAGCACAAAAAATTTCAAATCCTGTAGAAAGCTGCTTCATCATCCGCCTTTTAATGTTCTCATTAGACATAGGCCTTCCCCAAGATTTGCCAGACTTCTTGATTGTAGGCATCACGGAGCCAATACTTTCTGAACTTATATAGTTTGTCAAACCATCTTATTTTTTTTCCAGTCATGATTTCACATGTAATTTTTAGAGATCTACGTTGGGAGTTGTGATATCCAGCGACTATCTGGCATTCTTGCAACATGACCAGCCCATTGCCATTTGAGTTTTCTTATGGTTTCTAGCTTACTGAGTTTTTATTGAAAAAATATTAATTCACTTTAATTAAATTCAAAAGCGCACACATGCTTTTGCCACAAAGTGCATTAAATATGCATGACACTTTTCAAGAGTAGGTGTAGGTGGCCTAACAGTTGACAGTACGGAAAGGGGATCAGTAAACCAAGTTCAAACTCAATCTTGGACAATTGGTATTTACTTTGTACTAGCATCCTCAGGAAAGGCATGAATCAATTTCTCTCCTTTTCCAAGCTATAATAGCAAGGCTGACTGAACTCTTCTGCCTTTGATGGCCATTGGTCTATTAGACAGATATCTCTGATCCCAAACCAGAAAAGTCCAACCCCTTATCCAGAATTGTGAGAAGTGTACAACACACAAAGGAGGGACCATGTTCCTGGAATGTATGGTAAACAGGGCTCTGGTGAAGCTATGGATAATGACGAATTACTCAAGTAAAATAAAGCAGAATAGTAGACAGACAGAATAATGCAATGCTGACTTAGGTGCTGGTATAAGCAAGAACCAATGTCAGCAAGAATAAAACTCTTCTATTTTATTTTCATACTTGGTTAAAAGTGGGTAAAAAAAATTGATTATTCAATATGTAAAATGGTACGCCTTCGGCAGAGTGAGATGATCCCATAATCCTAAAAAGAAGGGTATGCAATCAATGTATCCTCCCGATAGTCATCTATGGAGCTGAAACATGGAACCAAACCAAGAAACTAACCCACAAACTGAGAAGCATGTATGTACACGTGTAAGAATTATGCTCCACATCACATGGAGGGATCACAAGACAGCACAATATATTAGAGAAAAAATAGGAGGCCAAGACACCATAGAATCGATAAGAAAATTCAACTGGCAATGGGCTTGTCATGTTGCAAGTATAGTAGACAACTTATAGACATCATGACTCACAACATGGATCACTAGAGATTACATGCAAAACCGAGGCCAGCAGAATATAAGATGGGGAAATGAACTAGACAAATTCAGAAAGTATTGGCTCCGCAACACACATGATGAAGAGGTGTGGTGAATCCTGGGGAAGGTCAATGTCTAACAACGAAGATGGACATTAAAAGACAGATGATGATGATGATGATGATGAATTTGAAATGAGAATTCCCAAAGACGATTCAGTGTGGGCAAAGCCAGGTATACTTGCTGGTGAATTGACTAAAAAATGAGAAGTTGAGGAGCCTATATAAGATGAGCAAATGATACAGGAATTTGTGTCATGTTTTGTTTTTTTTTCTGACTGAAAAAGAGGCCGAGCGAGATTTAATGACCTCGTATTTTCTTCATTGCAGACCATTATGAATTATGGTTGAATCATCAAAAAGAGGGAAGATGCTGAAAATAGTAATCCATTAGTAGAGTGAAATACATAAGAGGAGAAAAAGAGCAAGATAGATAGTTTTTGTGCCTTTTTGATAAGATATAGGAGGACAGACAGTCCAGAAGAAATAAGTGATTAATCAATAAAAGATGAAGAAATATTGCCTAAAAGAATTTTCGTACACATGATAAAAATTTCATAGAACTCAAATATGTACATTCATTTGTCTGTTGATGCAGCTACTGAGATCTTTAGACATTTTTGTGAAAGATGAGCTAATGCCTGTGGGTACATTACATCTTTCTGTATAATGAACTGTGTGACATATTTTTTGTTTGTTTTTCTGTCCATAACAATGGACTATTTCACTTGAAGTTAACAATATTGCTGATAAAAATATCTTGTACACACCATTGAAAATAATGGGATATTCCACTTGAACAAATTCAGTCACTCTTGGAATTGATAAGGCATAAACATTTATTTAATTAACAGCTTTAAAGTAGTGGACAATCATGTAATAAAGTAAGCAAAAGAATGCAAGGATACAACTTGAACTCTGCAGAAACATGGACAGATATATATATCCAAATGAACAGTGGAACCAGAGGTCATAACTGATGTTCCCTTCCCCTGTAATGAATCCTGCTTCTGTAAGCTACTTACTGATCTAATTCAAAATTCAATACTGGAAAGATCTTATAAAGGCTTTTTCCTTCTATAATAAAGAAATTAGTTGTTAAAATTTAAATTTACATTTGTTTAAAAAAAACATGTAAAAATTCAACTCAATTTTCAATGCCAAATATTGATTTGCATTTAATTCTTCAAAAGTTCGAATGAAATCTAATCAGATTTTTGGTACTTATTCATTGATCAGTGAATTTTTTCATAAAAAGAATACTGAGCAAAAAAACTTAAAGGAAGTATATTTTTATGAAAGAGACCACTTACCTAATTTTACGACGTATCAAAAATATCAAATAGAGCTGAAAGGTAATTCGCATTAAAGAATTTGTTTCTTTTAAAGGAGAATCTAAATCAATTCAATCTTTGTTTTCTAAAATCTGTCCAATGATGGCTAATCAAAGCCCCTAACTTTGTTTATCAACTTTTTAGTTTTAGTTCACATATATATATATATATATATATATATATATATATATATATATATATATATATATATATATATATATATATGCCAAGATGTCACTTTTGGGTTATTTTGCCAATCCCAAGCCTAGATAAAGGACGAGGGTTTGGTATAAGATGAGCTACTCAACCCTATATAACCTATTTGCTACTTGTACTACAACAGCATCACCCCAGTAATTGCTCCTATGAGGGCCTAAAAAAATCCATGATAGCCAAAAATCTGACCAATTCCAAAAAATGAATTTGTAATTTTATAAAAGTAATCGTTTTATTCTCATTGATAATTGTTCCAGAGTCTCAGTTATTTTTTTGAAAAGTGGGCTTTAAATGAGTATATGAAACATTCTCGCAATAAACTTAACTGGAAATCAAAATTTTAGCTGATTTTAGCCATCACAATAAAAAAATATTTGTCGTAAAATGCCCTTCTGCTAAAGTGGACTTGGGTAAGATCAATCAAAACAGGGGCAGTTGGACAGATATATGTCCAGCTGAAGGGAACTACCCAGAACCGAGTTTGCTGGTATGGTGTGATTGTGACTCTATGTTCTTCAAAGACTTTACAGGAATTTGAAAAAATAGAAAAAAAGCAATGAACACGGGCAAAATGACTCAAATTCTATGATAAACACCGAAACTTATTGAATAAGTTATTTTTCTCACTCTCACTAAAAGAGTCTGAATTTAAAAAAAAAAAACAAGCTGCCAGACATGAACTAATGGATCATTTTAGTGTAAACTAAGATGGAAAATTGAGCCCCCCAACAAAAAACCTATAGAGATTTTCCTGATTTTCCGTGTTCAGTGATTTTAATAATCTTCTAAATTCCTAGAAAATCAGTCCAGTTCGTTCTTACTGTTTATATCTTTTTTAATTTTTCAACTCTACTTGAATTAAATAATATTAATTAATTATAGAACAGTGTAAAATTTTATTTCTCTGAAATTTTCAAGAGCACATTTTGGTTGCTTTCTATTCTACCATAGAGATATGAAGTCTATGATAAAGTAAATTTATATCTCTAGGATTCTAGACTTTGGTTATGAACCTGGGGTCCCACAAAAATGATTTTGGTTGCACAACATGGCTCCAAAGACAGGCCCTACTATGCTATATAATTGGGTTATGAGAGAATTGTTTATCAAAACATTGTGAGTTTCCAACTTGAATGGCCAAATGTACAGTAAAGGCAAAAGCTGGCAACTGGTAGTCACCTGATGCCAGATCCTGTGATTCTAGCCTTCTTTCTGACTGCCCTCTTTGTAAATCAGAGAATGGATAGCTCTATTTGTGGAGAACCTTGCAACATAAACTTCAAGCAGACATTTGGCATTTCCCAAAACCGGCACAAGAATTTATTACCTTCTTCAGAAAATAATGACAAAACCAAGAATTTTTTTTTGTTCCTCTGCGATGTAGAATCTGTCTTTGGTGTACTAATCAATCAAGTTAGTGTGCAGATTGATTTTTTTTATTCACCATGGGTGTAATTCAATTTGATAGAGATAACGTCACCTTGTTTCAAATATTCATAATGTAAAAAGAGGTCAAGATTGGTGTTATGCAATGCAACGTTTCTTTTAATACCAGTTTGATATCAATCCAGTGGTTTCTAAACATTTTTCTTCTTTCTCATTATCTCTTACCTTGCAGTGTGCTATGATATACACATTAGCAATCACTTGCGTTGCCCAAAGTCAACAGGTCAAGGTCTAGAGTAATTGATCCTTTGACATTTTATTCAAAATTTACTGACTCCCAGAATGTTGAGTTGTGAGTGGCCAAAATCATTGAGGGTATTCATACATCTGAAAGGATTTTCCTCTGATTCCTGTGTCCTTCTCAGAGTGGATCAGCTGATCAGGTGACATTTCAATGTTAGAGTAAGATTAAAAATATAAAAAATATAAGGGTCCCTGGCAGGAAATGTTTGAAATAGAGAGGGAAATTTGCAATAAGTTGTTTTAGGACTGTTAACTCCAAGATACACAATTTTTTTCATTTCAGACAATAAAATCTTAAAGATATCATATATTTGCAGTAATCAGGTCACCCAAGAACCTGTACAACAATTTTCATCCTAATCAATTCTAAAGTTCCACAGTTCAATATCTTTTTGCATATTGACGTATAGTTGTTTACATGCAAAATGTAAACAAACAATTGAAATGAACCATAACTCACAATTCTTTAATTTTTTGTTTTGTCAACATTATTGCCAAATTTCAGAAAAATCAGTCGACATTTGAGAAACTCTCCCAACAATAAACAAAAACGTTTTTGCTGATAAAATGTAAACAAACAATCGGATTGACCATAATTCACCATCCTCCGGGTAAGAATCCCCAAGGGACAAAAATATTGTAAGCCACGTAGCACACTTCTTTAGCTTCAACTACTTCCTGCTAACCTAATTTTCAAAACTAACAATATCTAATGCTCATTGGCTATTCCTTTCAGAAAATAAAAAAGGCAAGATAAATCATAAGCTTTGTTATCTAACTCAGGGATGGATCCAGGATTTTGAGTAAAAGGGTGTGTCCAAATGGAAAAAATTATTTCTATACATAGATACATGAAAAAAAATTTTTCAAACACCAAAAACAAAAAAAATTATATGTGACTAAGCATTTTTCTGATACACTTGAGTCATAGCTTTTTATCACGAGACTTGACAAAAGAGCGAAATGAAAAAAATATTCAAAGAAATTCGCGACAGTTTTTGCCTCCTATAGAGATCAACTAACAAAGAAAATTTGTATAAATTCATGTGATCATTGATAAATTTACATTTGTATTATGGAGGTGCAAATGTGGTTGTTTAGAAATATGATTTCCCTTCAGGAGGAAGAAGAGATGAGTTGATGAAGAAGCTGATTGATGAAAAAATTAAAGCAGGTTGATTCAAAACTCAAGTAAACAGCTTTGATTAGTTACACGACCTACGTTCTTTGGCAGCATGTCGTGATGGGAATGATTAATTAAAAAATTGAAGAAAGAAGAAATTATTTCTCTCGTCTTTTGTTGGACAGTGATCACTAAAAAAAGTCCTAATTTAAAAAAAAAAAAAAACAGCATGAACACTATCAGAACACAAAAGGTCAAATTTCACATAATCTTGCATTGTGAATTGAAACTGTCTCCCTGAAAAACAATTTTGGGAGCAAATTTAGAAAAAAAAAAATGAAACGTTTTAATAAGGAGTAAATGTTTAAATTTCCAGTACTAAATCTCTATTGATGCAGCTTGTATGCATATCACATACGTACAGCCATCCAAACCCACTTGAAAACTGAAGAAACTCATGATTGGTGCCAGGTTAGCTTGACGGTTTCTAATTTTGAATTGGATTTTTTTCTTTTATTCTCAACGCTTTAATTCACTTCGTTTTTCTATGACTTTCACAGACCATATTGTTTAACCTTTAAGCTATTAGATGCTTCTAGTGTGTGGATCCACACTTCTTAGGAATCATTTCTTCCAAATTCTGAAGACCTAAACTTTTCCTCCTCTTCTCTTCTTCTAGAGCTATATTTTTCGTCTCTCATTTCTCTCTCTCTCTCTCTCTCTCTCTCTCTCTCTCTCTCTCTGTTTCATTACAAATACTTTGGCAGAGGTTTTCTAGACACCGCTGAAACTCTTAGAAAGGTTAATATTCTTTTCTTGAGAAAAAAGAAAAGATCAACGTGAACACGAGAGAACCAAGTACTCAGTGTATTTATTTCTGACATTCATTCGATCAGGTTTCGTTGTGAGTCGTAGTTCAAAACACACGGATGTTTTATTCAAATTAATTGATCGTAAAACGTACAATATAAACTCATGTCAGTACTGTCCTTTCTTCGTGCATTCGGACATTGAAGAAGACAATTCCATGCAAACGTTATGTAACTAGTGTAGTGATTTCGTTAACCTTGTCACCTCTTCTTCCGTTTATAACACCCACACACGAACAGAGAAAACTGCGTTTGCCTTTTTCCTCTTTCTCAGATGGAAATAAATATTCACAGTTAATTGCTGTTGTTAGGATTTTGTTAATTTTGAGGGGACGGGATGCGATTTCTGAAAAGTAAACAGAAATCTATGCATTTTTTTAACGCTTTTCTGGGTGATCCCTTTTTGTCTCTTTAAGTCTCGAAAATTTACCTTGTGTCCAACAGACCGAAGATTACTTTATGGTTATTCTGTTTTCTTTTCTTTTCTTTTTTTTTGTAACTTTTTTTCTCTTCAAATATTTCAAGTCAAAATATTGGGACGCATCCTTGAGGTCGGGGGTCCTCGACTACCGGGAAATGCAGTGGTATAAAGATTCAATATTTCTATATTGTTGTTAGTTTGATTGTTGATGTGCACGCCTTATATATCACAATGTACCTAACAAAAAGCATTTGCATATACACACAATCGCGATCACACATGTGTAGTGCGTGCATGGCTAGGTGCGTAAATATGGTGTTATGAACGCAGCAACCAATCAGTCGGTTTTTTCACGTGAATAACTAGACATGCACGTAAATAGTATACATTTTTAAATAAATTAACTAAAATCACATATTCTCTCTCTCTCTCTCTCTCTCTCTCTCTCTCTCTCTCTCTCTCTCTCTCTCTCTCTCTCTCTCTCAAACTGTAACTGACAAAGAAATAACAATAACAGGGTCATAGTACCCATCGATTTGACGTGAAGAATATATGGTGATCCACCCGACATACTAATTATTGTTGAATTACAAATGTATTTTGAACGAACGTACACAATGTAGGTGGAGACATAGAGAGACAGAGAGAGAGAGACAGACAAAGAGAGACAGACAGACAGACAGACAGAGGCAGAGAGACACGAACAATCCAAAACAAAGCTGCTCAAACACGCAAAAAAACAAAAAATCAAACAAGACAACCTCTCTGGCAATTGAATGATAAATCTCGTGCACGTTCGTCGTACATGAATGCATTGCACAGACGCTGATATACACGCACAAATGAGTATTTGTACGCAGGTGCATTCGTGTACAACTACACACGCGCACGCACCCGCGTGCGAAACACATACATCGCATACATCCCACACATACACACGAGCAAACGCACGTACACATCATGTACACACATGTGTTCAAACACATGATGCACGCTCGCCTGAGACATTCAAGGCATGTGGAATCATGTACCAACGGTAATTAACATTTGTGCAGTTAAAATTAATTTTACTACAATTCAGTAGTTACCGCTGGTTAATTTCTTTTTTTCTTTCTTTGTAAACAAATTAAAAACGTCGCAAATTTATTCTTCAGTGATTAGTTGTTCTTTTTCGTGTTTGTTTGTTTTGTTTTTTTGTTTTTTTTGTAGTATGGATGATTGACTTGATATTATTGTTGATAACAACTAAAGAGATGAAGGACAGTTTCTAAGAAATGAGTAGAGAAAAGAGTACTTACCCAGAGAATGCATTGGGTAAGGTTTAAAAGTGGTGTAAGAAGATCCCAAAGAACAAGGATTTGACGTTGGGAACGTTGATGAAGTAGAAGAAAGGAAGAAAAAGACAAGTAATCCGATCGCCATCCTTTTTGTGAGGTTCAATGTCAGAGAAACTAACAGAAAACGCAGCGTTGTTTGTTGTGTCGTGGAAGATTGAAGGAAAAGAAAAAGGGGGGGAGAAGACTTGGAATATAATGAATGATGACGACCACGACGAAGATAGTACTACTACACGCAGAATTAGAATCAAAGATACGAACGCATATGTAGTGCTTCCCCATAACCACAGGTACATTCACATGCGTACACACATACACACACACACGCACACACACACACACATACACACACAGATACATACACACGCACGCACACGCACATACATGCGCACGCACTCATACACACACACGTACCTGCACATACATACACACTTACACAATGAATGAATGAATGAATGAATGAATACGCACACAGCACACACCAGTGCATACACAATCGTGAATGCATGTACTCTCATTTGCACATACTGACGATATTCACACACATATACACTCATCTGCACACATTCCCATAGGGCGGTGGTTACCAAACTTTATTGTATGACGACACACCAATAAATACATTTAAATTTAGTAGCACACCAACAGTAAAAATGAAATGGATTAGACAAAAACATTTCAGTTGTCAATGAATGAAACTTTTATACCAGCATGCTTTTCTCTTTTCTCTTCCACCTGTCGCTTGAAAGGTTGAGATATCACCAAATTCAGAGATGAGAAAGATGAGCCACTCTGTGGCGGAAGCGGGACAGATATAATAGCCATACTGGACACGTTCAAGGCTCGAAATATATGATTGCACATTTACGCAGCACACTAGAGAGATAATTGTGGCACACTACTGAGCAATTGGTACACAGTTTTATAGGACCCTGCCATAGATGGTAAAAAATTCCCTGATGGATCTCTGGGGTATTGAATGTGAGATCAAGTTTTGTCAGAAGCTACTTTTTAAATTTTTTATTTGTTTCATTTTTTTCTCTCTATTCTCGATGTTTTTCCTAGCAGTCCGAGAGTGTATCTGTCCCGCTTCGGCGACAGAGTTGCCAATCTTTTTTATCCCTAGATTTTGGGAAATCTCAAGTGTTGCAATAAAAAGTAACACTATTAAAATTGGATTAGAATAGTAATAAAATCAATAACAGTAAAATCAGAAAATTTGAAAATAGTTCTTTTGAAAATGTACTGCTGGCCTGAGTGATAACGATGAACGCACACATGATCACAAGCACTCACTGCCACTTAAAACATGTCTGGCAGCGTCTGAGAGAGCACACTGTCATGTGTCTTCCATGGAACTGCATATGCGCGAGAAAGGACCAGATGCACATTCCAATCGCAGCTTGGCAAAATGCTGTTAATCAGTGGCCGAGACTTGGCTGAGACAGCCCCAGAACAATCTAATAGCTTCATAACGGCACCTGATATTCCAAGATGGTCATCCAATATTGCATAACTTCGATGATCTTACGAGAACTGGTACATCCAATTCAATTTGGCACTAACATATATAAAAATAGATTATACGCACACATACGAACTTTAACATCAGAACACATATACTCAAAACACTTATGATAATTACCTACATGCTTTTGTTTATTCATGTGTTTATCAATTTGTTTTCTGTCATACTGAAAGTAGCCAATGTACGAAATTGAGTGGAACTAATGCAATTTGAACTCCACTACGGACCTTGGCAGCCTGGTGACTTACTAATAGGCCATGAGTACTGACTGATGACACAATGTTTTAAGCATGTCAGTCAGATTGTATACATTTGAGATAAGGGAACAATACATCAAAGCTGGTAACAGCATGGACAGGCAGGATCGAAAAAAACAAAAACAAAAAAAATAAAACTTGTTTCTTTTTAGACGACACAGGTACGCTAGTTTTATAATGATGCTCAATCAGGGGAGCCAAGATATTGCATTAGGTAAATTTTCACATGTATCGTATTATACAAGATGAAAACACGGTCTTTGTGTACCTCCCCCTAGCCATTCATTCATGCATAGAAAAATACCATACACATACACACACACACACATAGAGAAATGAATGACTTGATTATATGCCCAGAATATGCATGATCTACTTCATCATCATCATCATCATCATCATCATTATCATCATCATCATCAGTCTTATCATCCGTCGTTGGACATAGACCTTCCTCAGCAACCGCCACACCTCTGTATCACGGATGTAATGGAGCAAATGTTTTTTAAACCAGTCCAGTTTGTCTCGCCATCTCATATACTGCTGGACTTGGTTCCACTTTTGATCTCTGGGGATCCATGTTGTGAGTTTTGATGTCCATCTGTAGTCTGCCATTCTTGCAACCTGACCAGCCCATTGCTCTTTGAGTTTCCTAAAGGTTCCTAAGATGTCTCGGACTCTTGTTTTTCCCCTACTATACTATGCAGTCTTGTGGTCTCTCCATGTGATGTTGAGTATGATTCTTTCATGTGTACGTTGCATGCTTCTCAGTTTGTGGGTCAGTCTCTTCGTTAAGTTACATGTTTCAGTTCCATAGGTGACTAACAGGAGGATGCATTGGTTGTATACTCTTTTTTTTCTCTTTTTTTCTTTAAGCCAATGCTCTAAATAAACGACAAATATCTATTACTTAAGTGCAACCTCTGAGGACTCTTACTCAGTTAAAAACTTTAAAATACAGGAGAGTCATGACCTAACTACTAGTAGAACAAAACCTGTAGGACTAATATAATGATTCATTGAATTCAGAGGGAAAGAGATCTACACTGGTAACAAGTCAAAATGCATTAGTATTGACCTTGGCCAGCTTATGTCTTGTATCAATACTATTTCTATTCACACTATAATAGATGTACTTTCTCTCAACTTAAAACTTAAACTTAGCTCATACTTGCATACAAAGATATACACAAATCAAATATAAATGGGTCATCATATACCTGTCATACACATTTGATATATCTACACACATGCATTGATACAATTGAATAAACATCCATCCAGGTATTGCAGTGTTAACTTTGAAGCTGTTCAAATCTGTGGTTCTCAAGGCATCCAATAAAAAATGAATTTAAAAATAACAGATTATAGATCTTTCATCTAAAATACTTTATACATCTGCCTGGTTAACTGGCAAATACATCTGATGAATTTCAACTTCAGATAATGGCCAGTTGTCAAGTAACTGCAGACAGACACACAGACAGAGATTTCTTCAATAGTGTTTCCTATTTGCAAAAATATATACGTATAATACATTTCAGTAATTCTGTGCCAGTTTATAAGTGTGGATAAATTATTGGCAACACTGAAGAGAAGTAACCGAAATACTTCGAAGCCATAGTTTTACATAATGGACTGAAAATTATTTTACATGACTATTGTAGCAAGCTGCTCAACACACCATAAAATCCAACTCCTTCCAAACAAGCATCTTTGGATCTGCCTAAGTACTCTCAAATCATCTAAATTCTTTGATGAAGCATTTTTATAATTAATTTTTGACCAGTTTTCTTCATCTTATTATTGCCTTTACCAAAATACTGGATCAAATTCTAAAAACCTATGTAGATATAACACTGTGTCCAGTGCGCTGGTATCATGACTAGAGGTCTACTTAGAGAAGCTTGGTATGGACAGTTACGGAGCTTGGATGAGTTTCAGTGAGTGGTAGTCCTCGAAATACCCCTGTAAATCATGTCTTATGCTCTGGTATATGTGGTTCTCAGGAAAGTTTTATCAGGATATTCATAAACTTTTAAAGTCTGGGGATATCCAGATTCCATTGTCTACAATTAAGAGAATTGGCCAAGCATATCAAGTGAGAGGTTGTGTGATATGGAAAGCAGGTTCTGGAAGTCCTGAAGTGACAACAAACCAAGATAACAGAAGTCTGAAAATAACACACCATAGAAAAATCTCTCAATCAAAATTTGCATGACGATTCAGAAATTCAAAAATCAACTTGTTTCAAGAAGAATAATTTCCTAAAGGCTAAAGGAAGCTGGGTTTTCATCAGAGTGGTGCGCAAAGAAACCCTTGCTGTCCACAAAGAATGAAACGGACTGACTCAAATTTGTGTTACTTTATGGCCACCATGATACATAATGGTTTCAGTGTGCACTCTGGAGTGATGAGTCATGCTTTGAGCTGTCAAGATAATGCTCCAGCATACACAGCAAATACCACAAAATCATGGTTTGAGCAACAGTCTTTGTTCATGATGTTTTGGCCTGGTCAGTCACCAGATCATGACCCCAAAGAGAACATATAGGCACATTTTAAGGCCAATCTGGTTTGGAAGAAATTTATGAACACTGACCAGCTGTGGGAAGCAGTCAGAGATTAATGGAAAAACATTGTGCAACACACTGTAAACAACTATTGAGTTGGTTAAAAAATAATTGCAGTTTTCGATATTTTAAACTTTGATGCTTATTTTGGAATAAAATATGATTTGACTATGTTCATGGAATATATTATTTTAGAGTCTGAATTTTGCTCTATTCATGTAAACTGAACATTTTCTTTTCATATTAATTCTGATCTGTCAAATCGAGAATGGAAAAAAGTGAATTTGAGCAATTTTGTTGTGGGAGATGAAAATGGGAAGTAAAGCTGCAGAAATTGCAAACAAAATCAACCAAGTATTTGGTCAGGGGATCATCAATGAATGTATAGCTCAACATTGGATCCCCAAATTTTAAAACAGACAAAAGCCTTGAGGACGTGGATGTCCTTTTGTGATTGATGACATCCAACTGAGGGCCATTATTGAGGAGGACCCATGCAAAACAAGCCATGAGGTTAAAGAAGAACTAGACATTGACCATCTACCAGTTGTTAGACATTTGTACCAAATGGGGAAAGCAAAAAAAGCTCCATCCATCACATGAATGACCCTGAATGAAAGACAAAAAAGCTTGCAGGTCACATGAATGACCCTCAAGAAATAAAACAAATTAGATTATGAGACTCTACCTCACTCAGCTTACTCACCAGATCTCACTTCAACTGACCACTGCTTTTTCAAGAATTTTGACCATTTCCTGTAAGGGATAGTCTTCAACAACCAAGTAGCAGCTCAAAATGCCCGCCAAAAATTAATTAGTTCTATGCTTCTGGAATAAATGCACTTGTTTCTAGTTGGCAAAAGTATGGAGGACCCTAAGGTTTTTATTTTGATTAATATCTTTTATTCTAAGCTGAGGTATACTGCTTTAAAGTTGATGGTGAAAAACCACAATTAGTCCAGCACAGACCTTATATCAGACAGCTTTCTGGAGGAAAATAAAAGAAAAGCTAACCCTTACTAAATCATACTCAGTACGCAAGCACTGTATGTACTGTTGTATAACATTGTCAAATATTCTATCTACAATTGTTAGCATGAGAATAATTGAAAAAAAAATTGATAAAAAAAGGCATGGCTCCTTTTTCTACCACAAGTGTTTACACACAAATACCATCATCGTTAACAACAGTATCATATATAAGGACACACATATACTTTGTACTATAATTAATTACATATATGTATCTTATACATGCATGCTCATGCATATTATCAAACATAGCACACAAGCACATGCAAATTTATACACATATTCATCCATAACAGCTCTAAAATAAATTGCTTTTTGTGCACAAATACATGCAGTAACAGAATGCATCCATTCATCTTCATTTACATACACATCTACTCTACACGCGTTATAGAAATATTACATCATCATGAAAACTATTTATGTATCAAGAGAAGGATACTTTACTAAAATGGATTAGCATCTTTCAACAGAAGTATTTGGTGAAGAATTAAAAACAGACTAGACGAATTCTATGAGCTTTCAGCTTTCTGTTATCAAATGTGCCCGAAGAATTCTGTCTCTCTTAGACTCACCTTTGTTTTATGATTGATGCTGGTTCTCCACTCTCTCCATAATAAGACGTTCAATTCTCTGTATTATTATGATAGTTTGGTTTTTTTTTCTTAATTTTGTTCGTTTATTTTGGATTTTTGTAAAATCTAAAATAAAGATCAGATAACTTTTGTTACAAAAATGATAGTGTAGACAATTTTCTACTCTTCTTTTTCTTGTATTTCTTCTTCAATTTCTTCATTTTTCAGATTCTCGATCTAGCTTATAATCTCCTTTTCCAAGTCCGCTTCTTTCTTTTCAATGTTGAAGTCTATTATTAAAACCTTCAACCAAAACTGTCAACATAGGTTTCTTAAATTTTCAAATGAGTCTGGCTGGTTGGCTGGCTGGCTGACTGGCTGGCTCTGTATGTATGTGTTGTACGTACAGGTAGTGCCAATGAGCTAAAGAGCTGAAAATTTAACATTCACTCTTTATTATGTGTAGAACGTTTTGTTTTTGTTTTTTGAAAATTTCACCCAGAAATTGGTTTTTAGTGGGGGTTTGGTTTTCAATCTAAGTTCATGCTAAAGAAGTCCCTCAGTTTGTGTCCAGTAACATTCAAGCTTGCTTTATGAAAATTTGGACTTTTTCAGTGATCACTGCCCAACAAAAGGCGAGAGGAGTTACTTATTCACTGATCATCCCTTTTTCCAATTTTTTAATTGTTCACCCCCAATACAGCATGCTGCTAAAAGACATTGGTCACGTGACAGTTTCTATAGAGTGACTAACCAGACCTGTTTGTCTATTTTTTTTTTTATAGTGATTTAGTTTGACTAGCATGAGAAAAAGTCATAATTTTTACACATCCTCATATTTGTAAGATCCTTTTTGTTAGGTCCTTAGTAGATTTCTTAAGAATATCATTAAAAAATTTCAACAAAATCTCACCTCAATAATAAATTACCTATTTAAATGGTGTTTGAAATGCTTTTTTAATTTTATGATAAGACTATATACCAAATGGAAAGTATTTTTGACCACAAAATATACGTATGTATATTTTTTTTGCTGTAGGCTCCTTGTGAAACATAGTGGAGCATCACAGTTTTAGTGACAAGTAGGTTTTCACAGAGTGGAGTTGCTAACCACATGCTCAAGAACTGCTTTACAGAGCTAAAGGGCCTCAACTGCCCCATTACTTACTAATAACAGTGGGGTAGTGGATTCATGCCTTTCCCAAGGAGATTAGCGTACAGTGAATGTAAGCCACCCTGGCCAAAACTTGGACTTGGCTTGCTAACCATTGTTCCACAGTGAGGTGCCATTACCATTTATTTTATATGGTAAGTATAAAGAGAACAACAACTAAGTATGATAAGTATTTCAACTTTATATTTGACATCTTTTATTCATACATACACAGATACGCACATACACTCGAATTGATAGAATAGGTAGACAGTGTAGATGTATTCATACATGCATGCAGACACACACATACATACAAGTATACATGCATGGAGTTGGCGAAAAAGTTCATAGTTTTTGTTATTACATGGGATTATGGGTATTTAGTTTAAATTAACTTCATTCAAAAAGATTGTTTTTATTGTATTGTGACAGCTGTCATATAGGCATGCATTTTTTTGTTACTTTAGTAGATTTGTGACAAATGTTATTTGAAAATTTTAACAAATTCTCCCTTCAATAATAACTACCTCTTCAAATGGTGCTTGTTAATGCTTTTTTTAATTTCATGATAAGACTATATACTGAATGGAAATTTACTGAAGTTGGCATTTATTTGCTCATAGATTCTAATTTGGGAGAAAATAAGCAATGTATTTAGTATAATTACATATTTTTATTTCAAGATAGGTGAGAAAAAGTGCAACAAAAAGATTCCTGCAGTTTTATGTATAGAATACTGTGAATGATTGAACGTGCCAACCAATATAAAATTAAGATTCCAAGTGGATGTTTTAATTGATTGCTATGAACTAATGAAAGATCATTCCCACCCATCAAACAAGGCAATAAGATTGCTATCATTTCTCTGGCCAAAACCTATTTGTGAACACAAATCGATACATTTCATTGCAATGCTATTCAGAAGGGAAGTTCGAGTGGCAAGCTACCGGCAGGAAGAATGGAATTGGTGAGCTGAGTTTAAAAGGTTATTTGGGTCCATTTCACACTAATGTCCTTGGGAAAGACATAAATCCATTCTTTTGTCCCCTTCCACCAGCAATGGGTAAAATAGCAATGCACACTGGGCTTTCTAGCCTTGGTTGGCAACCATTCTAGAAAGAAAACTCTGGATTCAAAACCAGGAATGGTATCCCTATACACACTCACACGCATGCATACACACATTGCTATGGATGAAATAGGACAAAAATGGGGTTTGCAATCCAGCCCCATGAAAAAACAATTTGTTGAAGATGATCAGCTCACAAGCTGATGAACTGATTGGATCCAATAACCAGGGATATCCAAAAAAAAATTCTATTCATATCAATCGTAGACCTGTATCAACTAAAATTGCCTACTCCTTCATTGCATATACAACAGGTTCTCTCTTGACATTGTTGATAGGTACTTGGGAAGTGCAATTTCACGTGAAACAATGTAAAGTGAGACCAGTTTTACCATTGGCTCTATGATACTTTGGTATATTTCTAGTCTTCCTTCTGCCCATTATGCTGCTTTTATTCCAAGTTAATAATAATATGGAATAATTTCCAAATTCAAGGGTCTTCTGATATCTAAGAAGAAGTCTGTCATGAGCAAATTTAGAAACACTGCTTGGAGTATATTGTTATTCTTCAGTTTTGTACGTCGATACTTTCATTTTGTTGATGAAAAACATTTGCCTTCAATAGAAATCTTATCTTACCATCAGCTATTTTCTGATGTGCATTTGCGAATTTTCATTTTTATCATATCATTGATTCTTCATGCTGTATATACAGCTGGTTATTACTTTGCCTTTTTAATAGTATCTTGGGAAATACAACTCCAAGTGAAACATCATGAAGCAAAACCATTTGTAATGATATTAACAAAAGTTCAGTTCCTATGGTATATTCCTAGTCAGAAAACATTACAGACTTTGTTTTGGTTATCATCATCATCATAGAAAGTGAGGGGGAAGTGTGGCAAAAAATTCCTGAGGGACGTGGTGTGGCCTCAGGTCGAGGTGACCAGGTAGATGATGGTGTTGCTAGCACTGGTGCTGGTACAAATTCTCCAACTTGTTGGATAGGGGTGAGTGTAAAAAAAAAAACATGTCCAATGTTTGTTGTGCATTTTTTCATCTGTTTGTATAAGTTCTTGTAGCAGTTGTATCCACTCATTATTATTGTGTGAGTGTTTCTGAACATTTCTCTCTTTGAGGATCTGTTTTGGTCAAAATTGCCATAGCTTTTTCTAAAAACTAGAATCTTTAGTTGCCAAAATTTATAGTGGTTTCGCATCCTCCTTGCTCACAATGAACACATCATCTGTAAATGTGTACACCAACTTCAATCCATGAAGTTTTGGAAAGTCTGTGTTGCTTTTTTTAAGACCAAAACATAATTTTACAGATTAAAGTAGTCCAAAAGGTGTGGTTATGGTTGTTCTGGCAATGTTATCTTAATCTGATTGTAAGCCAATATAAGGTCTATATAGAAAAATATTTTGTGTTTTGTAAAGCTGAAGTAAAATCTAGCAAGTATGAAATGGGGTATCTTTCAGGTATGGTTCTATAATGACCACAAAGTCTCAAGTTTTGGCTGTTCTCTTTGAGGATCATATGCAAAGGTGATGTCCAAGAACTGTTCAATGGACAATTCATAATTGGAGCATACTTTAGAATTCTGTTCTAATTATTTTGAGTTGTTCATGTTATAGACATCTGGGCATCGGATGGATGGCTTGATTCATGATGCTTTTGTATTGCATTGTTTGTTATAGTATAATATAGTATAATAATAAGATTATCCTACTCTTTGAAAATTTTTATTATGCAGTACTTTGGCTTTATTATTTTCTCTCATCAACATTATAACAAAAGGACATTCAACAAAACAACATTAAGACAGAACATACTGTAATCTTAGGGGTCTGCTGTCTCATTAACTCTTTTATTTTTATAGCAGGGTTTTATATGGAATAATTTTGGATTCTTGTTGACATTCTTCCTAGAATTTAAACACCAATTTACAGAAGATTTACTCTCTGTCACTCTAACTTTATAGATTCCTAAAATGCAATAAAAGGATGGGCTAATTCTGTTCCTAATTTTTCATCTCTTACTATCACAGGCATTCTTGTTGTTTTCATTTATTACAGGGATCAAGAAAACATGCAAACTTTTGTAACAGCAGAAAAAGAAACAAGACAGTTTTTTCTTGCTCATCTCTCATATTCATAGACTGCTTGTTACTGCTATAGAACTCTTTGATGAATCATCATCAGTGGCAGCCTTTTAGTGTCCGTCATCAGACATAGATTTGCCCAAGATTCGCCAGACTTCTCTATCATGGGCATGGCACAGCCAGTACTTTCAGAATTTATGTAGTTCATCATGCCATCTTACTTTCTGTCGTCCACAATTATGCATGATCTCAGGGGATCCATTCTTGTAACATCCCAAATCATTGCCATTTGATTATTCTGACTGTTTCTATGATACCTTAGTTAGTTCTCATCTAGCATTTTAGTGATTTGGTTGGTGATCACATAGGTAAAAAGTTTGTAGATGCTGTTGAGTAGGCTTGTTGAGGTCTTCCAGATTTCCTTTTTTGTATAACAGCATTATGATTGCACTGTTCCACTCTTCTGGGACTTTACTTTGTTTGAGGCATAAGTTGAATATGATGGCTAGTTTCCTAGTGATGACTTTTCCAGCTTTTTTGAGTAGTTTGATGGTGATGTTATCGCACCCAAGGGTCTTCCCTTTCTTTGTTTGTTTGATGGCTTGCTTAACTTCCTGCAGAATAAATTCTGGGAAATCCTTGAATCCTTTCAGTTTGTGCTTCCTGTTCATGCTTCTGCATCTTTTTTTTTGGTGGGATAGAGGTTTTTGTAGAATTCCTCAGCATGTTTGACTATTCAGTTCCTATCCATTGTCAGGTTTCCATTTAGTTCGAGCATACTAGTTATGAGCTTTCTTCTTGTACTGAGAGATTTTCCAATAGTTTTGAATTCCCTACCTATGTCAAAAACGCTTTCAATGACTACTGCAGTGTATCTTTTGCTGTCTTCCCTTCATTTCTTTTGGATAGTTTTGTTCAGTTCTGCTGCCTTAATCTTTTCTACTGTTGTTGGTGGCTTGAGGTTCCTACGTTTTTCCATGGGATTCTTGGTTTCTTCTGAGAGTTTGCTTATGGTTCGCAAGTTTTTTGGCTTAAACATCCTGGCAACTCCAATTAGAGAGTTTGTTATATTTCTGCTGAACTCATTGATGTTCTCTTCTGGTTCAGTGAGGAGTTCATATCTGTTTTTCAGTTCCAGTTTGAATGATCGGATGAGTTCTTTTTGGACAGTAAGTGGTTGCAGTTTGATGCTTGATATTTTCTTGTGTTCTATCTTGGTGTTAATTTGAATTTTGCATCTTATCATTCTGTGGTCACTTCCTACATTGACTTGATTTAAAACCTGCATATCTTTAATGATGTCGTTCTTATCCGCTAGGACGTAGTCTATTTCTTTTTTGGTTTTGTGTTTAGTGCTCCTCCAAATCCACTTTCTATTGGCTATCTTTTTATAGAAAGTGCTCATGATTTTGGAGCCATTTCCTGTTGCAAAATTTACAAGATCTTCACCACTCTCGTTCCGTATTTTGTATCCATACTTGCCAATGCACTTTTCATTGCCTTGTCCTATTTAGGTGTTGAACTGTTTTGTGAATTGTATCAAAGAAATTTTTTTTTGAATTACCAAGAAGTGCAAGGGTAGCAACTTTAATTAAAAGTTGTCTTCCTTGGATCAATTTTGGAATTCCTTAAAATGAATTCAAGAGTTAATGAAAAAAAAAAATAGTGCCTGACCGATGAACATGTCACCATATTAAGTACTATATTCACCTCTGCCAACTAATTTAGAGATGTATATGTATTTGGTCACATCTTTCTCTCTATCTGTCTGTCTTTCCATCTGTCCGTCCAAAAGAAATCTCTGAACGAACTTGGATGAAATTTCATGAAAGGATGGGCAATAGGATAAGGAAGAGTTGATTGAATTCAGAGGTGGATCCATGTATAACAACCTCGCCTACATCTAAATTATATATCTATACCCCATAATATTTTTCTTTGATCGAGAGATATTTATTGTTTTTCTATACATATATGTATATGCTCATGACTACCCATACAATATCTCCAGAAGTTCTTGTTGAATTTCAATAAACTCTGGACAATAGACAATGAAAAAAGTAATTGAATTTGGAGGATGATCCACATGCAATAACCTCCCCTACATCGTAGTTATATTCCCATACCACATAATATCACCAAAATTTTATTTTCATACCACATAATATCACCAAATTTTCATGTCTGTCCACACAATATTCCCAAAAGTTCTCAATGGATTCCGATTGAATTTTGTGCTAGGGTTGGATCAAAGAATTCTCTTGATTGAGAGATATGTTTCTGTCTGCCTTATACATTCATGTATATGCTCATGCCCCAGTAAATTTCAAGGAAATTTTTATGAAAGGTTGGGTGATAGGTTATAAAAAAAGTGGTTTGGAGGTGGACCCATGCATAATTAACTTCCGTATGTCAATATTTCTCTAGTCTACTTGTGTACGTGGTCCAACAGGAAAGTATCCAAACATTTGATAATAATGAAAAAAATTGTCTACCAATTTCAGTGGCATCTAAGTCCCCTTAGGACTTCTCACACCTATCCCAATATCCCTTACACTTTTCAAAACAGTTTACATAGTCCTGTCTCAAAATTGCCATCAGCTATCACTTCACATTCTCCTTAATCTTATCCACAGTCTGAATTCTCTTTGGGAATAGCCAGAAGTTGCAGGGAATCAAATCTGAACTGTAAGGAGGATCTGATTCACTTGGGTAATGTGATGTCTTGCAAAAAAAACCTGCTTTAATCTTAGTGAATATGATGGTCATACAATACACAAGCTCACACAATAGCATTTGACTGCCAACTGAGTCATCCCACAGGAGAATGTCTGTCCACGGATGCGCAGTAAGGTCTCTTCTGATTGGTTGCCAATTTGAATTGAAGTCCCACAACCGGTTCTTGATATATTCAAAATTGCTGGATACTTTCCAGGCAGACCATGACCAAATTAAATTTCCCCTAAATAGATAAAGCTATTTTTGAGCTTAATTTTCAAGGTGTCAATCAAGATTAACTGAGAGAAAACTCCAAATCCTGACTATTCACTGAATAAATAAGGTCAGTATAAAACTTCTATGATCAACAAGTTTTTAGAAACCATGTTCAAGTATCTCACATGAATGAATTGGATAAAAATAACTTATTGTTTATTTATTTAATCATTTGTTCATTTTGGATTCTTTTTCTCCTCTCCCTTCCTTTCTCTACTTTGCTGCCACTCTTCTTCTTCCTTCTCTTCTTTCTCTTCCCGTTTCTTATTAACCCAATCTCAAGTCTTTCACATTTTTCCCTTCTCCTTCTCTTTCTTTTTAATTTTTCTTCTCACTCTTCCTTTCTTCTTGATCTTTCCTTGTCATAATCCTCTTCATTTTCTAATTCTTCTATTTCTCTCTTCTTTTTCCTTCCATTATACTCTTCTTTTTTTATCTTTTCCACCACTCCCACGCTCATTCATTTTCACATCTTCTTCCTCTGTCTCCCTACCCTCCATCTTGTATTTCTTTTACCCTTTTTTCTCCTCTCCCTTCACATCTCACACTACTTCTTTTTCTCTCTTCCACTAATTCTTCCCCTCAGCACTTCTCTCCCTCTCTCTCTCTCTCTTTCATACTTTTCTTCCTTTTTACCCTAATTGTAAACTTCTTTGCCAGAATTTTTTCCTTATATAACCACTTATCACATTGATTACACACTTTCATAATCTAAAGAAAATAGCAAATGCTTTTTTCTAGGTATTTTTATTCAGGAACTCTACTCAATGAAACTGTTGGCAAAGGGAGATAAACCTCTCTTTCAAGAGAGACAGCTTAATTACAGTGTCCTTACGAAAAAATTTCTGACATTATCGAATGTTTGTTTATCCAGACTACATACTTATCTCCACCTCTTCCACACAAGGTCTATCTGAAAAGTAACCTATATTCAATATCAATAAAAAAAATTAGCCTACCAAGGAAAATCGTACCTTAGTCCGCTCCAAAGTACTCCCCTTGGGACCTCCCAAACTTATTCCAGCATCCTTTCTGCTTTTCAAAACACTCTGCGATTTCTTCTTTCAGGACCGCCATGTTGCATTATCACATTCTCCTTAATCTAAGTCTGGAATCTTTCTGGGAAAAGCTAAAAGTCACAGGCAGTCAAATCTGGGCTACGAGAGAGGGCTGACACACCTGGGTGATGAAATGTCATGTCCCAAAAAAATGAGTTTTTTGGTCATTGTGAACCAAAGCTGCGCAACCGGTTCTTGAGATATTCAAAATGGCTGGATACGTCCTGGGCAGACATAGCATTTCAACTGGCAAAGTTCCAATCTTTATTACATGATAACATTGCAAGGATGGGTAGGGAAGGCAAGAATGAAGGATCAAAGATATGAGGAGAATGAATAATATTTTGAAAGCATATCAGTAGTACATACAAAAAAGCAGAATAATAGTGTAGTTTTGATATGATCTTTGAAAGTAATTCACACAAACACATAAATGAGTGATGTAATTCTTTTTCTTCGGCTCTGTTTCCCTTTATCATTTGAAAATTTTGACCAACTTCTACTTTTTGACTTTAATGTACTAGGAAATAAACTCTTAATTTCATGAACCGCTTGTTACTGCTCCAGATTGATGGTGGAACTCTTTTATGAATAGAATTTAAAAAATAATGGAACTATTTTAAGAATAGAATTTTTCAAAGAATTAAAAATTTACCTGTGTCAAAGGGAAATAACTTTACTCAGTGGTTATTTCCCTTGATATAAACATTCTACTTTTTTGCATATAAATTTAAGAATTAGAGTAAAAGTTAAAACAAATTAAGAGCATACTAGTTGCATTACTACTATCACTACTGAAATTACTATGTACACTTTCGGTATTTGCTGCATATAAGTAATAAGTTAGTTATAGTAAATAGTAATCTTGATAAATTCTAACACAGAGCTTCTCAAAGTTTGGATCGTGATTCTTCCAGTGAGTTGGCTAAAGATTATTGTAATCACAAAACTAATTGAAAATATTTTTGGAAGAAGAATCATGTAAATATTTTCAAATTCAGTTTCTATATGAAAATATACCCCATCTGGTTTATTTACAAGCAAGTTAATGGTTTGATATAAATCAATATATCATCTTTTTTTCAAATGTGGGAAATCTTTTCAGAAAAGAAAGAATATCTCTTCCAGAAAAGAATGGAAGGAAATAGTTATGTTTGCCCTGTAAAAAAATTTTTCAAAAAGACTTTTCATCTAAAGAAAAGAAGATAGATAGATAGATAAATGAATAGAATTGAATTGAACAATGTGAAAGGTCCTAAGGGGAGTATTTTCTGGACAGACCCTTTATATGTATATTTATATAGATATGATTGTAAATTGCATAATATTACATTGAAACTCTTATTTGAAATGATCACCTGTCAATTAGGAGTTTCAATATAATATAATGCAATTTGTAATCATTCTGTCGGATATATAATCAATTCTTAATATATATATATTTTTAATTATTATTGCAAGGAATTTTTGTGTGGGCTAACTTGTTTCACTCCACTGAGATCTTCAAATGAGCGCCTTATTTTTCTTTGTTCTTATTATGTTGGAAAGATGGTTTTCCCTTTCCAAATTTTGAATTAGTAACAGTTTTTGTTTTTACAGCATGTTTACTTACCTCCTTTCTCTATACAAGATAAAAAGGGATAAAGGGGGAAGAACTCTATTCTGCCCCCCTTCTCACCCATAATCTATTTACCTCTTTGTTGTAATAGCTGCAGATACGCTTCCTTAACCATTGTCTCCCCTCCTGCAGCTGTTAATTCTATGTTTCATAATTTTTACCTGATTGTTGTACTAGATTCTGCATTTTGTTAGGTTTGAGATGAATCAATCTCTTTATAAGAAATTTCAATGAATTACCATAAACTCAATGTTATGCCTTTTTTATACTCAGGATATTTTATCTGTTTTAAAGTTATTTTCAAGTATGTTACTTGTTTCAGCATTGTTTATCACTGGCAATAGTTTGTTTTTGATTTGATTTAATTATTCTATGTAAACGCTATCAAAAAATATATCCAATTTCTTATATTCATTATTCTTGTTATGTATGTATATATATATATATATATATATATATATGTTAACTGAGGTACCCGACATTGCCCAGGGAAAAAGTAATCATCCACACAGAGCATTTCAAAATAGGTATCACTAATCTTTTCCAAAAATTGACTTTTTCTAAAAATGCCAAAATTAACCAGACTGTAAATTTCCTGAGAGGAATCATACCACAAAGTGCTGATAGATTAACAACACACTGATAAAGAAAGTGTCTGCAACATCTCCAGTTAATTCATTACAATCAGACAGGAATCTACTTCCTCTGTGTAAAATAAAACAAGCACTATACAAGGAAAAGAAAAAATGAAAAGATATATAAATAGATTGAGAGGAAGGTTCTCCATCCAGAAAAATAGACACCCCACCAATAACATCCTAAATAGAGATCAAATAAATTGAATCAATTGCCTGAAAAAACCCAAACAGGGTAGAAACATAAACATGTTTTTGTAGCAAATCCTTAATTTCATCATATTTTGAACTCTACTCTAACTTTACTTGATGTTGAATGTATCGAGCACTTTATGAAATAGATCCATCACACATCAGATATTGTATTAATGATTTGTCTTTTGGTTTACACACATAGACACACGTATATGTACATATATATATATATATATATATATATATATATATATACATATATATATATATATATATATATATATATATATATATATATATATATATATATATATATATATATATATATATATATATATATGATGATAATATTTGATACAAATGTTTTCCTTAACATCCTGAATTATGAACAGTGTTTTTCATGGCATGTTATTAACATATTTCACCATTGCTGAAAGCATGCTTTTTGCTAAGCCCACTATTCTGTATTCGAATTTGATCTTTTCTGTACTATGCAAATTCCGAGATTTACCCCACTAACACATGATTCAAACAGTTATTTGTTTCATTGATTTATTTTTTAATTGTTGATTATTGTAAGATAATTCTGAGAGGGGACATAACCCTTTTCTGATAACCACTCAAACTTGGATTTGGAATGACACTTTATTGGAAATATTTAAAGAGTTATCTCCCTTCCTTTGTCTGCAGCAACAGGTGAAATGAACAACATTAACCTGACGTAGAGTTCTGTACAAAGCAACAATGACCGAAAAGTAAACAATTAGAGAAAAAACGATAGCAATTGATAAATAAGAATGCACAAATGTTGACTTTGCCTTAATTTTTGAAAATCTAACCAGTAGCAATTTTTCCAATGCCTAATGCAAAACAAAGATTTTTTTTAAAATAGAGAAACGGAAAAAATTAATTAATTGCAAAGAAGACAAGAACATCATTATTCGTCCCCTTTTTCGACGCTTTGAGTTGTCTATTGTAAAGCCGACTCCTCATATCTTTTTAAAAAAATTTTCTTTGATAAATAAAAACCCTAAATAATCCCAAATAATCATGAATTATCTTTACAATATTAGTAAAATATATTCCGTCTTATTCTTTAAATCTTTTATTGATTAGTTCTGCCGTAAATTTATTTTATTTTTAATCATTTTTACATTTTTTGTCAATTCTAGAGCGCGACGACTCAAATGTGAAATTGTCAGAAGTGAAAAATGCCGGCCATATACTCTCTTGTATTTGATGTTTCACGTTTGTCTTTTTCACGTATTTTTTTTTATTAAAAAATATATTTTTTTTTATTAAAAAATAATTGGACCTCCTCCACCCCCGCTCAAAATCCTGGATCCGCCCCTGCACATTTCATCATAGTCTTCATTATGCGGGTGCGTAAATCTAAATGATCACCATTCAAATGACGGTGCTGGTGATAGCAACACGTGCCATTATCGCAGCAGCTGAGAATCTGTTTTACAGTGAGGATCTTTCTACTCTCTTCATGCGACAGGTTCTTCAGACTGTTCCGTGTGGACTCTGGATCAACAATCAATAGGACAAACGAAGAAAGAAAAAGGAAAAAAAAAGCTCCCCCCCCCCTTTCCTTTCTATCTTAATGGTTAGATCAGTTGTTGGTGGTACTGGCATGTGTAGGAGGAAGGTCGATTGAGTTTTTCCCTCTTGTGTGTCTGTGTGTTGGTCGCCCTGCTCGACCAGTTGCGGGCACCTGTGAACGTGAACAGTGTAATTAGTGGAATATCACCAGCCTTGTTGGGTTTCTGCTCAACCTACCTTGGTGGCTTGCTCCACCTTTTTCTCTTTTCTTTATTATTCCCCCCACCCCGCCAACTTATTACCGGTTGATATGAAGTAACTTGAATCAACGAACGATACAGAATTTCATTTTAATTCAACGAAAATATTTCTCACCGTATGGTGCCTACTCGGAGCAAGAATTGTCTTTTTTTTTTCCTATCTTTTTCCCACCCCAATTCTCTTGACTTGAGCTAAGTTTTTATTCAGCTGGTCGCTGTTGTTGTCAGAGTCCACCGTAGAGGATTTTAATCCACCATCCTGTCTCACATTTTCCTCCCTCCCGTCACCTCTACTCGCTACTATAACACCAACAACAGCAATGCTCTCCAGGTTGGTTAAATTTCGGAAAGGTGAAAATTACGAAGACCTGGGTGGAGATGTCCAAATTCCCAGTGAAAAAAAGGGTAGCGTTGAATCGGAAGTGCCACCCGCCGTAATACCAGACGAAATTACGACAATTTCCAAGAGTTACAGCGATGACAGTTGCACAGGTAAGAAATTAATTTCGATTCATTCACGTGTGGGTAAACGTAAAGAAAATACTCGCCTGGTCGTAGTAAAGGCCAAGAATATAAGTGTAGAAATTGTTTTTTTTTTGCTTCTAAAATTTCAAGATCAGCATATGTTTGTTTTGGGTGCGCACTGTAATATAACCTTTTGTTATCATTTAATTTCTTTTTGTTTTTTGTTTTGCACCCTAATCTCAACTCTTTCACCTTTTACAATTCCTTTACTTTGACTTTTATAGCGTTTTTCTCTTTTCCTCTGTTTTACTTCTGTGTGTTATGTGTGTTTAGCAGGTAACAATTCAATTGAAATTGAATTTAATCGAAATACAAATTGTTCTTTTTTTTTTTTTTTTACGGACCCCTTCACTGTTATCATCATTATCATGTTTTGAATCAAGTCCTTTTCCTCATATCCGTGGTGTCGTAAAAAAAAAAGTTGCTTCTTGTTTGTTTGGACATTTAAATCATTTATTCCTGATCTGATCAGATGTCAAAGTTTTTCTTCTCATCTTTTATGTATGGATTATTTATTATTTTTTGTTTTTATTTAGTGTTTTCTGTTTATTGTCTGCGTTGAGATGAAAGTGACAACTACTTATTTTTTTATTAATAATGAAACACCTTGCATTTATTTTGCGTACATAATGCAATAATAAAGATATTGTTTTGGGATATTTTTTTTTTAACCAAGTGTCCAGTCAGTCAATTCCTCGTCGTGCAAGGGTTAAACTGGACAGAATAATCAATAGAAAAGTTCAGTGAACGTATATTGAGAATCAACCAATAACAGCAAACAAATAACGTCATTCATTCATTCAAAAAAAGCATTATTTTCCAATTTGTTCACTTCACTTGTGAGTCGATTTTAATGGTTAAAATACGTACACCAACAGAGCTGAAGTTTCATTTTTTTTTCCTCTTGAGACTTTAAATTATGGGGAGTGTTTTGCTTTAGAATAAATTAATATTTTATTCGCAATTAATTCCCACACCCAAACGGCTTGATTATCATTTTTATGACAACATCATGACATATACAAAAGAAGGATTAATTTCTTACATATGTTTTTTTTTTTCACTTCTCTCTCCACAAGTGCAGCAGAGAACTGTTGCTATGTGTGTAGGCTTAATAAAAATCTGTTTGTTTGACATAGGATTCAAAGAAATGTAAGTTTTTAGTCATTACCGGTAAAAAACGAAAATGGAAAGAAAAGACGTTTAATTTTTCGACGTTCGTGTAAGGGGCAAGTTTGTAGGAATCGATTGCCTTTTAGAGCCTAAAGAGAAAATGAAAGGCCAATTCCGTATGGTAAAAGGTAGAGAAGGTAGACACGATTGTGAAGTTTTGCTCACTCTGTGTTAAAAACGGCGCTATAATGTAGCGAAGGTGGTCCCGATAGGAATTCAGCTGATGTGACGAGCAATCTGTGGAAAATTTATGAAGCTAGGCAAAACAATTTAATTTATTCAAAGCAGTAGAAATATAATTTATGTATTTACTTTTTCATGAATTCTCTCCTGTTTTTGTTCGTTGTTTCAACATCGAATAGTGTGCGAGGATGTGAAACTTTGCAATCGGGACCACCGCCCTTCATGTGTCTAAAATGTCCCGTTTTCTCTGACTTATAAAAATGTTTTTTCTGTTTTCAAAAACTCCAGTCAACCATGATGTAGTGACTAAGTCGACATATTTTGTCAGTGTTGGTCACAGGTTATACAAGGTTATTTATACTACACACAAGTGTTTCTTCATCAAATTCAATCCCAAAAAGAGTGTTCTAGTTTGGCACGTGAAATGGAAGGCTGAGTGAGACTGATTTAAAAGAATCGTCATCTTCCAATTGAAAGTAAACCTTTCAAATTACTACCGAGGAACTTTTTTCTTTTTTTTTTCCCTTGTACACCTGAAGAAGGCCATAGAATGGATAGGCCGAAACGTTGTGCTACCAACACCAAACTAGAGGGAATTCAATCGTCCGAAAAACTTCTTGAATGTTGATGACTTTTCTGAGAACTTAACTATAGACAGTCACATGAAAATATGTTTTGTTCGTATTGAGTCACTTTTAAAAGGTGAAATATTTCTTAGTGGCTGAGCACAATATGTTTTTTTGACTTAATGTTTTTTTTCTTATCCTTATGAATTGTATTTATTAGTGGTCATCTGTTCAGTTATTCTAAGAATTAATTTCTGGTTTACTTCCTGAATTGGAATTAAACTAGCTGAATATCTGCCGTACTGTGCGGTTTCTTGCTGTCAAGAATAAGATTTATAAAATAGATTAAAAATGAAATTAATAGACACATATAGAAATAAGATAGTGTTTAATTTAATTTGTTTTTAATAAAAATTGATACTTGTGACTTTTTCGAGTTTTTATTATGATCTTGGAAAAACGTTAATGAACAGAAAATAAACATTCTTCCTCTTATTCTCAGTCCCTCTCTATATAAGATACCTTGGTACCGCATGAATTGTGAGATGAAGCATTTCCAATCAGCAGCTGATATCGCCCTCTTACTCTCCCCTCCTCTCTGTTAATGGTTCTCAGTCTGCAATTAAGCAGTTTTCATCGGAAGTCGGTGAATACAGCTGAAAAAGATGGCACAAAAACGCATTCATTTTAACATGAATTTATTTTGTAAATTGATAATCCCTCACATAAAAATTTATTTTGAGAGTTGATTTTAAAAAATTACTCCGGTAAAAACCATTTCCCAAGTGCACATTAGTACACACAGAAAATTTCATGCGGTTATGACGTGTGTTTTTTGTGGTAGATTGTCACCTACAGACGGCCGTTGGATGGACAGGACTTATGGTGAATTTGATTATGAGATCATCTACAATGGCTATAACTTCATTTAGTCAACAAATCTTTTTAAAAAAGTTTTTCATGAAATCAAAAAGGATTGAAAGGTTTCCAACTTTCAAATAAATAACCACTAAAATTTATTTATTCCTTAAAAAGTGATTTTCTTTTAAATTTTAAATTTGTCGCACTTCTGACATACGAATGTCCCGCTCTAAAAAAATTGGGAAAAAAATTTGTTGGCTATTAATTTGAGCATTCAATCAACCCTTTCCTCAGGAGGTTAGTTAGTTTCGCAAAAGGTTTATTTTTCAAGTTTCAAGCTCTGTGTATGATGTAACTGTAATTCGAAAGTGGGAACATAATGTGTGTCATTTTTGCAGAAGTAGGGCCCAAAAGTATGCAATAGTTTGTTTTTTTTTTTTGTTTTTTTTCTTTTGAGAGAGAGAGAGATATATAGAGATAGAGATATATGGAGAGAGAGATATATATAGAGATAGATGTGTGAAGACCTGAATTCTTCAGTCTGGGAACTCAAAGGCTTCTCGCCAAAATCCAAGCTTCTTATCCTATCCAAGCACCTGTTTTGCAGGAAGTTTCCTCAAAAAGGAAGACAACATAATTTTCTATTAATGGCTGCTTAAATGTACTGGAATCCTAATTTAGATGAAAAAAGAAGAGACCAATTTTGTATGTGTTAGAAAAAAGCATGTTTTGTTTATTCTCAGAATAAATATCTACTTCATTCCATGTATCTGTTGTGTTTTAGTTTTCATTTATTTTCGCATATTTCGTGTCGAGAGAAATAATCGCATACTTCAATGCTTGACTTCATAAGAATGGCAGAAAGCATGTGCCCAGTTTTGCATCATAGTTACATTCAGATTGTAAATAGAACCCCCCCCCCTCTCTAAAACATTGGATAAACTCTTTTCTAATTTGACAAACTTCCTTTCTTAGGAAAAGAGGTCATATGGATTGAAAGCACAAAAGAATCACTCGCAAAAAATGTTTTGTTTTTTTTTTTTTAAATTTGTGTCATCATATGTGAGAAGTGCTAAATCTATTTTCGCCAATGTCTTCCTTTAATCAGACCAGTCAATTGCAATCAACTTTCCAGGTATTTCTGTTGCTGAAGATGAGCTGTGCAAGTTGCAGTCATATTCGATCAAAAGGCATTAGACAGGATTGTCAATGTTGTAGTACAAATATCTAACTGAATTTGTACTGATCAAGTAAATAATTTTAGTATTTTTTTTTTGTATTTTCAAATGACTCAACATTTTATTGTGATTTTTATTTTATTTTGTATCATATGCCACAGGAAAAATTAGTAATAATTTTTTTTTTTATTCAAATAATGAAATAACTAATATTTCTGAGACAATTTTTTTTCAACTAAAATAATTAATGTCTGTCTTGATTTGGATTGGCCTCAAAAGTGATAAAGTCTCAAAAAAGTATAAGTTTTAGTTAAAAGGTTTGATCATGTCTTTATCAGATTTTTTTACCACCATGATATTGTAGAATGAATAAAAAGTTTTATGATTAAAAATCATGCATTTTTTAAAACCTAAAAAAGCGCAAAAACTGGATGTTTAGTTTCACTATGGTAGAAAGTGAAACTGATGCATATTGAAATGACATGTTAAAAAGGTTCAACAAAAGATAAACTAACTTCAAGTTCTAAAATAAAAATATTCATACCTGAATCGGAGACTGAAAACTAACAAAGATGTTGAAACAATTTATTTTTCCATCCTTTGAACATTTGAGATTCTCAACAATTTAATTGATGGAAAATTGTTGAAATCCATTATACCCCCATGATGTTATAAAGAAATCAACAACTTTTTACATGGAACCTGAAAAGTCACCATTAAATCAAAAAATTCTTTTTAAAAATTAAACAGTAAAAGCCTAAAAAAGGAATTTTAAAAAGCTGTTGCCTGCCAAGTTCTCAAGTGAAAGAATCAACTTATCAAACATTCAAAACTTGATCGTAAACTCAACTCATTCACTTGAGTAATACAAAGTCTCTAAAAAAAAGTATAATTTTTAATTAAAAAGTATAATCAAACTTTTTATGAGTTTTGGGACAATTTCAAATCAAAGACTGACGTACTACTTATTTTATTTGTAAAAAATTGTCCTAAGATATTACTTATTTAATTTAAAAGTATTACTTATTTTATCACTCAAATTGAAAAAAAAAAAACTAATTAAGTATTCTTCCTGTGACATATGGTACAAAAAAAAAATGAAACCACAAAAGACCTCTTTATTCATTCAAATTTACAAAAGTGCTGACATTCTAGACTGATGCCTTTTGACGGAACACAACTATAACTTGCCATAGCTCATACTTCACAGTTGTCCTTTTGACTGATGCCTTTTGTCTTGATGCTTTTTGGCCCAAATTTGTGCCAGACAGATAATGATGAAAGCTTTTTGGTATTTTTTTTCTCTCATTAGTCTTACATGATGGGTCTTTTCTCTTCACTTTCCAATGTTAAAGGAACAAATGCCATTCATTTAAGTCATTTGCTCAATCCAGCAAGATGTCTGCTGTTACACTTTCTACTTCTTGCTTTTCCTGTCCGGAGAACTTGAAACAAACTTGACTTTGACACTTCGTTCTCTTTCTTTTGCAAGTTAATATTATCATGACAGAAATTCTCATCATTTGCATTGACTTATTGTTGTATTGGCATAAGCGATGGAAATTTCTGTCATTTGAAGTCAAGCTATAGAACTGCAATGATTGAAATTCCAATGGGTTTTGAGCTCCCGTAGGGACATATCTGTGATTGGATGTGAGTCTATGACTATAAGAGCCATGTCTGTCACACTTATAGTAGCAATCATCAGTCCTTCTCCCTTCCTACCGTCTTGTTATCTGATCTGATATTATGGGTTGTTGTTGAGACGTGTTGGTTCTTAATGGATTTGAATGCCTGTGAATAAAGTTTGAATTGTTTTTTTTTTTGTATTAGTGTGGTATAAATGTAAATTTTGAACAAAAAATATACATATATATATATATATATATACATATGTATATCAGATGCTCTGAAATATTTGGTTTAAATTAGTTATCTCGCTGAGCAGAGAAGATTTTTATGGTCTAGTCCATATTTTCTGGGTTAATAGAAACAGGTGATTTATAACAGCATTTCTCCGCCCCCCCTCCCAACTCTGTGACCCTGAATGAAACAGCGAAGAATTTCAAGTACCAAGTAAATCTAAAATGAATCAATATGTATTTTTACTCTTAAATGTATTGGTCTATTGTATGTTGTTTTTTTTAAATTTTTTTGTTATTATTTTTTTATCAGTAAGTGAGTGGTCAGAACGCCTTGCTTTATGTTATGCATATAGTATCCAGCTGGTTAAGTCTTAGGAAAGATGCTGTGACGCTGTTTTTTGTCAAACCTCAAAACTGGAGTTGACTTTAATTTTCTACTATCACAACAACAACAGCGATCCAAACTAAAATTAGGGGTGTAAACTGATATGTAAATATCACATTCCATACCATGATTTGAACTCCCGACCAGCTGATTGCCTGGATAGATATCTATGAAAATTTATTATACCGATATGCTAGGGCTTATTTCATTCTAATACATTAATACTAAAAATAGATTAAAAAAAATTATAAAATGTTTATCATATATATTCAATGCAAAAGTTGCAGTAATCATTTCCTGTCATAATAAAGTTGAAGTGAAGTTTGCCCCTGCAGCAGCCAGTCTTGTTTTAAATTATTTCATTGCAGCATGATTGTACGTAGACATAGAGGTCTATTTCCGCAGTATAAAAAAATTTAATCCGTACATTTTTTTTTTCAATTCTAACTTATGGCCTTGAAAGAAATGAACAGAACTGCTTGTACTCTCAACAAATGACCCACAACCATATTGCTTCATAAGATTTGTATATTCATATTTCATAAAGTTTTCATTTTTTTTTTTTTTTTTTACAGATGTTACAATATTCATATTTTATTTCAGTAATACTAAATAAAAATGGCTATTTTTGATTTTAATCAAGCAGACAACATATTGGAGTTTCTCACCAGCGGGGTGTTGATTACGATTATGATATATTAGTGATGGGTTGGGGCTATCAAATCTATATTTTTTTATTTTTTTTTTTATTTTTTTTATTATTATAAAAGATTTTATTTTGAGAAGCTAGGTGAGACATTCAAACAAACAATCATTGCATAACGAAAAAATGATTTTTTTTCCAGCCAAAGAAAAAGCAAAGTAATTTATTTTGATTAACAAATTTTATTTCATATTATGTAAAGAAAAAAAGCAATAAAAAATATAGGAAATATATGGATGCATCACAAAAGTTAATTAAAACAATAGTGTACTAACAAAAAAAAACCCTCTGCCCTCTACCCATCTGACACTACATGTGTTCCTGGTATATTGTGCTTTTTGATTTGTTATTTGATTTAGAATAAATCATGTAATTAAATTTCCATCTATGGTAATTAAGAAAAAAAGCCATAACCCTACCTTCCACTAAACCTAACCAATGTGTGAGTTAACCAGAAGCAGCCGTTTTATAGCTAAATACGTTTTAGTCTTTTTATTGCTAACTGTATTGAAAACCCATCAAAGCAAGGATTATCTAATATTCACTTTTTTTTAAATTTCATTTTTTGAACAAAATCTGACCCTCAAAATCAATCTGACCCATACTGTGTAGGATGATATCTTGGGGTCAAGCTTTGGATCTATGTATCTTCCCTGATAGGATCTAGAGTGGACTACTGAAAATTTCTCACAATTTTATTTGGTTGAGATTCGAATAACTCTTGAACAGGAAAAATTGCATTTCAAAATTTTTCTTGAGAAATTCTATGTGCTTTCAATCAATGAGAACTCCGTTACATCTGGGAAATTGTCTCTTTTAGGAAAAATTCATTTTTCCAGGTTTTGGAAGGGATTCCATTTACAATTTAACTATGATGCTAAGCTGAACCCTTACTTTCTGTCTGTCTTATCAGGCAGGGACTGTCATTTGTTGTACCAGCTTTGACCATCATAAAAAAAACATTTTCTTTTTAATAGGTCAGAGGTAGGATACTGCGAAAACAATGATCTATTTACATAATGAACAGTGTGATCTCTGTCTCTAGTTTTGAGAAGGATCATTAACATTCGAAGAATCCAGAATCCTACATTATAAGCGTTGCTGCCATTGGAGAAAAAAATTTGTAAGGTTAAACTTTTGCTTATGAAAAATTTCTCCTATCCATTAACTGTAAGGTCTTTCACTGGAATAAATTCAGTAGTTTCAAGAAAGAAAAAAAAATAAACAATCTCGAATATATCCATGAATTGTTCCACAGGGATAGATAAGTTTCAAAATAATGAGGTCATTTCTCACCAAACAGGTTGAATAGCAAAACAAGTTTCTTCAGTAGATGATAAAATAAACCTGACTATAAATAGAAGAATGATCTTGCACATTTAATTGTGCTTGAATGAAAATGTCTAAGCTCAATGACACTTCAATATAACATAATCATTGCTTGGTCTTACTTAAAATAACTGAATTCTGAATTGCTTTTGCTATTTCCAAATGAGATTACAGTAAGACTGGTATCATATTTTGTTAATGTTGTACTTCACATTTTTAATAAAGTTCTCAGAAGAAAAAAATCATTTTCATTCTGGAAGCTAACAAATTTTTGGATGGTTTGAAGGTCTAAAATGGACTGAAAGCACCTAAGATTGGAAGGAAAAAAAATCTTTTAAAAATATCTTATGAATGTGATACACAGCATTATCCATATTTCACATTTTTGTGTCTACAAACAGTTGAAGTTCCTTTGAACCAATGGGTTTTCAACCCTTTTTTACCACAATGTCCCCCTTTTCAAAAGTCGGACCTTGCCACCTTCACGCCCTTCACACTTTCCACCAAATGATCAGTTCAGAATGGGTTTCTTCAAATCCGTGATAAAAAATGAATCCTCATATGTTACATTCATCATAATATGATGCAAATACTTCAAAAGAATACCAAAAATAATTAAGGAAATTCTTACTTTTTTTCTTGCATATACACGCCTCCTTTTTAAATTATTCACCCCCACACACACAGGGCATGCCTCCTTGGCTCAGAACCACTGATTCAAACAATTATTTAGGTACAATGTTGGGTAGGTGGTCCCAATTTTAAAGTTTTGCACCCTTGCACACTCAATATTAAAAACTGCAGAAATCAAAAAGAAAAAATTTGATTTATTCAAAGCAATAATGGTATAATTTATGCATTTACTTCTCATGAATTATCTTATTTCTTTTCATTCAAGCGTCATTTTTAACATCAAGTGAGCAAAAGTGTGAAACTTTACAATCAGGAACACATTCCCTAAATCGTGTCCTTATTTTGAAGAAGTATCAAATGTTAAAATAATTGTATTTACTTTATTCATAAATATATCTTTCTTTATCAGTGCATTTGGTTGTCTAGAACTGATTTCATAGTGTTTGTCGTTTAGTTTTTTTTCACGTTTCAGCTGTGTATCATCCAGCCTTCTTCTGGAAAGACAGTCCCAAGAACATACAGATGGATACACAAGACAAAACATTTCTGAAAAGATTGAGATACTCATACTCTCTCAGAACAAGATTTGATGACTTTCCAGCACACAACAGACACCCGGGGAAGGCATGAGGGTACACAGCCAAAACTTTGAAAAATCATAGCTACAAAGATCAGGAAATTTGTCAAAACTAATCACATACTATGATTAAAGCACCTGATCTAATGAAATGATGGCAAAGATCCTCTTTTCCATAACTCTGAGAAAAATCATTCACATTCCAACTTTTGTTTGGAAATTGAATCTCTTCTTCCCTTCTTTGATGTTGTCAACACAATGATTTGCTCGATCCATTCTTCAGTCTTCAAGAAAAGTGGTAAACTTTTTTATTTTCCAGGCAAAGATTCATCCAGTTGGTATATTATAACCAAAATTTTTCTTCACCTGGAGAAAAAAAGATTTGCCTCTTTTCTTGAATTATACACCTATGCCAACAAGTGGAAGGAGCCTTTAACAGGTTGAGTATTGTTAGGAAGCAAAGGACAATAACAGGCATAGACAAGTATTCACAGGTATTCAAAGAATGTATGAGACAATGGTAAATGAATGTTAGAACCACGATAGGTAAAAACTGCTGAGATTTTTGCTGCTAACTAGGCAAGCAAGACGCAATCAAGAGCAGTCTTGCATGACACTGTCCAATTTACATGCTGTGATTAGGCCCTAGCTCACTTAGAGATTCAAATTTGTTATCACTCATGTCAACATGTTGCGTCATAGGGCATTACATATATCATACTAATCAATTCTTGTTGAGAAAAACTTCATAAATATATTTGAATTTCTATGAAATGAAGATTGATTTATTTGTTTTTTGTTTTGTTTTTTGTTTGTTTGTTTTTTTTCTGTTATAAAAAGAAAATTTTGAACTGCTTCAGATGGAAGAGTCCTTTGTTTTGAATGATGGGTAGGGGATATTCTTATCAGGAAAGTTGTTACCTTTAAATGAAAGAGTCCATTTTCACAGAGAAACAAACAGAAAAAATCACTCTGTTCATCATATAGATAAGTGATTGGCAAAAGCTTTTAAAATCTCAAAGAATGAACCATTAACTGCTGATGCAACAGCTGTCTTTTCTAATTTTGATACATACAGTAATCGAATAAAGGTTATGTTGAGTTGTAATATTTCCATATCGGCTCAATGATCTATTTTGTTAACTGCTGGAAACTTATAAAATACAGTATGGCTAACATGTTGGTTTGGGCTTGTAGTTATAAAAATGTAACTTGGTGTTGTATAGTGCTCAAGGAAATCTCAAATGAATAATTGTATTGTATTACTAGTGTTACCCGTCATGTTTTAATGTTGGGAATATACTTTTGTCATTGTGAATAATATCAGGTTTTGCCATGTTGGGTCATCCATACTTCAGCTGTCCCATGAGACACTCACTAATTCAAGTAGGCTCTCATAAAATATGGATAAGGAAAAGTGACTCAATACCCACTTGACCTTTGAGCTGAGTTGACGGGTAACAGCCCCCCCCCCTCCTGTACAAATGTATTTCTCACTAAATGTTACTAATATTTTTTTTCAAAATCTTGTCAAGCAATCATTAAATTAGTACATTTTTGTCAAATCTTTTATCTCTATAAGGGCTACTTTATATTTTTGGAAGATTTTTAATCAGAGTTTTAATTTTTCAGTTGGCAGACATCAATCCTGGCGTAATCAAATTTAATGTTTGATAATAAAAATTGGTGCTAAGATCTGTCTAAAACTTGCCTTGAGTACACTAGAGTAATTTTTAAATTGACTGACCTAATACTATTTTCTTGTAATCAAAATTTCAAAGAAGACAGATCTTGTTAGTCGCACAATAGGAATGTCACGTGACCAACCTCTTTTGGCAGCATGTTGTGTTGGGTGTGATCAATTTTTAAAAAATCAGAAAAAAGGGTAATCAATGGATAAATTACTTCCTTCACCTTTTGTTGGATATTGATCACTGAAAAAGTCTGAATTTTCCTAAAGCAAGCATGAACGCTGTCAGACAGGAACTAAGGGACCAATTTAATATAAACTTACCTTGCAAACCGAACACACACACACATGTAGAGTAAAAGCTTACTTGGGGGAGAATTTTCAAAAAAACTTTTTTTTTTTTTTTTTTTTTTTTTCAAATGATGAGTGAATGTTGAAAATTTCAGCCCTCCAACTCCAGTGGTGCTTCCCGTATGTGTGTACATTCATGGATAGCCAGACCAGCTTGAAAAATGAAGAAACCTATGGTGAAAATTTCTGATATGAAAGCTGTATCTGGTCTACTCTCATAGATATAAGCAAAAACATAAATGACATGTCTTGAGCATTACAAGCAATGGACACCGGCTTTTATATTTATCAAATAGAATATAACTCATCATTTGTGGTTGTGGAACTGCTGCAAATTGAACTCTTGTCATGCATTTTGGTAAACCAATAGCATATCCACTCACCTACAGAAACATTGCAAAATAAACTTTTTCCTACCATGATTTAAAATCATGATCAACTGTTTAGTAGGCTGGTGTCTTACCAACTGAGCTATTATATTCCTTTCTTTTTTTTTTTTTTTTTTTTTTTTTTTTCTTCTATGCCACAATTCTCCAGTGAGTAATGTTGAAGGTTGATACCAAGTTTTCACAGAGTCTTTTCTCTTTATTTACCATTTCCACTTTTACTTGACTATTTTAGAACCGTACTCAGTAACCTAATAATTATGAAGATAACAATTACTCTAATGCCGCATAGTTCTCATGAAGGCTTTACAATTTTATCTACTTAATAGCATGTCTTTTGTTTACCTCTGCTATAGAGTTTAAGGAAGAATTGGTTGAATTTTGGGTCAAATCCAGCAATTTTTCTATTTTTTTTTTTCCCATGTATTTATGTATTCACTTGTGTTTGTCCACACAACTTCTACAAAAGTTCTCAATGAATTTCAATGATATTTCGTGGAATGGTGGGTCAAGGAAGAAATTGATAAATTTCAAGGCTGATTGAGGATTTATTTCTACAGTTACCTCCCCTTTGCACAAATGAACTAATTTTCATTCAGTTTTTAGTTAGCACATACCTGTCAAAGCTATACATTGTCTGAGTGCTTTCTAGTTCTTTGTAGTAATGATTGAGGCTCTCTCTTTTAACTTCAACGATTTGATTACTTTGCATGTCTTTAAAAATAGCTTCTGGTTTGTGCACTTAGTATCTTTTGCATAGTGATGACTAAATAATTTGCATAGTTCCTTGTATTGCTGTTGCTAGCTGATTGCTAAACCATTCCACAAGAATTCACTTGCTCTATAAATTAGATAATTAGATTTTAATTGTTCCTTCCTTTAATTGTTTTCATCTTTTCCATTTTTACATCCAATTAAAACATGGTTTTATTTCTTAGATGAGTTTTTATTAAGGTTTAGTGGCTTATTAAATGATTAGTACTTTTCTCTGGCAAAACAAATCGCTAAAATGATGTCTGCGGTATTTTGATATGCCAAACTATGAAATAAATCCAAGTTCATTTGTGAACTTTGAGATACTCAAGTTGAATGAAAAAAGTTGTTTAATGGGTGGAATTATCAAACCATTTCAGCAATTATACTAGCTTAATATTTCATTCTTGATAATAATCTAAAGAATCAAATATCAAGCTGATGTAATTACTAATGAATTAAATGAATAATATAAGGTTTGATAATGTATCTTCATTTGTCTGACAGTCCAAGTCTTTTATCATTAGATACCAAAAATAGGAATTGGATATCAACTACCAGATTTATTCAATCTTATACAAACCGTAATTAAATTTATCGGGATCAAGGACAAGTGCGTGGCTAGAGATTTGGAGGCCTGCAGGGATTGGCTCCTTGAGGGGCCCCTTCCAACATTTAATGATATTTGTCTGTAGAAATGCTGTAGATGAACTGCTATTTATTAAGCTTTTGAGGTTTTGGAGAGCATTTTCAAATAGTTAACGCCTCAGCTATGCCTCTGCTCTTGAGATCATTTTAGGGATTGAAGATAGAAATGGAGTCATCATATCATTGCAAATGGTCTATTAAAATATGCACAAGTTGCAGGAAACAGTATAATTTGTAATTGTGAATTTATACATTCAAGTATTGAGTTCAATAGATGTAGATGTTTTCTGTTAACCTGTCAACATTTTCACTATATTAAAAGAATCCATCAACTGTCTAGGATTTCTTTAGAAGTATTTGATCCAAAAATAAGAATTGAATATCAATCACCATTGAGGGTTACCCTCCCCCCTCCAAGAAAAAATATGCAAATTTGTTAAACAATGGAATGATTTAGGGTATAAATATGCAAAAGAGAACAAAAATTGATATATCTGTGCAATGAAATGTTTCTTTTTTTTTTTTTTTTTTTTTTTTTTTTTTTTTTAACACATTGAAGATAATAAAAGCTATAGTTAAATATTGAAGATTTTTGGTTGAATACTTAGTTATAGAGAACACATACAAGTGAGACTATACGTCAAATTTCAATCAAATATCTTATGAAATGTAATCTATACGTGTATCAGAAGTTTTACAAAAACTTTGTTATTCAAAAAGATGCATTTGAAAGTTTGATAAGTGTTTAACATGTATTTCAGTCCAAACATTATCATTGAAAATTTGAATGGCTAGAGTGAACAGTTACAAAAAAACCTTTATACCAACTGAAAGTATATACACACACACACACACATATATATATACTTTCAGTTGGTATAAAGGTTTTTTTGTTATTGTTCATTCCAGCCATTCAAATTTTCAATAATGTTTGAACTAATATACATATATATTTGTATGTGCAAAGAGTTTGAAATTCCTGGCTTTTCAACCGAGACAGTGATAAAAATCCTGGTTTGTGTTGCATGCATCAGCTCAGTAATCCTTGCAAGTTTCAGGTCTGCTTGAGACTAGGACTTTATTCTTACAAGTTTTTTTATGACATCCCCCAACAAAAGGATACTTCCATCAAAATCACACAATTTAGACTCATTACCTGCTGAGTGCACAAGGAAATCTGTCCTAATGAAGAGTTTTCCACCCTCTTCGCTCATACTGAACTTAAGACTTCCTCATTGTGAGCCAGACGTGTTAACCATTACATTATCTAAGTGGACGAACTTCACTTTCTGTTGCTGAGGTAAAAAATGAGAAGGAAGGCCAGATGAGCAAATTAAACTTGAATAAAAAGAAAGTGATTATGAAAAATGATAAAAATGCAAGTTTATAAAAATGTAATGTGAATCATTAAAATATATTCCACAAGTATCATATATTTATCAAAATAAAAACAATAATTAAATAAATTCATCTTCAAATCCTCTAAAATTGATTTCAGTGAAAAATATTCAAGTCTTCCCAAAAAGAAAAGTGCGAGTTACATTTTTTAATTCTACATTGTGTTAAGTTTGCAATGTAAATGCTTCATAAAATAGACAATAAAAACTATAAAAAGATGACATGATTGCATTATAGAAAATTCTATATTGCTATTAAAGATATTAATTCTTATGCAATCGCTTCAATAAATAAATGTAATCGTTTTATAATGCAGATACATAGCAAAGAGTAAAAAAGAAAGAAAAAACAAAATCAAGAAGGTCATCCCCATTGGAATGTCTCATCATTGAAATGTCCTTTCATACATTCATTGTCCATATCCAAGTATCCAAGAACCATCATTGCCAGACTCTACTTGATGTGTTTTTTGTTTTTTTGTTTTTTTTTGTTTTTGTTTTTGTTTTTGTTTTTTATATTCTCAAATACTCTGTTTGCTTGTTGGAACAATCTTGGATACATGGAGGAAGAATTCTAATCGTTCATAATGTATTTAAACAAGTATGAATATCACAATATATGCCGGAGTATAAATCAACCCCCAAACTAAGGTGTTGATTCAAGTTTAATTCAATATTTTTCAGAAAATTGTACTTTCCAACATGATGATGCTTTGTGTTTGTCAGAGTTCTTTGGGGTCTGAACAGACTAATATGATCCATTAGGGACACACACCAGCATTTCCAGAAGTCAAAGAAAATTAATGCCACTTAGAGATCATATCTCGTCATGAACACCCTTCAAAAACCTATTAATTTACCTCAAATGAGTGTTTTAATCAACATGAAATGGCTCTCCACTCAGACAGTAACAGATTGAGATAACCTTATCTCTGATGACTGATAACCTCAATGGTTAGGTTGGGAGGGGAGGATGATGTACTCGTATATTAGTTGAGTGTCTATGTAGAAGCTACCCAAAAGTTGGGGGACTTTGTGTTGGAACAATAACCTCTTACCCTTATATTGAGTTTCTATCATCTCTTTTGAAGAAGTCCCTTTAGACATGTTTGAGGTAGTCTTTCAAGGAGAACTGCTCATAAAGGTTGGCAGCGAAAGTTTATACTACATTTGGTTATTTTGTGCTGTTCAAATTCCCCAAACCTTTTAATTATTTTAATCTAACATAATTAGATGAAGAAAAATCCTTGAATGAACCCTCAGAACAGCTTTTTCTCTGTACACACCTGAATATGCTTGTGAATATATACAAATGTGTGTGTATGTTTTGTACAGGAGAAGGCTGTTCGTTTTTCTTCCTTGTTCATTTGATTATAAAAACCACCAGGAAAAAAGTCAAATAGTTAAATCCCGTTGATGGGAATTCACAAGGCCTACGATTTGATCCAGGTGCAGAGTGGCATAATAGTCATCATCATAAGTGAAGGTCATTCTAATGAAAAAAAAACAGGAATCCTGAGTTTGAGTAAGAGAAAAAGGATTGGTGTGAAGCTGGCAACTTCATTCCATAAAACTCAACCTGTACATGTGCCCTATACTGCACAGGGAACCCAGACAATTTGATCTTTGGTTCTCTTCATTTAGGTTGAGTTTCTTTGCCTTAATTATTTTTTTAAATAATGCATTTCTTTAAAGAATGATGAATTAACTAATACATTTTGGTTATACCCATCTGTGCTCTTGATTTATGAGATGCTGACATAACATGAGGAGAGTGGTTCCAAAATACTATATGCCATTTTATTTTATTTTTTTAAGTATGTTTAATTAAATTAAAAATCAAATTCTTGATTTGAATTCATTATCCTATTAAATCCTTATAGACTGCTTATATATATATGTATATATATATATATATATATATATATATATATATATAACGTTAAAAGATTCAATCATAATTTGATTAAACACTTTCTTTTTTTATATGGTGCTTATCATGTTTTGGAACTACACTCTACAGATATTCTTTTAATTTTTCAGTCTTTTTATGTATTTTCTTAATTTATCACATCAACTATTCAAGTGCAGTCAACTAAGAGTTAACAAATTGAATTTTAGTGAATTATAGAAAAGCTAATGATTTCATCTTAGCAAAAAAGTAAACATGAACTTGTAAGTCTTCATGCATTTTGATCATTTTATAAGTACAAGATGAACCACTGGGAAAAGACTTTTTATCTTATTTGGAGTCTATTTATTACCAGGTTTGATACTGACCTTCACTTACTCTGCACAAGAACTAAACAGTGACCTTCTCTGTTTGTTTCTCTGTCCATCTGTCAATCGACACTTCCACTTAAAACTAACAAATATGCTGTTAAAAGTTTCCTCTATCCACCATTTGGAACAATGGACTCATCCACGTAAACAAGTTCAATCAGTTTTTAATGAAACTCCAGATAAAATTGATTTGACATAAACATCTATTTACCCTATAAATAGCTTTGAAGTAGTGAACTATTATGTCGTGAAGTAAGAGGATATTGAGAATCTATACAAACTGTACAGAAACATGGGTAGATATTTTTCTCAACTGCATTACGGCCTCAAGTGTGTGCATGTGTACAGGGCTAGCCCTGGATACCGGCAGTAGAGGCAGCTGCCAAGTGCTAGGGGTGCCTGTCACATTCCTGAGACAGTAGAATTGTCAATACAAATTGAAAAATGGGGAAATGAATGAATTAAGCAGAAAAGAAACAGTCAAAATGAGAGAATTCCCTGATGTGAAATCTGAAGTTAAACAGTTTTTATTGTCATGAAACTAAGAGAAACAATATGCAAAGGAAATTCTCATTTTATTTCCATAATTTTTTTTTCTCACTGTAAAACATTAATAGATAAATATCATAATGCTATGCTTTGGAGAGTGCGATAGGTCAGCTTGGCCAAGAAACCAAGAACAGCTCTGTATATACCAAATATATGTGGTGTCTGCAAGGAAACAATCAATATTTTACAACTTTGGAGTTGCCTCCGTTAAATTTACAGTCAGCTAATTGGCTGAAATGCTTAGCTGAGAATACAGCTAAGCATATCAGCTGATTTCTCGCGGTTGATAACTACTAGCTTATTTTTCTGTCTGTAGTTCAATGCCTCGCCAGTTAGCAGTGTACAACATTTGTTACCCTGCAATTTTTCATTGAAAGATTGCTATGAAGAGAAAGTAGCTCACTATCAATCAAATTTGACTGTCTTATGCAAATGGAAACAGGTAATCTCATTCCGATCAGATGTCATTAAAACTTTTTGTATCAAAAAAAGAAAAAAAGAAAAACGTGTATATATGCTTTTCTCTCTTTTGACTGTTTAGCTTTTGAAAGAAAATGGTGGTATATTGACAGTGATCAATTATCTTGTACAAACATATTGTTGATAATGTATTGCAGAATGAGAATCATTTATCAAATAACTAGTTATCACTTGGAAAAATTCATGTATATATTTGAATTTCTATGAGATGATTTATTTAGAAAAAGAGCTAAATATATTATTTACAGTTCTTTTTTTCACACACCCACGCACACACACATATATATATATATATATATATATATATATATATATATACATATAATGATGTGATAAACGAAGAACTCCTACAGTAGCCCCATTTTTCTCAATTGTCTGTTCTATTCACATTGTCTAGACCAAGTGACACATTCCCTGTGTAATAACGGTGGTCATTTCAGATAGTTTCAAATGATATGATGAATTAGTAATTATTGTGTCGGATTACGTATCTATATCTTATATAATACGATAAAAACAGTGAGTGTTTCTTTGTTTTGTAGATTACACTGTTGCACTTTACCAGCTACAAATTTGTGTATATGGGTAATTTGACCCCAGAGTAAACATAAGATAGTTGGCGCTGACCTCTGGCAAGCTCTAAAGATCAATTTTGACATTTTCAAATCGGATAAGTGCACCCTATTGGCTCCAAATTTGTGTGCACTGGTAACTTGATCCCAGGATGAACATATGATAGTTGGCGCTGACCTCTTATGAGCTGTAAAGATCTATTTAGGGTCAGGTCGATTTAGGTATTTACAAATCTATGAGGGACTAGTATTTTTCTTTTCTTTTCTTTTTTTTTTTTTTTGCTAATTTTGAGTGCAGGCACATCTGTTGGGGGGCATCCTCTTATTTGATTTCATAAAACCTCTATGAAATATAATTTCCTTCCCTCTATTGTAATATTTGAAGTTCGTTGTGTGTGCATGTGTGCACAGGTAGGTCCAAAAGGGGTGGGTCATGCTCACTCTGAAAATGTTACAAAAAAATGTTTATCCGCTATTTTGAAAAGCTCTCAAATAAATTTTTTAAAATAGGTCTGGCTAGTTTTTCAATTGCGACCATCACATGACCAATGTTTTTTGCCATATTGGGAGTGATCAATTAAAAAATCAGAATAAGGGTTGCTCAATGGCCCTTGTTGGGTGGTGATCATTGAATATCTGAATTTTTTTTCCTAAAAACAAGCATAAATACTACCAGACACCTATTAAAAGACCAATATAGTGTAAATTTACATTGTAAGTTATAACGTATCTATCTAGACTTAGCCCAGCCCTAACTGTTCATGGTAGAAACTTGAAATTTTGTACGCAAACCCCCTCAATGGGAATTTTTTTTTCCATTTTTGCTTTCTTAAAATTACCACCCTAAATAGGTTTTTTGGTGATGGTGGGGGGTTCAGTGTACACTGGAAGTTTATGCCAAATCGGTCCCTTAGTTTGTATCCATGTTTGTTTTTTTTTCTTTTGTTTTTTTGTTTTTTTTTGTTTTTTTGTTTTTTTTATATCATAAATTTATTATTCAAACCGTACTGATAGTATTTTCATCACAATAACTTCATTTTAATACCACCACTGCTTAATTTACAAGGAAAAAGCAGCATATATGGGTGGTGGTGATTCATGATTTCCCTTGGAATGCTAGTTTGTTGTTTGTTTGTTTTTTGTTGTTTTGTTTTTTATTGTATTTCAGAATTTGAAGCCACTTTTAGTTTAGCTCATCTCCGTGGGATTTAAAAACCAGTTCATTATTTAAACTCATTGTCATAAATTTACTTCAAAGAAGAAAAATTCTGAATTAAAACTTACAGCACAAAGAAATTCTAACACCCACTGTTACTTAATCAGGTTTCGTACTTGGGGAAAATCTATCATGGTATGAATATAAATACAATACAAATATTTCTCAAAGGCCTAAATGATAACAATATATGGTAGTATGTGCCTATACAGTTTTGAACCAGTAAGTTATGTCATCACAGTACGATTCAACTTGGTTACTAATTTAACTTGGTGAAAGATGAGTATGTCTTTGAAGTGTATGACTTGTAATGTTCTATGAGTTTTCAAAAGACAATGATGCTAAAGGAGAAATCCACAATATCCATTGTGTTTATGGGATAGATTTTTTAATCAAAAAAAAAATTGCTGAAAATGGTTTGAAAGGTTTAGAAAAGTTGACTTCAGCTTAAGGAACGTGCCACAAACAAGTTGTCCTGTTGAGTTTAATGATGACCTGCTCACGTTTTGAATTCAATATAAATGGTACTGTTATGGTTGAAGAATTAGTTCAAAAACTGAATTCAAACCATTCAGTGGTTCACCATTCACTGGTGTTGAAGAATATGAAGTAATGTAATTACGAAACTTGGACTAAAAGAACTATAAAAATGCCAAACGCTACAAAATTTGAATTCTTTTAGTACTTAACCTAATCTACCAATTTCAGCAATTTTTCAAATCAAATAAGATATTTTTTAAAATTTGTTGAGAACAACTCACTGGAATGTTTTCAAACTATATATTTGCTTACACAAAAATAATGTAGATAAAATTATATAACAAAAATTGGATTTATATCAGTAGTACTAATAGTAGTATGTATAGCTGGAACCTGCAGTCTTCTACCCCCTGAGCGGTTTCAAAACTAATCTAACCTATTACAGAGGTAATAGACTACATTAACAGTACAATGGAAAACTCAAAACTCTGATGAGATCAAAGAAAAAGATAGAAGCAATCAAACGGAACAAAACTACAAAAAAAAAAGCAGAGAGAACCGAACTCTAAGTAAAGGAAGAATGCAAATCACTAGCATACTTTAATAGAATGGAAACGTGATGATGGATAGGGATCAAATAGTCAAACACACCCAAGAATTTTACAATAACCTTTACTCCCCCAAGCAAGGGCCATAGAATGAAGACCAAGATGTGCAGGACACGAGTCAACAATTCAAAGATTTCCCAAAAGTTACTCTCTGGGAAGGCACTGGGACTTCATTGACTCAGCAGTTCCTTTAAAAGGCTACATGAAGATTTTGAGCCCTTCCAGTAAGAAAGTAATACCAGCTCACCCATATAACATGCCTCGGAATGATCTTCTGAAGCTTAGAATGGACAAATAAAGGAATCAGAATACTTATGTAACCTCATATATAAAAGAAAGGTTATTGATGGAATATACAGCATCTTTCTTCAATTAAGTAAGAACCAAATGGATTTTTTTAAATTGGAAATCTTAAAGATTTGTTGAGTTTTTGGAAGAAAATAGGCTGCTTGCAGCTTTAGATCAATAGTTGCAGCACAGCCTGTTTTTCCAGCATTGGTTGAATATTTTTCTAAGGGAAAATATGCAGGAATGGCTCACCATCTTCCCATCAACTCTTTTCTTGGAAGATTGAGCCATAATGATAGACATACTAGAACTTCCCTGATTTTCAATTGCACTTCAAGCTATAAATTTGAATTTATCATGAGCAGAAATTTTAATAAAAAGGGAAAACAAAGCATTCGATCAGCTCAAAGACAGTGAGAGTGCCAATGGAAGGAAAATGTATAAAACCTTTTCAGAAATTATTTCTTTTGAAGCATTTGTTTGAATAAGGGATTTAAGCCTTTGTTGACAATGTGAGATTTAAGCATTCATTCCCAAGGACGACTGGATGTAGAAATAAAAAAAAACAAAAGATAAACTAAGACTGAGAGATTGTGATAGCAGAAAATCAAGAAATAATGCTCAAGGTATATTAGATATGATAGAAACAGTTAGAATCGGAATATCTGACAGTTAAATACTTCCTGTTGTGGTGAAATAAAGAGAAACAATTGACTAAGGAAATTCCCACAACCAATGACAAGCTCATTTGATAATGCATTTATATTATTGATACTTAGTATCAATCAGTATGGTATAGTACTTATTTATATATTGATTCCTATTTTTTATTTTTCCTGTTGTAAAACATGAAATAAATAAGGCAATACTGAACTTAGAAGGTCACCAAAGTTTAGCTTACCCTGGGTTCCAGGAACCCAAGGCCGACCCTTCAAGTGATTTCTGTACCATGTGAAAAATGTTATTCAAAAATGGCCATAGCCATGAGATTCCAACAACAGTACTAAAGGCTAAATATCATATCATTGCTCTGAGTTCTACAGACAGACTTTCAATAATGAACATCATATATTCTGATAAAATGCCTTGAAGTTGAAAATATGGTGAATGTTATGGTGATTAATTTGATTGACCTTCCATTAGATTTGTGGTATTGTACATATTCAGTACAAATGTGTTTAGAGGTGATGACTAAAGTTGAAGATGCAAGTACAAATGAATATGGTGATAATCAAGTTTCAGTGTTGAAATATTTAAAGTATCATAACAATATACTATTTGCCAATTGTCGGTTGAACCACTTCTTTTTTTCTAAAACTTTTGACTTCAACCAGTGCCTAAGACACTTCCAGTTGGCCTGAAATAGGCTGTACATTTGTGCAAAATATACAAATAGTGTCCTCTTTCACAAAAATAAAATTGAGGTCTGCATTCTTCTGACCTGAATAATTATCTGATATCTATCTATTTCTCTATAAGTTTGGTTCATCCAACCAAATTTGTCATGCCTACTCAATAGAACTAGGGGAAGCTTTTAAAGTTGAATACATTCAACACCACAAGGTCAACTAGTTGAATTTTTTTATTTAGGGATGCAAAGAAAGAGAGAACTGATTCCTATTGTGAATCCTACCACTGAATGAACAGGCTAAAGCACAACTGAAAATTGACCTCCATCCATAGGAAGTTTTGGTGTTTCATGGGATTTCGTTAATCTGATCCCCTTTGGGTGATTACATCAGAATACTGCTGTGAAGGAAAAGAGACCCTGTTTGACCAATAATCAAGGTGTGGTGTAACATCATGATAATGCACTGTCTTATACAACAAAAATCACATCTGAAAAGATTGAAAATCTTGGCTGGGAAAAAAATTCCACACCCTCCTCATTCTCCAGATCTTGCTCCATCTGATCACCACCTATTTCAGAGTTTAAACGATCATCTTGATGGACTGGTTGTTAAAACACATGAAAAGATAGGAACTTTCCTCTTTACATTCCTCTCCTCCAAACCAGAAGACTTTTACAAAAATGGTATTATGAAGCATCTGAATTGTTGGAAGGAGTTTTATTGATAATGATATTTTAAAGGAATAATTCAAATTTTCATGAATCTATTTCTTTTAATTCTCTAATTTAGATATTCAGACATATGGCTATAATGATTTGGATAACTTGATATAATGTTTACTCTGAATAATATTGGATGAAGTCTTTTAGATTGCAGGAGAAATCGGTGAAAATATCACTGTTGGGTATGTTTGGATTCCTGTCAAGGTTGACAATGGAGGTGACAGTTTTTTTTGCTGCTACTGTTCATGCAAGTAAGTTAGTTAAAGAAGAGTGGTTTGCTCCCCAACTCTTCTTTTCTGTCAACTATTGTGACATTTTGTCAAGATATCTGATTAGAGTGGAGAGAGTACAGTCACGATATTTCCCAGGGCAATAGTGTGAAACGAACTTGAGTAGTCTCAACTGAAACTTGAACTGGGTTCACTAACTGTGTTTTCCATTATTTCACCCAACCTGATATTATAATCAGTTTCTTACTTGATTAAAATGAGAATGACACATTTTTTTATCTTACAAATAAATACCTATAAAATGTAGTTTTGCACCTATAAACAAGTATCTTGTGAAATCCAGGAAGCTTCTGCTACATAGTCTATGGTTCGTCTTTTTAAAAAAAATATTTATCTTGTATTGAAATTTACTAAAAATAACTAACTCGTGTATATATTTGTCCTTTTTTCCAATTTTTAATGTAGGACCTACTCTATTTGTGGAACATATTTACACAAGTAAAATGTATTTGGGTGTTATCAGCAACTTCTTCTCCTTAAACTGGAGATTATTTTTTTTGGACAGAAAACTTGTCAGTTATATTTATATCTGTTCTTCTTGATCATTTCTAAATCCCTCCTAAGTCTCATGTTATTTGTAGATCAGCTGCCAGGTAGTTGATGAATAAATTTATGTTTTCAAAAGAACTATTTCTGGTGGACTAATCACTGATATTTATGCTAAAAATGTTATGACCAAGATGGATAATTTCACGTATCGAATTGTCAACTGTCAAATCAGATGACCCAGTTATGATGTAATGCCTAGGGTCACCAAAAGATTGAAATCATATAGATTTGTACTCATTACTAATCAATATAAATTATAATAACAGTAAGGAAAAGTTTCTCACAAGAGAAAATTGATGAATACTAAAAATAATTTTGTCTTGATTTAATGCCATTTTTTCCATTTCAAGTCCCACTCGCCTCGTTTATTATTAGGTATCAAATTATTATTATACGATAAAATAAATTTCATAATGAACATATAAGCTATTGTCACTTTGTTTTCTGTCATGCTAGAGTAAGCAGAAGAAGAGAAAGGAGGTACTGTGCAAACACACACGCAAAATTGGTGGCTGCTGCTGGTAAGCAAGGTTTTGTTGTGTTCACCAATTTAAGCCAGCAACTGCTACTGGTCATATATATGCTACTCCTGCAGCTGTTGCTAATGTCTCATTTTTTTCTTTTATCAATTCTGTTGCCTTATTATTTTAGAATTATGAAAAAAATAAAATCTGAAGTAGTAGAAAATCAACAAAAAGATAAACTTTGTTTGCAGTATGCTAAAATATATACATAAGTAATTCTATCATTTTTAATGGGTACTATGCTAGAATATGATCTTAGAACATTTATTATATAATTAGGTGTCATATACTATGAGTTATCAACTTTTTTGAAAATATGAGAATACATTGAATTGTGTGGTTTTTAATGTAGTATTGTTTTAAAGCATTGCTGTACAAATTAATGTAACTAAGTATGAGCTGAAAAAAAATCACATTGAATTATAATAAGTCTTGAACAGTACTGAATATTTTGGAATGAATTGACTGCACTAATCAAGGTATACCTGAGCAAGATTGACTTATACCAAAAGTCTTGGTCTGATGCTATTTTTTCCCTCTTCTTTGGACATATGATAAGTCTTACTAACAGGAACTTAGCATGTTTTAGTAATTAGTTCTCTTCTGTGCTGTAGATAAGCTTGAAGAATAATTTATTATTCGCTGTATTCTATATTTATACAATAATCAACTTGAGTTTTAATAAGAAGACAGATCAATGTTTGTGTGTAAAGGAATCAAATATCACTGTCAGAAAAGACATATGAACAAGAATTATCAAACCAGAGCTATGTAATGCAAACTGCTCCTATTTTACTTCTTGGGTTTCTATATAATCTATATGTAAGGATTAATATACACTGACCAATGTTACAAATCCTATTAAAAACTGAAGACAGTTAAGCATTACAGTAGTTACATGGTAAATATATCCCTCCACCTCAAAAATCACTTTCCAAAACTAACACCTTTGCAAAGGTAATGGAGGTCTTATTGATTGAAAGCATAAAAGTTATGAATCTTAACCCACTGATTTACTCAGAATAATGTCCTCATCTTGGTTGTTGAAGTCACAAGATTCTGACCATCTTACCTTTCAGCCTTTTTCAGATATCTGTATGGGAATTTTGAAGCAAACCCTTTATTCAATCTTAGGTAGATTGTTCTCATTCTGCTGTCCATCCCAGAGTATATCTTGTATCAATTTTCCAAGTTGATTTGTCTATTTGATGTCACTTGTCTAATACAGACATTATCCAACCCAGACACTGAACTCACAACCACCAGGCAGGTTACCAGATATCCCTAATCAATGTATTAATCTACCATGACAGAGATTTCCAAACTGTTTGTCCCAACACTTCGGTGGGTTGCTGATAATCTGTTGGTGCGTTGCAAAATTAAGTTTAATTTTGTATATCTTTCAAAAATTACTTTTCTTGAGTTAGTTGAACTCTTTGGATGACATTGTACCTATTGCATAAAACTATTTTTCCTAAAGTGTGCCAATAATTCAAAAAGTTTGGAAAGCTGTGCTCTAGGCAAATCTGATGTTGGAAACTTGGACCCATGGACCTAATGTCTCTTGTCTGCCTCTTCAACTGAACCAAAGTATATGACTTTTTGCACTACCTGTTGTGTAATCAGGTGGAGGACTGAGGGGGGGGGGTCTTAAGTTTTGTGTACTTTCTTAATTATGGGCTCCCATAGTCCAAATAAATCAACACATAACAATGTCTCCTCATCTCAGAAATTCAGACAAAAACTATTGTTAATGATTATACTTCTTATTGCCAAATATTAGAAATGGGGATTGTGTTAAAGGCCTCAAACAACTCAGAAAAGAGGTTTTGCTTTACAGATGAATATATTTTAGTTATGATCCTAATCTTTGAGTAGTAATTCTTTCATCTAATTCTTATTGGTTTTTATCGCAACTTTCAGCAAGCTTATCCTGTATTTCTCATCAGCACCGTTTACTAACTATTGTAGAATGATCATCTGAGAAGTTTCGATAAAAAGCAACAGAAATAAGATGAAAGAGATAGTTATCAAAAATTGATAATAATTGGTGATTCTCTATAGAACAGATTCAAATATGATCCTCATCTATTATCAATTTTTGACTGGTATTTGTTTCCTAATTTCAGTTGCCTTTTATTGCAACTACTCAGGCTATTATTCTACTGTTTTTAGTGAACAGTACAGATCGGAAATGAAGAATAAACCCTCAAAGAGACTCAAATTCACCTCTTTTTTAACTCAGGAAACCTATCTCCGTTATAGCTGCCCTACCGCTTGAGCTATAAGAACCGACAGTGCAGACGATCAAACCTAACTATATAGACCTATTCTTTATTTTCTTTTCAATTGCCCAGTGCAGTCTTGTTTGATGCTTTCTTTACCATCACTAGTAGTAATAATGGTAGTAATATCATACGGAATATCGTAATTATCATTTGCTGAATCATTGTCAGTCATTAACATTTGACTAGTATTTCTTTACACACAAGAAGTAAATACACATGAATACTCATATTGCATTTCATAAATGTAGATACTGAGATCGTCATTTTGCAGTCGTTAATAAACAGCACTAATTGGAAATTAATCTCATGACTTTCTTGTCGAACTGATGATCCTCATCTGTTTCCATTGTTTAGAAAATTAAATGTCAGCCACATAACTTTCACAATTACCTTTCACTTTTTCATTTTGAATATATTTCTGAAATAGTGGTAGTAATAGTAGCAGAAAGTTGTCATGTGTGGCAGTGATAGTTTACTATTACAGATATTAATTATGATAATTGAAGTTATGCTAACAATAAGTATCATTCTAACTTGCACAACATTTCTGTCAACATCTGGTGTTATGACTCAAGTGTTTTGTTCAAAGTAATTGTATTAGCTATAATTTTTTTTTTTTTTTCTCTGAAAATATGTTACAGCCATATTTTCTTTGTCTTTGTAATTTTGTTTTGAGAGTTTTTGCTTTCAAGTTTGAATTGAGCTCTTTTTACATTTTCCATTGCTCCCATAGCAACATGTTCGTAAAAGAAATATCTTGGGGTTTTTTAGTACTCATTCTCTTTTGCTTTGGTTCTGTACTGGACCATTTATCCTGCAAGTTTGTGACCAAAGGTGACTCGGATTTCTGAATTTTCTCTATTTCTTGACTGACGCTTATTGGCACAAAATCTAGGATAAACAATGAAATGGAAAGAACAAAAATGTATTCACCAGATACAAATTAATACACTTCTGAAGCAAGGTCTCTTTTATAAAATCATTTGAAATCCTCAAAATGTATAAAATATGCAAATTATTCCACTTCAAAAATGAGGTCTGCACAATCAATATACATTCATTAATCTTCATCTTAGAACAAAGACTAAAGCCACATAAATTACAACAAAGAGTAGCTATCCGCTACAAAGCCTGCCAGATAAAAATAGACAGTTCTATGGTAATTTCAGTTTTCTTGAAGCCAGATAAATGGTCAAGCGCTGTACAAACTGAGCCTCTGTATTGTGAAGAATTCTATGAGTCCATCCCATAAGTAATATCAAAAATATGATTGCTATTTTTCACTATTTTCAAATGCCTAAATGATAACAGTACGAGCCAGTATGTGTTCATACAGATTTAAATAAGTTATGTCTTCAAAGTATGATCCAACTAACTTAGTTACTAACTTGACCCACTTAAGATGGATGCATTTGCAGTACATGTAAGATCAAAAATGCTCTGAGTTTTTGAAAAGGCATTGCCGCAAAAGTAACCGGAAATATCCATGGGATAGATTTTTTTTTAAAGAAAAGAAATTCCCCTGCTGAGTAAACAATGACCTGTTTTTTTTTCTGTTTTGGTTGGAGAATGAGCTCAAAAACTGAATTCAAGCCATTCTACTGTTCAGTCATCTGCAATTTTTGCTTAGCCTTTCTTATGTCTTTCTGGACTTATCAATTATCTTTCAAGATCACTCCATCAGGAAATGAAGAACTTCATTTTTGTTATCTATTTTTTCCTTTCACTGAGGATGCCATTTCATACCTTAAACTTCCCTCTTTTAAGCTGTTCACTTGTGGTCCATCATAATAATTGCTCTAGGGTGTCATTCTGAACCTCCTCCTCCTGCATTAAAATTGACACTTGCTAGCACAGTACATCCGAGGAAAGACAAGAATCAGGGACATCATAGAATCCATTAAAAATCTCAAATGGCGGTGGGCTGGCCATGTAGTAAGAATGGCAGACAACTGATGAACATCACGACTCACAACATGGATCCCCCGAGATCACATGCGCAACCAAGGCCAGCAAAATATTAGATGGAGAGATGAGCTAGACAAGTTCAGGAAGTACTGGCTCCGCGACACCCATGATAGATAAGTGTGGCAAATCCTGGGGAAGGTCTGTCCAACGACAGTAGTTAAAAGACTGATGATGAAGAAACTATTTCTGGAGGTGCCAGGTGACCGAGCAGATAACAGTACTGAGAATGGACTCTGCTAGCCAAGTCCAAATTCTGACTAAGACAGTTTGTATTCACTTTGCACTAATGCCTCTAGCAAATCCATCTCTCCCCTCAACTAATTGGGTAAAATAGCGTAAATGAGTGACACTACATTGGGTGCTCGAAGGGCATTACTTACTTTAGATGTGTCCACCATTGATATTCTGCGTCCATGTTGTCTTTAGTGACCCAATGGACACATATTGATAGGAAACAAAATGTCTGATCATGATTGATTTCCCCTTAAGCCACAAATGCAGCTGTTTCAAAGCTTACTCTCACGCCAGCTATTAAACAGACTGTTTGAACAGAACAAAGCTTACTCTGTTTGAGGATTTTCTTCTTCCTTTTCATCAAATAATGACTTGATTGCTGACTTGTTGCCTTGAATAACTGCGAATAAATCAAAACGCAGGTCTGGTTAGTCACTCAATGCGACCAACATCCTTTGCTGGCATGCCGTGTTGGAGGTGGTCAATTAAAAAGCTCTGAATTTTCAAACAAAAAAAAACAAGAAACTAGTATGAACGCTGCAGGACATAAACTAAGGTGTTGATTACATATGAACTTACATTGCAGACTGAACCCCTTACTAAAAACCTAGGGAGGGGGGATTCTCAAAAAACCTAAAAAATTTTCCCAAAGATATGATAAAGAGTAAATGTTTAAATTTTCAGCCCTCTTGCTCTATTGGTGCAGCTTGTATACATGATACATACATAGCCACCTTGCCAGCCAGGCCAACTTGAAAACTGGAGAAACCTGTGTTGATGTTGACTGTTCCTAATTTGGAGGTTGGCATAACATGTCTTGATAAACAGTTACAGATAATCCCCATTTATGCCTGTAACTTTTGGGATGAGTCATTAACGTTCAAACTTCAATTTGGACAATTGAATTTTTTCTCCCCATCCTTGATGTTGTCAAAACTAAGTTTCAGCCGATCCATTCGTCAACCATCATCAGGTGTATGATCAATTGAAAAAAAAGGCAAACCTTTTTTCTCCAATCAAAGGAATATCATGGTCATTAATATACCAACCAGGTCAATCCATCTTAATAGAATAAAAATAATCCTGGATTAAAAAATAATGGATATGGATGACTTAAGTCCGTACCAGTTTCATTTGCATTTTCTACCCATGATAATAATTCTCAAACTATCAGCTCTTCAACACATCAAAAATATATATGTATATATATATAGTTGATCCCTCTTAAAAAAAATTTCATGGATATCCAGGTTTCCCTCTTATTATAGGAAAATCATGTGCAAATACAATTTGCACATGACACAAAAATTGGAGGAAATTTCATTGTTTATTAAACAGCTTGTTGAAGTCACAAGAACAGCCTTTGAAAAAAGAAGACCAAAATAACATGCAAAACAGTAGCCGGACAAAACATGTCGAGGAAAATGAAGGGTTCAAATTTGATAGAAGTAGAAACGTTAGATTTTTTTTTTCTGCTTCAAAATTCCTACCTATACGTTGTTGGACTGGTAATATGCTAGCTGCTTCCCCTACTGCTCCCTCTCACCCTAACCCTCCCACCTGCAGGCTGACAAAAGATGTTTGCATCTGGTGTCTTTCTCCAACTCCACACTATTCAAATCTCTCTCTGCTGCTGCTACTGTCATCATGGCATCTTTGTTTGAAGACTTGACCAATGAGGAGAGAAATACTTCTAAGCTATATGCTGAACACTTGTTTCACTACACAAATACATTGCAAACAAAGAAAAACATGCAATATTTTCCTCAAAATGGAATACATACATACACTCATACATTGCAAACAAAAAAACATGCAATATTTTTCTCAAAAAAGAATTTAACCAAAATTCTTCCAAAACCTTAAATTTAAAAAGAAAATGCATCTGCATATACATTTCATGAAGTGACTGTAATTAGCTATAAATACCATAGAATTGCATGATAATAATTTGATTATATTTATATTATATTTTGCAATATCTATCCCCACTCATACATACAGCATATTTGCTTGAGCCTGAATTATCTACTCAATGTCTCCGGCTCTATACAATTGAATCCTCTTAATTCATTTCATTTTCAAGGTACTCAATGAGAAGAACACAGATCTCAACAATTACTTATGTGACATAGAGAAAATGATTTACAAACAAAATACAGTATTGTTAAGAAGAAAAAGACCCAGTATTATACAACTTAAGGCAAAAATCTCACCTCACCTGGACTAACTGTCCTACCTTCCTTTTTTTTCTTTTTTTTTTTTTTTTTCAAATACCTACTCAAAAAGCATATAAACAGACCATTTTAGCCTCCTTCAGGAAGCAAAACTGTCACTAACATGACTTTTCAAAATCTAACTGGTTCTAATTCCTGCCAAAATCTGGGCATAAACAATTCGTTAGCATTTCAGTTGAGAAAAACCACAAGTGTATTTCCAGTGATTTACTAATTTCGCTTGTCAGACAACTCCTGCCAATCACACTTGAAAATCAGTAAAAAGTGTCCAAAAGAAAATGGTTTAACGAGCAATTGACGAAAACAATTGACAAAACCTGCTGATAAAATATAGAAAACACAGACTCGTTGATATGGTCAAGAATTCCTCAACTATCAAAAAAAAAAAATAACGGGGAAAGAAGTCCGTAATATCACTTCAAAAGAAAAAGAAATAATGTTGAAAAAAATTATTCATAGTCCTATGGTTCCTACAGGGTTTTTCTCTCTTTTTTTTTTTTTTTTCTTGTTTTCGTTTTGTTTTGTTTTTTTTTCTTCTCTTCCTTCCTTGTTCCATTCCTTGGTCTGTTTCTTCCATGTCAAGGCTTGCTGCCACTTGTTCTGCAATGACTGTCATCTGTGGTATATTTTTCTTTCCTGTTCAGTGGTTTATTCAGGTCTTCTTTTCACATTGATAGTTTGCTTGCTATGGTTTATTATTCAGACTGTTGTTCTGGATGTAGTCACTTACATGAAATAAATTGTCTGTGGTTATGGATAGAAAAGCAAGAAAATCAAGCTGTTCATTACATAAGTAGAATCATCTGAGTGAAACAGAAGTTTTGACACATGTTTAATAAACCCTACCAATGATATCACTGGTTACATAAACATCTAGTTATGTTATTAGAATATTGCATATAGACTAATCTCTATCATGGATATAAACCTTAGATTTAAGATAGGCACAAAGCACAATTTTACTGCTTGTTATCTGCTATGAAGAACCTTCCTCTGCAACCTTTTGTGATTAGACAGAAACTTGATTTTTGTACCATAATTATGACTGTCTTAGACATTCCAAGGCCGTATATTCCCTATCTTCATTATACAGGTTTCCCCCCACTGTCCAAATGTAGATCTATCCTATAAAAACCTTTCACAAGCCAAAATAACATGAAGCAATGAAGCTATTACCACTAACTTATGTGGGGAAAATTTTTCAGCATTCCCAGACCCCAAAAATGTGTTAATGATGATGATAATAATGTCTGCATGCACCATCTTCTTTTTCTGTGTCAATAACAGCTTACTTGAATGAGGCAGTATTTTCAATTTTACACAAGTGTGAGGTCTGCATTCACACTCACCATATCAATATTATAATGACTAATTTGTCAAGAAATAACTTTTAAATTCTAATCATAGGATAGTTTCCTTTTATATAACTTTTGAAATATTTGAAACTAGCAGAGATTCACAGAGTTGGTGGGGAAAAATTAACTTAAAGTACAACCAAACTGGGAAAATATGTTTTTTGTGATATATTTCTTCTTATAAAATACAGAAAAGGAAAAAAAACAATTATTTGCACTATGAACACATGAAAAGGTAGCTGAATAACCAAGGTCAACATCACTTAGTGGGGTTACCTTCGATGTGTGAAAATGTACCTATATGCTCAATTTCAGTATCCTTGGTTTAAAATTGTGTTCCAAATCCTAGAGAATTGGCTAGAAATGACCTGGTCAAACAGCCAAAAGGCTCAAATATTAGTATAGATCAGTATCATAAATGTGACTAGCAATTAGTTTTGACAAATTTAAGTGTTTCACAGATTTATAAGATTTACACACTAGATATAATTTCCTGGACAGATTTTTTGATTTCATCATCATTGTCAGTCTTTTATCATCCATCATTGGACATAGACCTTCCCCAGGATCCGCCACAATTCTCTATGATGGGCGTCGCAGAGCCAGTATTTTCTGAATTCATCTAGTTCATCTCTACATCTTGTATTTTGTTGGCCTCGGTTTCACATGTGATCTCTGGGGATCCATGTTATGAGTCATGATGTCAATTGGTTGTCTGCCATTCTTGCAACATGGCCTGCCCATAGCCATTTAAGTTTTTTAAGAGTTTCTATGATGTCTCAGACTTCCATTTTCTCCCTGATTTACTGTGCTGTCTTGTGATCTCTCCATGTGAGGTTAAGCATGATTCTCTCATGCTCACATTGTATGCTTCTCAGTTTGCGGGTCTGTCTCTTGGTTAGCTTCCATGTTTCAGCTCCATAAATGACTATCGGGAGAATGCATTGGTTGTATACTATTCTTTTTAGGATTATTGGGATCGTCTGGTTTTTGAAAGTTGAGCTTGCTCTGCCAAAGGCTTGCCATTCATGAGTGATTCTTTGCTTGATTTCCTCTTCTTTTAAGGATCTCATGGAGATTTGTTGTCCTAGATAGATGTTGTGGTCTACTTTCCCCAGTTTTGCATCTTCATTTTTTTACAGTTATGTCCTTATTCTTGATGTGATTGTTGCACATGACTTGTTTAACTGAAGTTCATGTGTAGGCTGACTTTTTTGCTTTCGTTTAGTTCATCTAGCATTAGTTGTGTAAGTACTCTGCAAAAAGGATGATGTCGTCTAACAGCTAAATTCAGTTATATTTTTGAAACCTAGTCCTCCAAATTACCTTTAAAACCATCATTTTTTTTTCTCATTTTTTCTATAATTCAAATCCAGTTATAATTTGCTCATGTTTAGGTATCTAAAATCATTTGCATGATTTACTGAACAGATCTTGGACATGAGGGAAAAATCCAAGTACTACTGCCAAATTTTAAGATTATCACTTTTACTTGAAGATCCTGATATTTTACATCAGAATTCAAAACATGAGCAAAAAGATGTTATTGCTAATTTGTTGAACAGATTATATAGTTAACAGACCAGACTTGGAATTTAATGACCAGATAATCAATTTGTTGACTATTAAAAAACTAATTACGAGTAAATTTATTTCTGAAAATTTGAATCGAACATTTTGTCTTGATATCTTCTGCATGATCCCATTATTAAGTAATTTATTACCCATCTTCAGGATTCAAAAAGATATCGGTAACAAAAAAAACAGAACGAAACATTCTTCAAGGTTTAATCAGTTTTTGAATATTTTTTTAACATGGATAATTACTTTATCTGCACTTTCAGTTGCAGTTCCAGCATGATTCATTTATGAGAAAAGGAGGTTACCCCTCATCTGTTATTGAATATCTATGATTTATTATAGTAATGGAAAGATGAAAATAAAAAAAATTATGGTCATTTTACCAATGAAACTGGTGATTAATAGTCACTTCTGTTTGTAATATAAACCTCTGATGAGTTCATTATCATGATCTTTTTCATTCAAATATTTAATGTTCATTGAAGGATCAAGTTATCATTTGAATAGAGGTGTCCCCCATTATAACATGAATGTCAGTGTGCTAGGAAGCCTGTCATGTTACTACCAGATCACTGTAGAATTTAGCTATTTTGGAGCTAGATTAATATTCTTGAAGTCTACGATCTACCAGTCTTCCAAATGTATTGCTTTTCATACTAAATAATGGCACATTTCTTGTTTTAGCGGTGAGAAAAATCATTGGATTATCAAAAACATTTGGGACATTTTTTACTTTTTTTTTTTTTTCTAGCATCTTTCTAGTGTTTTGGCCATTTTTGGCATATCAGGGCTATATATATTTAGCACTTTTTGGGAGTCAAACTAGTGTGAAATTCTTTTGTGATTCAGCAACACAATCTGTGCTATTGAGGGCTGTACTTAACTGCTGGCCTATTTTATAAGCCCTTATGAGAAGTATCACACAATGTACTTTTCTACTTTTTAAGGTGCAAACAACCTGGAGTAAGACTGGCTGAATTGCCTCTGCTCTAAATAATGATAGGGATGATAACACCCAGTACTATTCACCTGTGTCAGTTGCTGGGGACTGTCCATGAAACACGATAATTGCTATCAAACAGAAATCATTTTTAAGTTTTAGAAAAATTCAAACCAGCACTTAATTCAGTCATCCTGTATTTTTCAAGGTCACCTCTTGGTAAAATTTGCTCTCTTTCTGGATATGTGGAGTAGCCTAATGGTTGATCACGTGGAGAATAGAATGGGTGTATTGAGTTCAAACACCAGCTGTGACAGTTTGTTTTCACTTTGCACCAGTGCCCTTTGGAAAGGCAGGAATCCACCTCTTCTCTCTCCAACTATGGGTAAATAAGGCAAACTAGGCTCTCTAGCCATGGTTGGCTGTCAGTTTAGAAGACTAACTAATCTGATTCTTAAACAGCCTGAAGAGCTCTTTTAACCCATGATAAAATCATCTGTATTGCCCTAACTACTCTGTACTGGGTTTTGAGATAAGTGAAGGAAAAAAAAACTTCCTTTCGAGTATTTTGAATAATAAGTTCCAAAACCTAAATAAGGTTTTTTGTAGATGAAGTTATTTTATTTACTTGAAGTTCTGGTTTTTACAGATTTTTGAGACTAAGTTAGTAAATTTCAACTCTGTTACTATTATTTATACCAGAGGCGGTGCATGGAACCTGCAGACCCCACAATTGTAGGTGTGCCGGAGCTCTAGGGTGCGCCATATCTGAGGAACCCTGAAAAATCTAAAAAATGATCTTCAAAAAATTTAAAGAGTTAACTTGAGAAATTTGCAAGTTTGCACGTGGACGGATTTGGTGCTGCCACTGTTTATACCACAGTCTTTTTGAATGATTTTTTTTTTTTTGTCTTTGTTGTCTCTTCTCGGGTTTCTGTTGCATACAGTTACCTTCATAGAATGTCAAATAGAACTCTTTGTGTTATCCTATGGGATATGTTGTTTTTATTCCTATACCTTACACATCTGGTATTTTTCCCCAGAGATTTTCAAAAAGTCTTCTCCATGCTGATCTGCTTTTCTGCTTAACAGGTGTATATTTCTGCATTACTTGACCCAGGAGATCAAATGGAAGGTTCCATTTTACATTCCCAGAAGTTTACCAAACACGACAGACACCTGAGGGAGGCTGAAGGCTACAGCAGTTGAAACATTAAAGACAATAAAAATGAGGAATCTGGTCCATAACAACAAGTCTAAAAAATTTAGACAAAACTTACTGAAATTTTATTTGGCTTCTGATTTTACTGTTGATAAATGTCCAACCAAAATTCAAAGAACATTCAACATCTAGTTACTCCCCAGTCTTGATGATGGCCTGAAGTTTGACTGAAAGTACTCAATCACATACTTACTTATGATATTTACATTCATTAGATCCCAATACTCATTCTATTGTACATGAACGAGAAAAGTTATTAAGATAATATTCTTTGTTCTTTTTGATCAAATGAGTATCAATGAAAGATTGTCTAAGTACACTTATTCTGTATGAACTCATTCTTATTAACCTTGTCCACAGTATAAAATCTCTTTTGGGGGAAAAAGCTAGAAACTGCAGGGAGCCAAATCTGGACTGTCGAGGAGCTGACAGATCTGGATGATGTCATGTTTGCTGAAAAAAACCTGCTCCAAGAAGGGCAGGACTTCATCTAAAGAGATTGTTACTATAGAGTCGTCTCCCCTTATGAGACATCCATGCTACTTCTGAACTATGTGATACCTAAAATGTATTCACTTTTTCCAAACTACAGGTGTTCCCCATTATAACATTGGGTCTAAGAGAGCCAACCATGCTATAACCGAGCATTGATTTAGTCATTTTCTAGCTGAATCCAGCTATTTTGGAGCTTGATTAATATTTTGGTGTCCATCACCAACCCACTTTATTATGCAAATCAGGCTATAACAAACCGTTATGATGGGGGAGGCCTGTATTATGTCCTTGATCATGAGAGCAAATAATGAACAACAGATGCTATAAGTACAAAAAAAAAACCGGCTATCAATCTTAAGAGAGTATAATGAACATTCAGCAAGGGAATAAAGAAAAACTTGATAGCTATTCTATTTGTGTTATCAAATATTAATGGGCTGCCAAGGTAATAATAAAAGAAACATGGCTGATGTTTACTATACGTCCGGCATAATTTGCTCAATAATTCTTCCTGTTGTTTCACTTTTCAAATCTAACCCACTTAGTGTGAGTAAGGTGGAGAGTGCAACCAAGCAGAACTGCCCGACAAAAAATTATTATTGTGGATTAAGCAAGGTAACAGTTGTATTTAACACAAATTTCCTAAGTTCTACTTTCATATCTAACATACACAACATTTTTTGTTATTCACTTCCTGCTAATTATTGCTTTAGGAAGGTTTCTACAAGTATCATTTGAAATGTATTCTATGTATTACCAGTATACAATAGACGACAAAGATGAGAAACTATCATAATTATTTAGTTTAGGTTTCAGAAGCCAATTTGGAAATAAAATTTTCACATCACAGTTGTTCATTATATTTTTGATTAGTTTTGGTTTTATAAATTTCAATTTATTTAAGTGTCCAACCCCTGTAGTCTATTATGTTACGCTTTGCTTAAGATATGCAAGACATTATATAGAATACCTAGGTGAACTATGGAATGCTCAAGTTTCACACAATGCTGGTAAAATGTGCATTTAATATGAATCTATATCGGTTTCTTTTTATAAGATGATACATGAGTAATTCATAACAGATCAATAATGAATCACCATAGCAGGCACGCCTACCAGGACTGATCATCTAAAAAAGAATAGATCTTTTATCTGAAACTATCATGAAAAAATATATCAGTGCAAGATTATGTCATTGTTGGACGATAGTGACCACAAACAACACATTTTCGAAAAAATAAGAAAAAAAATATTTGTTGATAGTGCCTAGTGGTGTACTCATGAAAATAGATCTTTTATTCAAAATTTAAAAAAAAAAAGATCTTTTATGCAGAATTATCTAAGAAAAAAAGAAATACCAGCACAAGATTTGGGTATTGCTGGTTCAAAATGACCATAGAGAACAAAAAGAACACTTTGAAAATTGTCATTTTTTGAACAATTGAACTCTTTGTTAGTGTCAGCCAATCCATTCTACTGCCTTCTTCAGGTGTGCTCTCCAATTGTAATGGCATAAACAGAAATAAACAGTAACAATTTAGGGGACCTAACATACATCAAAAAAATTCATTTTTTGGTCGATATCAGTCGTCATTCAATTGATTACACAACTCTTGTTTTGATTAAAAAATTAAAAATTTTGTATTACTATTTCTTCTCAATATTCTTTTTATATGATTAAAGGTTTCTGAATTCTACTTTTTACCCTTGTTTTTATCAAATTTCATTAAATTTTTAGATAATAGACTGACATAAGAAATTCTTAATTTCTATTTGAACAGCATAAAATATTTTCAATTTATCATAACATCAAACAATTTTATTTAGTTTTTGTTTTTGAAATTAACTGACTAACCAACCTTTCATCTCCCATATGAATTTTAATTTTTATTTTGAAATATATGTACTAAAAGATAAATTTACTACAATTTCAATCATAAACTTTCATCCTTCCACAACTTAGAAAATAAAGATTAAGAGCGTAAAGTATAGTTTTTAAAGTGACTAATGACTTTAAGTATTAAGAAATTAAAGTTGGTAAATTAAGTGAGTAGTTCTCTTTTGTAGACTCTCAGAAAGGAATATAGTAGGGCTTATTTCATTCTAATAAATGAAATATCACTTCCCTACCGTAATTTGAAATCACAACCAAGTGATCGGTAGGTAGCTGTCTTACAGACTGAGCCAAACTGACAAGTCTTACATATTTATGAAAATTTATTTTAGAAATATGCAATGGTTTATTTCATTATAATAAAGGAATACATCTTTACCAATTAATATATATTTTATGTATTTTTTTTTCTTATATTTACAATGCAAAAGTGACAGTAATCATCTTCAGTCAGAGTAGGAGCAGAGTTTTAACTTGCCATAGCTAGGCTGGTAAATATGATAATCATGTATCATCTAGCAAGGCAACATTGAAGTAACTCTGACACATCTCGGTGATAGATTTTTCTGATTATTGAGTCTCCTATTTACTGTACTTAGTTTGACGCCAGAAAAAGCGATGGAAAATGCCAGGCAGAAAGATTGTGTTGCACCAATCTTTTAAGTGATGAGGGGTTGCCTTCAAGAAATGTGGGCAAAAGATAGCAATTGTTTTAGCAAATGGATAGAAGGTTTTATTTATTTGCAAATTGACTTGTGATTCTTATTTCTACAAAGTGATCAGAATGTTATAGATTATAGAATGTCTACAATCAGGCAGATAACAGAAAGAATGCCAATGGAAACATTACTAGCTATAATACATCAGTTCATTCTAGGCTTATCAAATAGCCTGTGATTTTCTCTAAACATATTCTCTGCATACTTAATGCCTTGTGAAGGCTTATACAGCTTTTCTGCGTATCTACCTGCTCTGAATAAATAATACTTCACATAACGTGAGCTTCATCGAAAGTTAATGATCTTTGTTTTGCATGACTTTCTCTTCCTCAGTCCATTAGCAATGACTTCATAACATTTTTTCTAGACCATCAGCTGATAAGTACATCATCTAAGATATAAACTGGTTATTACTGACCGATTGCTGTTAAACTTGGTAAGACTTGAATCAAATTACAGAACCTCTAAAACTTCTTTATAAGCCTTTATGAACAATTAGCACTAGATATCATTTGAAGTCAATACTTCTTACATTTGATCTAATTTATTTGTCACAAAGTGTTGATCATTTGATATAAGTTTTAGTTTTATAGTCAGATTCAGAAAAGACTTAATGAATTTGAAAAGACATGAACCCGCTTCTGCCACTAGTTGAGAGCAAATAGCAAAGGCCATCCAACAAGTCCCAAGCATAGGTAAAGGGTTGGATATGATGTCGTTATGGCTCTATGCTCCACAAGGAATCTACAGGGTTTTTTTTTTTTTTTTTTTCAATTATATTTACCATACTTTGCATAGTATGGCACAAAAACACAATAAAATGTGTTATAAAAAGAGCAATGGTTAACAAGCATGCTTTGAAGATCATTAATACTACAATGAGTTCAATTCTCACTTGGTGTCCCATACCTATAATCTTATGCTGTACCAAGGTAAACTTGATAAATGTCGATAATGGTACACAATAGCCTGGCTTAAAACATGACCTTGGGCAAAGCTATAAAGATATAAATCTGCTATGTAAACAGACGTCCTAGCCATAAAGATGTTATTTATATCACCTGGAGGTAAATCTTGCTTTTGTTCAATTGGCCAATTCAGAACAAAAAATGTTTAACAATAATTGGATGATTGAGAAGAATAATCTTTAATGGTTGCCATCATGAAGTACTTCTCTAATTGTTAGTATCTGAATTGGTACTTATCCTATCGTAGATTAAATGATGAATTTGGCTGCTTTGCCAAAGAGTAGTGGTTATTTAGTTTGCTGCATTCAATGATTATTTTTGAAATGCATATGATCAGTGATGGCTGTTGCACACTTATGGCTTTGTGCTGTGCTCTGATAAGCTTACTAAATATCATTTAAAAGATGAATTATTTAGTTGAAATTTTATAAAGTATCTGGATATATTAAAGGAGAAAAACTGTTAGAATATTTTAGATTTCTATGAATTATTTTGTTAGATTTCTTCCCTTTTGGTAATAAGCAAACTTCGTTTTGATGGCAACGACAAAAATTGTCTTTTCCTAGCCTGAGAATTCTAAAACTTAGAACAGCAGCTTTGCACTATGCATGCATCAAAGTAAATCACAGAGCCAGAGCAGAAGAGAAAAAGGCAGCACCACATGGCGGGAGCTTCCCTTGCTGCTAGACCTTCTTCTGCAACTGCTATGGAAATGCCTGCCTCTCTCTCATGGGCCAGTTTGACCATCCGTGAGCCTGCAACAGATGTGGGAAAACTCTTTTGAATCTTTGTGATATATATATATATATATATATATATATATGATAAAATGAAATTACATTAGAAATTATCAATATGGGTTTTCTTTAACTTTTAACTGATTATTTCCATGTGCACAGACTGCATAAATGGAGTTAGATGATTGAAAATTTAAGCATTTACTTCATGTCCAGGAAAAACGTTTTTATTTGTTTTTGAAAATCTGCCCCTCCATAAAAAGGGGGTCAATTTACAATGTAAGTTTATGGTAAAAATAGTCCCTCAGTTTCTGTCCAGCAGCAGTCACAGACTTTTTAGTGATGCAAAGTGAGAGAGGTAATTTATTCATTGATCACCTTTCTTTTTTTTTTTTTTCAATTTTCCAATTGATCGATCCAAACACAGCAAGCTGCCAAAAGAATGTTGATCATGTGACAGATTTTATTGAATGACTAACGAGATTTGTTTGTATATGGTGGAGGTACAGTGGCCAGGAAAAATAGTGAACACTGTGAACAGGCCCTCGTTGTACAAAGAAAAGAAAGTATGTTGGCCTCATCAGCCAATGTTTGTGAGTTTGCTTCTTGGTAAATACTAAAAAAAAGTCTGATTTTATCAGAATGTTTCTGCTGCAAAACAGTCTGAAAGATGGCAAAAAAATGAGCGAGTGCTATGAGCATCCACCTGTATTGAGAAGATATTCAACAAATGTTTGTTTACTTATTCCTTGTGTACACGTGTGTATACAAAAAAATAAAAGGATCAATGAGATAAAAATGTTGATGAAAGTGTTATGTAATTTTTCTCATCACCAATTGTAATGTCGGCAAATCCTGATTGCCGTTGTTGAGTCGATACCACTACACACCGTCGACAATAATTATGTATGACTAATATCTGTGACTGATTGTGTCGTAAACTTCAAGATAAATCTTACTATGAAATTTTTACTTTCAGAGACGTACACAATCCAGCAGGCCATCGATCGGCTCGGCTTCGGCAAGTTCCAGGTGAAGCTTTCAATCCTAACTGGATTTGCTTGGGTATGTATTGCAAATGTTGACTTATTGAATACTCTGAACCAACTCTACAAGTATTTCTCAGTTTCAATCAATCTCTGTGAGAGCCAGAAAAAGTTTTTTTATCTTGCTGTGTAACTTGCTAGAAATGATACCTAGCATTGACTGGAGGGGGGGGGGGCAAAATAATTGCTAACACAACAGTTTTCCTTTGCTTTAGACCCCTAAAATACAAAAAATATCAAGAAAGTTCCCTCTCACTTTTGACATGTAGAAATAAAAAAAATGTCTCCACTTGACCCCTGAATGGGTGAAAAAAAAAAGTTTCTCCTCGATTTTGACCCCTAGAAGTGAAAAAAAAAGTGCTGCCAAGTCTTTGACTCCTAGAAATGAACAAAAAGATCTTCCTCAAGTTTGACCCCTAAAAATGAAAAAAAAGGGTCCCCCCTTCAATTTTGATCCCTAAAATGAAAAAAGAATTTTCTGATTTTGATCCCTAAATGAGAGGGAAAAGCTCCCCTGCCAAGACTTGAACCACTGAAAGTGAAAAAGTTTCCCTTTGATTTTTGAGCCCTAAAACTAAGCAAAAATTCCCCTATGCCAATTTTGACTCCTAACAGTGAAAAGAATTTTCTGTAACATTTTGAACTCTAAAATTGAAAAAAATATCCCCTTTATTTTGACCCTTAAAAAGGGAAAAATAAAAATTCCCTCCTTATAATCTACATAACCCAAAATTCCAAAATTTATTTATTAGTGAAGTGAAGGATTTAGCAGTATGATTGCATAGTGTATAGGAACCCTTCTATCTCCTTCAAAATTTGTCATCTGTATAAATGTTTGACTTGTAAAAAAAAAAAAAAGTCATGTAAAAAGGAAATCTCCCAAAAATTAAATGTGAACAGAATGAGTGTTCTAAAGTGACATCACTAACATTTTCCAATTTGAAACACAAACTGGGGGTCCAGTTCACATTATGGTCATGTTGGAAATAGAACCCCCCTTCAAAACCCCTTAAAATTTTACAATTCACCCGGATTTCTTTTGATGCACTTTGAATAATTATCTCCGTCTGTGATGCACCATTTTGGGAGAATAAGGCAAACATAGCTACAAACTTTCACAAATACAAGTATGGATTATCAATCACTTTAAACAACTACCATATTGTGTACAATGCAAGAAATTTCATACCTGAATCAGAAGTCAAAATAAGGGGTTTCACATCATACTTGTGAAATTTTGGTGATTCTGTTTATTTGTATCAGCAAAGTAACCCTTAATCTGTGTATACTGCCAGTTGTTACTTTTTCATAGCAAAATTCCCTATTGATCAGCCAGAGTATCCAAGTTCAAGGTTTATGTACTTGAAAGTACTTGAATGTTTAACACTGGCTTCTAGAATTATCCTAATAAGATGAAGAGACGTGCAAACTGATAACTGGTTATTTCATACCCGCATTGTCAAGTGTGGATTGTATCATACATCCAAATGAAATATATCCATGCCTTTTGTATATAAAAATAAAGGGTTTCATTGTATAGAAACAAATGAAGTGATCTAAAATTTTGGTTGATGTAAATTATTGACAACACCAGACAAATAAATGTTGTTGTTGGTTTTTTTTTTAATTTTTGGCTCTCATTGATGAATGGGCTTAATCATTCAATATCAAATGCGAAACACTGGCTTGAAGTCATTTCCATTTGCAGATATTTACATCCTTGATCCATCTGCAAATATTTATATCCTTAATCCACATGCAAATGTTTATATACTTGATCCACCTACAGATATTTATATCCTTGATCCATCATCAATTGAGGAACACTGGATGATAGTCTTCAATTCATATTCAGATTAAAAATTAACACTTAGTTTTTTGATAACATCTTAATTTCTATAAACATTCAAATGAAATTAAAATGTGAATTCATCAATGTCACCTGATGAAAATTATTTAAATCCATATAAATACTTTGTACATGATTTTTCCTTTCATTTTATCGCTTCATCCTAGGTTTACACGATAGTCTTGAATGTGCATTGCAAGAGCTGAAACCTGATCATTTCTTGCCTTCCATATATTGCCGAGTAGTCATTACATTATACACATATATTCATGCACTTTTTTCAGTGTTGAACTTCATTACATTTGAACACTTCTAATTTATTCTTCAATCTTTTTTTACTCCTGGAAAAAGATTGATTTCGTAAGAACAATTACAGGATGAGAGATTATGGATTTATCCAGCATTCTTTTGTCAGAATATTCCAGTCTCTGATCTCAATCATGATATATAATGCTGTGAAGAAAATAATAACTGCAAGGTTTCATTCTTGAATCTAGATGGTAGAAGAAACATTGTTTTCTCCCAGAAAAAGAGGTTGCCTGTTAGCTTAAATCAGAAAATGTATTTGCTCGGTTGAGCTCACCCAACATTTTCCCTGAAGTAAACAGTAAAAAATTGAAAGCAATATAATGAAATGAATTCCAAGCAGTAATTATCAATTTATTTCCTATTGAAAAAAACTCACTTTTTAATTATTATATTTTTGTATCAAGGGTGCCTTGAGCAATTATCACTTTTGCCCGGTACTGGCTAGAATGATAGCCTCTATAATTCGATTTGAAGCCAAACTTGTTGATGAAATTATGAGCTTCAGGGCCCAATTAAGAACATTTTTGCAGGACCTCTGGTTAACAGTCGAAGTCTGTAGAATCTTAAAAATATGAATAAACTCTATATCTCTATGGTACAATAGAAAGCAAAAGTAATCAGAATGTACGCTTGGAAATTTCACAAATTATTTCTCATACTCTTCCTTAATTGATTAGCATCATTGAATTCAAGTTCAATAAAAAAAAATCAAAATATCGATAAGATAAATAATTTTGAATCTTTTGGAGTTCAGAAGAAAATTGATATTGCTCCTGTTCTCATGTGTGTATTTGACAAGACTAGAATATACCCAAGTGCAGGGCCCCCTTGGGGAGTAATTGGTGCCATTGGCACAAAGTCTGCCCTGTCTTTCACACATTTCCCAAACATGAAGAAAATGATAACCTATAACCATTTGTAATCCACCTTCGATTGCTTCAGCAGTTTGAAAAAAAATTTGAATATTTTACTGTCATGAGTTAATGATCACATTTTTATTAATCTTTTTACTTGTCACATTAATACAACAGCTCTAGCTACAATCATTGAAAGACTCATTCAAGTGAAATAGATGATACGGAAGTTGAGATTTTAGAACTGCAGAATGACTTTATCTAGAATCATTCCTAACAGATAATAACTTTTCGGAGTATGGTTGTCAGGGGAAAATTTCCTCTCCCAAAAGTGCAGCATTGCAGTAAAAAATCTTTTTGGGGGTCCAACGACCATCGTCAATCACTGTTTTCAAGTATGAATTTTGCAAAATCAAAATACAGATCCCGTCTTACTAATCAGCATCTTAATTATTGTTTACGAACAGCAATATCATCCAACTCTCTTGACTGTAAGACAATTTTTGAGGCTCATAACCCTTCCCTTAATTGGAATTTTGAAAAACTGGTTTCATTTTTCATTAAAGTTTGAAGGCTTGTGGTTACAAAGTTGACTTTTTTTTTTTTTTAATATTCTGACAGAGAATATGTCTGCGCTATGGATTTAAGAATCATTATCTATTTATATGTACAAAAATAAGAGCTAAAAAATCATTAAAGCTATTGCCTTAGATGTTATTTTGCAAACAAACAACTATAAAATAGTTATCAATAAATGACGTCTTTTATGTCTAAAACTATTACAGAGTTGCACTTGAACTTTTTTTCTTTCAGATGGCTGATGCTATGGAGATGATGATTTTAAGTATCCTTGCCCCTGCCTTGCATTGTAGTTGGAATCTCAGTGGAATAAAGCAGGCTTTGTTGACAACGGTAAATACTGTGTACTTTCCCACTTCTCAGATATTTTGATACTGTGGTTCTCAAACTTTCTCCCCCATGAAGCCTTAATGCTATGAAAAAAAAATTTGTACAGACCCCTAAAGAGTTCTTTTGTTGATTAGATGATTCTCGTAAAGATCTAGTGATCACAATTTTTTTCTGAAACTACCTTTATTTCAAAAAATATATACATTCCAGAAGAGAAATGAATTGAAAGAAAAGTCAAAGGGATCAATGTCACTATTTTATTTTATTTTTTTTTTTTTACGAATTCTCTGAAGTCTGATGTAATGGTAGACAGCAGAGTTGTTATATCTGTCGCATCATTTGATTTAGTATTTTATAATGATTAGTTTTTATTTTTATGTATGTTGGAAACCCTGCTTCATATATATATATATATATATATTTAGTTGGAAAAGAAAGTATTTTAATAGCCCTTTCAGATAGCTATGAAAATTCTTTTTATCAAATTCCTAACGATTGAGTTTTGACCTTATTTTCATTTGTCACAACCATGAAGATGATCTCACCAATGAGTGACATCAAGACGGCACCAATAAGAGTTGCATATACAAAAACTGATGACAAATCCACTCTCACAACTCAGGTCAACTTGTTTTATTGAAGGAGTTGAGATGGAATACATGGTTTTGAAATAATATTGTATGGAGAAATAAACTCTGTTTTGTTCACTCTTTAGATTTTAATGACCCAAAAGTGTTTGACCCTAGTGCCACCAAACTTGTATTTTTATTTTATTTTTCATTATTTTTTCACTCTATCTTTTACAAAATGATTTTCTTTCCTGGGACTCCTGAAATGAGTATCACAGACCACTAGGGGTCAGCAGACCAAACTTACAGAACTTCTACTTTTATATTATCAACAAAAAAACAAAATTTTAAAGACTTTCACCTCTAATTATCAAGATCATTCTTCCCCTGCTTAGATTGTTTCCCAAATATTTGTTATTGCTATGAATGCATTTTTATGTTTTTTTAATTCAATGTCAAGTTAGTTTGAACAAGAAAGGTTTTACATGACATTATTTGAATAATACAAGAATTTTGTTAAATTTGATAAATATTACATTTTAAGAAATATTTGATTAGATATTTTAACTTTGTTTCATAAACTTGATAGTTGATACCCATGAAAAAATTCAGGGATATATTTGAATCTTTATGTAATGAAGGCTGTAATGCATTAGGTAAGAATATTTAACCATGTTTCTGTGGATTTGAGCAGTTTCTTCACATTGTTTTACTTACTTTAAGACTTGATAGTTCACTACTTCAAAGCTTGTTAATAATGTAAATGAATGTTAGAGTCTTATAAATTTCATTTATTGAAAAGTGACTGAACTTGTTTGAGTGGAAGAGTCCATTGTTTTAATTGGTGGGTAGGAGATATTTTTATCAGCAAAATGGTTACCTATAGACAGAAGAGTCCTCTGTTATAGACAGAAGTGAACTCAAAAGTCACACCATTTATACTATAGATAGTCTACAAAATAGCTCAATGCCTATGTGTCTACAAAATGTCATTGAAATTCATTGAGAACTTTTGGTGATACTCTGTTGACAGATAGACAAGTGTGAATACATATGACTCTTCCAACTTTGTTTGCAGAGGTAGAGAAATCTAATACTTCTGTTTTTGTTAATCACCGCTATCCACAACACTGGTTTAGATGTTGTGTTTAGATTATGTGTGTGTTCTGATATTTATATGCATCTTTCCTTTTTCACATTGTCGAATACTAACATCCATTACTTATCATACTATCCACAAGAGAACAATATTATATACATAGGAATATGTATATACCTGTAGTTCTGAGACCAACAGAATACATAAACAAAACCGGCCTGCCATTGGAGTAGAGAGGGAATGAGATGAGGGTGTTATTTGGACCTCCATCCACTGTCATGGTCCCGGTGGCTAAATTGGTTAGCGCAGACCTAGGCCACGTAGGTGCTCCCGTGGTAATGAGTATGGGTTTCAAATCCCACCCAAGGCTCATTTCTTTATTTTCCGATCATCAACATTGTTTTGCTCTCTGCAGTAAATAATTGGTTCAAGCAAAATTTTGTTCCTAAAATTGTCTTTCCTTATTCGCATTGATGTATCTATGTATCCAGACTTCGCCTAGTCCGAACCATTCAGAATAGAAACTTGAAATTCTGCACGCACACACACACACACGCACTCTCCTCATTGATTAGTGAAATAGTCTTTTGTTTTTGTTTTTTTTAAATTTCCCCTATTTACATGATCAAAATTTGCATACATAGATGGGGGTGATTCATAATTTCCCAAAGAATGCTTGGTTGTTTTTAACTCGGTGCCTTGTTTTTATTCATTTCAGGTTGTTTTTTGTGGGATGATGGCAAGTTCTGGTCTCTGGGGAAGCATCTGTGACAAATATGGTCGAAAAGCAGTGAGCAGGATATTTTTATTTCAATAAGTTGTTATATTTTTGTTTTCATAATTGATTCAGATGATCAGTGGTGATTTGTCAACATTTAAGAGTAAAATGAAAGTGCAAATCGAAAACTTTGAATAAAAACAAAGCATAATAATCTTGTTTTAACTCTCACTCGGATCAATGAGATGGTTGTGTGGGATATTGATCCCAAGGAACCAGGCCTTCAGTGTGAATCTTTTGGCTTATTTCGTCCATAAACTAAAACAAGATCAATTGGTATTAATACACTTTGACTAAAAAAAAACAACCAGAGATTGGCAGCTAGTAGAAAAAATGTTCTAAATGTACTAATGGGATGAAGCCATCATACAAAACCTCTTGGTAATGTATACTTAGTGAGAATTAATACAAATTTAAACATAGCTACAAGCCAATAGTCATGATACATTTGATGAGAGCTGAGTCTGCCACAACTTTTAGTAAGTCGCAGTTATCTGCCCCTCTCCCTTCCTACCCTCTTAATAAATTACCTAACTTTCTTATCTCTCATTTTCTTTCTGACCCTCATTAAACTACCTAATTTTCTTTTCTCTCCTCACCACCATATCTGTCATACAAAATATCAGTAGCAATGATTCTGTCGTTGTACACTTATGGTAATTGTCAGCAAAGCGATGGGTCATCAACTAGTTACTATATATCTAAATTATCAAGAAACGGATAGATGATCCGATGGAATGATGATAAATTGCAATGTTACATTGGAACTCTATTCGAAATGATCTCCCACAATATATCATTTGGCCTAGACAACATAAAAAGTAATTCAATTTAAAAAGAATAATTAGCTATGCATTATAATATTGTTGAAATCATTCTTTCTGTTTTTTTCATTTATAGATTGATTTGCAGAACATTTCTTGTCTGACATCTTTCTTTTTTTGCTTTTTTTCCATTGCAGGAACTAATAATGTCATCGTTATTCACCTGCTACTTTGGCCTCCTCAGTTCTTTTTCCCCAACATTCATTTGGATTTTAGTTCTTCGCTGTTTGGTTGGATTCGGTGTTGGAGGTGCCCCACAAGCGTGAGTAAAAAGAGAAAAATCTTATAGCTTTTCTACTGGAGAACTTGCTCCTTCTTTTGAAGTGTTGCTGTGCAAGCAATGGTGGGCCTTTGGACTTGCTCTCTTTCAAAGATATCTAGAATTTTTATGATCATTTTGTACTAATCACTTTTTTGTAGCATATATAAACAAATTCCTGGATCCACTCCAAAATTTAGAAACTTAATGAAAAATGTTCAGGCAGTTCTGTTGATGTCCCCCCCTTCTGATGGTGTCAACTGGAGCAGGCCATACTCTCCAACCCTGCCTTGGTCTGCCACTGCATGCAAGTACTCGAAGTGTAAATGCTTACCTCTTATTTATGTTTTCACTACTATAGAACTTATCAAATATTCTTTTTGTCATAGCTGAAGTAAAGTATCTAAGTAAAATCTATAACTATTGCAAAAGTTTAAAAAATAAATTTCTCCTAACCTGTTACACTCCCTCGCTATTTTTTTTTCTTTAATTGGCACCAAGATTTTGTGCACTTAATAACTTAGAAAAAGCCTGTAACTCGTGTGTCTGTTTATGTATGACTGAAATTGACATGACAACACAACCATGAAATTCAAACACTATCACTTGTTTGGCTATCAGAGCTGCTGTAGTGGCAGGACAAAGTTTTTGCTTGGCAAAGAAAGTCACTGACAGAGCGCCAAAGGTGAAAAAAAGAAATGATATTCTGATCTAGGAGAGGCAAGTAGACTTCTTTTTTTTTTTTTTTTTCATCAAACCAATAAGCACCACCTCAGTTTTTGAAGTTTGGAATTTTAGGACTTTGATTCAAAAAATTATAGTTTAAATTTTATAGTTGTGTTGTCATGTAAATTTCAGTCATACATGAATGGGCACACAAATTACTAGCTCCAATGTTACTGAGTGCACAAAATCTTGTCACCTTTAAGTGCAGAGTTCTAAATGTCAATTGATACCATTTTTGTATTGAATTATCCTATCCCCACGAATTGATATCCTGCCCAACCCAGCCAAGTAGGTTATAGATTTTTCTCATTTACTCGTCTGTGTGTCTCTTTGATGCTCCTGGTCTCATTTTTGGGGTGACAAACTTGAAACCTTGCATAAGTAAACCACCACGCACCATCTAAATACATAATAATAACCCCCCCCAAAAAAAGGTGCCTTTGGGGGTCTGAATGGTCATGTTGGACCAAGAATGCTAAAATCTCTTGCTGGTATTTTTTTTTTTTTTTTTTTTTTGTAGATAATTTAAAATGAAAGATCCTTTTTTTTTTCTTTATTTTCCAGATAATTTTAGATGATTTTTTTTAGAAAAATTGATTCTGGTATATTCATTGGCTATAGTGATTCATTTATATGAGGTACAGATATATCTATTCTTTTTCACTTACAGCAACATTCTTTTGTAAATTTATGAAATGAATGTTAATGTGTTTTGATATTACCAAATGATTTGTTTATTTCCTTTTTTTTCTCAACAGGGTGACTCTATATGCAGAGTTTCTCCCTAGCAGTAGTCGAGCCAGATGTGTTGTTTTAATTGAAGTAAGTTCCCTCATTCACAAACTAAATTACACCAGTTATAAATTTACCATATTTCCCCCATACACTTTTTTAAAACTCTTCTGAGAAGCACCCTGCATTTTATATCCGATTGGTGTTTTGGAATTCTAACTTCTTCTGTGGTTTTATATGAATATGTTTTTCCGATCATGATATATACATAATTCGTTTATAGTTTTTCTATTATTACAAATTTCATCTTTTTCAAATTTAAGATAATTTTAGATTTTTGATCCATTTCTGATGGTTTTAAGATTTGTTTTTTCTAAATATTTCTCAACAAATTATAAGTTCATCTTATATGGCTAGAAATATAGTATATAAGACTTTTGATTTAGAAAATAGTTTTCTTGGTAAAAACCACAATAACAATCCATATATATGAGCCACAATGCAAATCCATTTATAGGTATGTATATTTATTGTTTGTCTGTGTATAACACTTTTCAATGGGTGCACAGATACTGCACTATGATCCTACAGAGCACACGGATACTCTGGTCCCAAGCCAAAGTGCTGATCCCCGCATAAATAATACAATCATTTTTCATTGGTTTGATGCTATTAATAAAATAACATCATTTTATTTAACTTATTTGAGATTTCAGCACTAATTCCCAGATGCTACTCTTTTATTTGCCATGATTGTAGGCCTGTAAGTACTTTTCAAATATCAAATCCAATTATTTCATGACCTGGTAGATCATCTGAGTACTCTACTGGGTCCTTCATGGCATTTTTTGAGAAAAAAAGAGTTACTAAGCAATGCTGCTTTGGTACCAGCAGCAAAGAATAACTTTGACCTGACCTATTGAAAGAAATAGATTAATTCTTTACCCAAAGGCATTAGTTTGAAGTGAACCTAATCTCTCTTGGCCAGAATTGGAACGCCATTTTCTTTGCCATTCACTATTAGGTCAACTCTCTACCTTATTTTTTAACATTCTGTCGGCAATAAAAAGTTTGTCCTGACACTGCGGGCAACTGATTGCCAAACGATTGTGTTTGAATTTCATGTTTGTATTGTCATGTGAATTTCAGTCGTGCATGAAAAGACACCCAAGTTAAAGGCTTACAAAGTTACTAAGTGCACAAAATCTTGAAGTTCTTATAAAAGAATACTAAGTGTCAAAGGTCAAGTGTTGAGGAAGATGTTGCGATAGATCAAAAAGTATTTTCTTATTTTATTCTGAAATCCTATTAAGAAACCATCAGCCAAAATTGTCATCATAGGTTTCTTCAGTGTTCAAGTAGATCTGGCTAGCTATATATCACGTAGAGGTAGAGGGCTGAGAATTTGAACATTTACTTGTTATTATACCTGAAAAAAAAAATGATTTTGGTTCTTTCGAAATTCTCTCACAAATGGGTTTTTAGTGTGGGCTCATTTTGCAACATAAGTTTATGCTGAATTGATCCCTTAGTTTCGTATCTGGCTGTATTTATGCTAGTTTTTAAAAATTCAGATTTTATTTAGTGATCTCTGCCCAACAAAAAGTGACTTAAGTAACTTTCAATTAGGTTTTTAGGGGGAAAGCTTCAGTCAGCAAAGTAAGTTTATGCTTAATTGACACCTTAGTTTGTGTCCTGCAGTATTCATACTTGTTTTTTTCTTTAAATGAAAATCGAGACTTTTTAGTGATCATTGCCCAGAAAAGGCAAGAGAAGTAACTTATTCATTGTTATATGCCCTTTTCCCAATTTTTCATTTGATCACTCCCAACACAGCATGCTGCCAAAAGTTGTCGGTCATGTGATCATTTCTTCTGAGTGACTAACCAGACCTGTTATTCTTCTTTTCCAGATCTTCTGGGCAATCGGTGCCTGCTTTGAAGTTCTCCTGGCATTAGTGGTTATGCCTGATCTGGGTTGGCGTTGGCTTTTAGGCTTTTCTGCCGTTCCACTCCTCATATTTTCTGCTTGCTGTGCTGTAAGTTACCAACACCATTTCCTATCAGATTTGACTAATTTTTCAATCAAAAAGGTTTTTAACCGATGGACATCACAACATAGATCCCCAGATATCACATAAGAAACCGAGGACAGAACACAAGATGGAAAGATGAACTTGACAAATTCAGGAAATACTGGCTCCGCGATGCCCATGATAGGGAATTGTGGCGAATCCTGGGGAAGGTCTATGTCCAATGACGAACGTTAAAAGACTGATGATGATGATGATTGCCTTGTAATGTGTAAAGCCCCCTTTTGTACAATTAGGCAACAGGTTGGTAGTGAATCATCTAGTTTTATACCATTGTGATGATTGCTGGTTTGATCAAAGACTTTTCTTGCTGCCAGTTGGACTTGGTCACAGCCTGTCTTTTGTCTCATTTCTGTCTAGTCTCCTTGAAAAAAAGGACAAGCTAATTAGCATTTCATAACCTGCTGAGAAATGGACAAACCTGATAAAATTCCATTAGCTGCTGATCTTATTGTTGCTACTTTTCAGTAGAAGTTGTTGGTCCTGATTAATTTGACACTTTGAAGAGGAATGTGATTATTCTTTTTCCACATCCACTTAAGAATAGAAAGTTGATATGTATGTCTGCCACTAAACTTTGGTTCCAACTAACTCTGAAAAATCTCTTCCAAAATTCACACCCAATCCCTAGCTATACCCAGTTATCTTAGCTAATCCAAGTTTCTTAGCAATAGGTCCAGCCAACCAGGCCCCATGTTAAATTCTAGATCAACCATCAGTAACCAATACGACTGACTCCCCAGGTATTTGGTCACGTGACAAACTACACCAGGAATGTTCTCCCTAAAAAACAAAATCAAAAAAAAACTCCACTGCTTACCAAACCATAACTTGTAGAATCTAAATTCTTAAGAAGAAGTCCGATAATCAAAAATCCCAGTACTATATGGATATGTTTGTAAAATCCTTGGTTTCTATCTTATCACACATGAAATTTATTTCATAAGTTGTCAAAATGTGGGATTTGGTGCAAGCTTTTTTTATATTATATTCTTGGACTTCTGAATTGGCCAGTCACTAGTACATACAGACGGACAGACAAACAAGAGTTAATACATAGATATATATCTTCCAACTTTACAACATTTTTGATATTGTAATGAATAGAAAATAGCATTCCTCTTGCAACTTGAGTATTTCTTCAATTGCATTTTTTATAAAACACATTCAATCTCTTGCGATTACAATACGTTATAGGAATCTACTTCTAAACATAGCAAAATTAAGCAATGATTGAAAGTATACCTATTTCCAAATTAATGCTAATTAGGTGATTATTAGTGTTAATAAATCATTCAAGTTCTCAGTAAGTATTGCTACTGAATAAAATAAACATTTTTAATAGATACATAAATACTGGAGATAGATGGTGATTATATCAATTGAAAGCCATTTTGATGTTGTTGTTCATTTTTGCCAATGAAGAAATCAATGAATTCTTGATGCTTAGAATAGTTCCAGTATTTCATCGTTGCTATGAAGGCCATTTGCCAGGAAAAGAGTTAATGCCAATATAGCAGTGTATTATGTTACAAGAAATAGCTTATGTCAATACTACATGCCAGCACACATTTTTATAATAAAATCTAGTACTGTAAATAAAAGTGTAGGAGTTGAAGTATGTTATGCTATATTCTTTTTGTGTGTGGGTGTTTGGATGGACAAGCTTTGTTTTTCTGCCATCAGTGAGTTAATCTTCAATAATATCGAGTACAGACCAATTCTGTTATCTCAAAATTATTGTCTGCAGCAAAAATGTTACAATTCTATCTGAAGAGGCAATAAAAGAAACATCTTCTTGATTATATATTTATAAGAGCAAAATGAAAATTTGTTATTTAACTCTGCCAACTAAGTTTGATGAGGTATATGTATTCACTCATGTCTGTTTCGCAACAATATCTCCAGGAGTTCTCCATAGTTTTCAATGCAATTTTAGGGAAGGATTCAAATTCACATATATTATTCTAATATTATTTCAAATAAGCCTGAACAGTACTAACCCAAATTCTAACCTTTAAAATTTTTTCTATAAAATTATGTAATAAAAAATCACTTAATGAAAAAATGTTTTAAAACCATTTAAAATGATTTATTAAAAAATAAATAATGAAGCTTAGTACAAGCATTAGTGTCAGCGATGACCATTACAATATTACAAGAGTGGTAAGAAGTTATAAATTTGATAATTTTATGAATTCAATTACTGGTTCAGTTTAATCTCTAAGCTAAAATGCTTCACATCTGTATGTTATTCCAAAACTCTGGGCTAATTTTCTGTTGTAACTTTGCCAAAGTTTTTCATGTTTGAAGTTAAATTAGTTACTAAGAGCAACAAAATTCTTCAAATATTAATCAATCAATCACAGCTTCATTTTGCTTTTTATCAATTTCTTGGATGAAAATTTTTCTCCGCATCTGAAGAATAACAGATATAGCTCAGAGGTATTTTTTCTTAGTTCTGGAAAATCTTCACTGGGTAATGATCACCTGAAATTGATCATTTCAACATTAATTAGAACTGAGAGAAGCTCATCAAATTTCATTTTCAATAATGAATTCATTTTCAAGTCAATACGTTCCATTTGTATGCTACCTGGCATCTTCATGATTTTTTGTCCACTGGCTAAATAAATGTGAGTAGGCAGTCTTCTCTAGCAAAATCAAGAAAACAACTTTCAACTAATTCTTGCCATGACCTGATTTTTTTCCAATATATACTGGAGACCCATTATAACAGGGAAGTCGGAGTCCATAATTTTCTACCGCATCATAAGTGAGTTTTTGTTGTAATAAATTTTCCATTTTTTACAAAACTTAGTTGAAGTCCAAAGCCCCCCACCCACACACACACACACACTTCTTCAAGGACAACTCTCATAATCCACACGAAAATGAAGAGAAAACCATAGTGGTTGGGTCAAGCTAGTCCAGCAGGAAGACAGAAATAAATACTGAAAAATTTTTGAATCAAAACACCTCACCAGAAGGTTACATTTTGACAAAACTTGGATAAATATGTAGTGAGTGTCCAGAGTAGGAGTTTGATAATACGTTAGCATCATTTCTTCTATACAATTGATATACCTGGATTAGTAGGGGCCTTTCTATTTTTGTATTTAGTTATTATTTTAAGGGCCAAATTTAACATTTCTTAAAATTGGGGTCAAAACACATTATAAACTATTCCACATCATATTGAGTCAACTGTGTATTTAGTAAAATTACCATCATCTTCATCTCTATCATTCTGTTTTTTCAAGTTCAGAAATCCTCATTTTCTAGCTGACATATGAAGAGTTTTAATTTCATCTTGAATGCATCGATATCATTTACTAAACTAGGAAGCAATTTGTTCTTGCTCTGTAATTTCAAATTTTGATCATTGAGATGGCTGGTTACATTAATTAAGAATGCTAAATCAAGTAACCAAGTGTTATCACATGAAAAGGTTCTTTCCTCAGGCTACTCATTATTCTCTTCTAGAAAATTATGAACTATTTTCCAGTTTCCAAAATCTATTTCATGCCAGTCCTCTGGAAAGTCAACACACCTCGCAATGGAGGACAAGATCACTAAATTCCAAATCTAATATTTCAAGATAGTCTCTGAATTCTCATTTATTCAATGCTCTTGCTCTAATTTTATTCATTCACTTCACAACCATTGACATGATATGCTGCAAATTTACCGTTTTTCAATACAATGAGTCTTGGTGTATAATGCAATGATATTTTAGTAGAGGACAATCTAAAAAGTTTTCAAGTGATATTGTAACCCTAATGGCTTTACTAATCATCAATGGAGCTCAACAGATCCACTAAAAATAAGAACTCATTTTTACCGTGTTCATTGAATTCACGCTTATCACTTTTAGCTTTCATTTTTTTGCTCATTTTTTTTTTGCACTGTGATTGGTAATTAAGAGTATAAAAGCTTCATTCTTACAAAATCTTTTTTGTAGAAGTTGAATTAAATGAAGCTCTTACTTTTTACTTACATGAAGATTGGCCCTTCTCCATGGAATAACATTTTTAACAATTACAGTCTTAGTATTTTCTGCTCTTTGGGACTCAGAGCAAAAACTGGTGTCTTTCCCATGGGAGAAAAAAAAAGCACACCACGTTTGTTTAGTTCAGTGCATCAAGGCTATTGTCTTTGTTGCAGATATATAAACAATCTTGTTTTTTTATTAGTCATACTAATTTCAAATCTTGTATTTGCATCTCATATTTGCAAGATGTCAGTTCATTTCTTCTTCTTTTTAGCTACTCTTTAAAACAATCTAATCATAGTGAAACAATCCATAAAAGAAAAATAAACATGAATAGTTATTACTATTTGTATGAGTAGACCTACCTCTTTATTATTAGCAGTTGGGTTTCAATGCGCAACTTCTAATCATGCAATGTGTGAAGTTCAACACATGCGCCTGGGTGTAGCATCCTCTGATCTAATCAATAAAACATCTGACTCCAAGAACTAACTAAAGTAAGCTTTGTCCCAATCAGCTGTGACATGGCTATGCAATATTATTAGGCAAAAGTGCATGAAAGAAGGTTAGCCACTGTTCTTTTAGCTTTCTCATTATAACAGCAAGCATAAAGGGTTGTAAGTAACAAGTTATAAACATCTACCCTAAAATCATTTTTTTTAAACGAATGCAAAAATAACAAGGTTTCTAAGGGTATTAAAAGATAGATTAAATTTTCATACACGCTGATAGACTTTTTCTCAATGTATTATGTGCATAAACATTGGGTTTTGCTATTAAAGCTTGACAAATGATTCATCCAAGTTTGTGTCGGATGTGTTCGGGAAATGTTTGTTCCACATGTGATATGAAAGAAAGTTTTTGTCGATGAAATTAATGGATACGTTTTTGAAGTTCATCAAGGAACAAAATGTTCAAACATAAAATGTTCTGTTGTGTGTGTGATGAAATATGATGAATTATTGCTAGTGGCATAGTCAGGGTCAGATTAAGACCGCAATGGGCCTTATGCCAACAATAATTTTGGGGCCAACCGTATTAAACATATTAAACAGTAATTTTATTGGAACATAGACTTGATAAGAATAGTTTATCTATAGGGAAATTGATATTGAAATATAACCATAATGATAATATCTATACAAATATTTGAAATGAAGACTTTTGTTGGGACTTATTGATAGGAAACTGTTCATTGATGGCTTCCAATGTCATTGATGAGGTGACATCATTTTCAATTGACATCAAGAGTGAAGCAAGTGATGATTTCTGGGCCATTGTTGAAAGGAATCAGATTTTGAACAATGATGGTTAGGAAAATGAATGTTCACCTTTACAGATTGTGATTGGAAATGTCGCAGAGTAGTTGTAACATTTTCAAATGTCAACTCGATAGATGGATTATTTCTCAAGTATTTCAGCAGGATGAAGATCATGATACACCTTCAAATGACCCACGAATTCTGAGAAATTTACAAATTCATCCTTACTGTCTGGCTCCAAGTCATTGATGTATTCTTTCAGCAAGTTAGACATATCAACTTCCAGCTGCAAAACATCATTGCGTTTTCAGGTTCAGAATTCAACTTTTTTCATGAAGTGCTGATTCCTCTGTGTGTGAATTCCTGCACTTTGTTGATCCAGCTCAATAAGCATATAATTCTTGCACCAGACTAAAGAAATTGCAAGTATTCAGGCACCAGTTGATACTGCCAGCACCAATTAGATTTAAAGGATATGTTGGACATGGAATGAAATCTTGAAGACCTGCATATTTACCTGACATATTTGCAGTGTTATCATAACTTTGACCTCTGCAATCATCAAGAGAAAACATCAAATTTTCAAAGTCAATTGAAAACTATTTTTCCATATTATGAAAAAATCAAAACTTTAAAGAAAATTTAGGTAAATATTTATTTTAGGTTTGTAAACTCTGTTATACTCAACTCATTCAAAATATCGAAGTGAGATAATGCTGACTTATGTGGCTACTGCTAACCTATTTTGGACACTTACAGTTCCATCTAATCAAGGATTTGGATTAGATTAAGGATCAAGAATAGGGTTGCAATCAATAACAAAGATTAAACATGTTTATAACACCAAGATGAATATACATTTGGAACTAATAACAAAAAAAATAGATATTTTCCTTGTTATTTTGAGGTGTATTTCTCCTGACAAACTTGTGTAGATGAGAAGTAAAGTGTCTTATTCAGAATTGTCTGCGTGATTTACACCCCAAGTGTATCCCTTTTATCATGCACAGCGTCTCTACTAGTTATCTCCCTTTTGAAAAATGAAAGGAGTTAATAAACATGACATAAAGCAAATATTTACCAAAATTTATATATCATAGAATTTTTAGAAAATAAGGACTTACTATTCAATAGATTTGAACTTGTTGAAGTAATACAGATATTTTTTAAATTTGATAGAATTTATTTAGAATATTTCAAAAGTTGATAATTAAATGAAAAAATATGCAATAAATTATATAGATAGTAATAACAGTTATTTACAAACGTCAAAATAGGGCGTCTTATGGTATAAACTAAAAATTATATTTTATTCACATGCTGAATGTATCAGGTGATTATTTCATTTATGATTAATCTTTTTCCCAACGGAATAATGATAAAGTTCTATATTGCTATTTATTTTTTGGGCCCCCTCAATGTCTTGGGCCACGACATAGTTTGTATGTAGCCTAATCTAGCTGAGAGCACAGTCATGCTGACTTCTAAATGCTGGTTGACTAACAGAGTTCAGAATTTTTTTTTTTTTGTGGCTTTTGAGAGGCTCCAGAAACAATTATTTTGGGATTCTGTTTTTTTTATCCTTTTTTGTTGAAAATTATTGCTTGATTGGTAAGGTTTTACTTTCATGGTTGGTGTCAAAGATATTTTGCTGCTTTGATTCTACCTATTTTACAAAGGGGATTTTTTTGCTTATTTGTGATCTCAAAGTGAGCATTCACTTCAAACAGGGTATGTGTTAGATTTTCTAAAGGAGTTCTGCATGAAAAAAAACTAATTTTTTTGTATGACTTTCCAAAACCTCACTCTGCCCTCTAAAATATAATGTTTTTGAAATCGGTCATTACAATGCAATTGATAGATGTTTTTAACTTTATTATAGTGGCTCCCTGAGAGTGCAAGGTATGATGTCACTCGTGGAAACATAGAGAAAGCTCAAGCCACTATAGAAAGAATTGCTAAAGAAAATGGAAAACCCATGCTGTTGGGAAAATTACAGGAAGCTAATTTACAGGTAGGTTCTTTTTATTATTGTAAAGTGGACCCTATAAAATATGAGAAGCAACAAAAATCAAAGGGAATGTAATTTAAAAAAGCTTTTATACGGAGGTTTGTGGTGATTAATAAAGTAATTTATAATTAGGGTTTATTCATTGATTAAAACAATTGTTACTGGTATAAAAAAAAAATCTTTTTTGCTTCTAGTTGCTCCTCTACTTTACATGAAGCAAAGGGAATGTAATTTTAAATCTTTTATTGTGGTTTTTGATTATTCATTGATTTGAGCAATCTCCTGGTAATTAATGATGTCTTCGTTTTGCTTCTTCTTTGTTTTCAATTCAAGACATTTCAAATGAATTTTCATTGACTATTTTCCAAAAAGAAAATGTTTCAGATTGTTTTGAATTGAATTTAAAATTTGACTAAATTCAGTTTTTTATTTTCCTTAAAAAGCGTTCTCCGCTTGGTTTCCTGAATTTTATTATAATTGTTTGTATTTTTCAAAGAATTTTAAAGTAAGTTTTGTTGGTATTTTGACTTTTTCTCCATAGCACTCCACTTACTGCAATTTATGAAATTATATTTCAAAAGCTGGTTTGATAATATGATTTTAAATAAAATGTTCCAATATTACTTTTTGGTTAGTCTTTTCTCCACATTGTTGCTTCTTTTTATCATGACTTTCTATGTTAGATACACTTTCACCATTAGAGTAGTTTACTCATTATTAATCTTTGACAAGCCTTTTCTTCATTCAAAAGGTTTTTCAGACAATTGAACCCTTCTTGTTTGTGTTAAGATAACATTTCATTCGACCTATTTATTCTAAGGCCTCCTTGAAGTGTACTATCCAAATGTGTTAGTGGTAAACAGAATTTTGCCAACAATGCTATCTTGATGGATTTGGGTGATGTCTTTTTCTCTCCTTATTAGGTCTGGATTTCCATAATTTGTCCCTGGTGAGTAACAGAAGACACATCGAGTTGAACTCTGCACTTGTCTGACTCATACATTCAGTCAATATGTTCATGTGGAGAAGGAGTTTAATCATTCCAAAAACATTTTGAATGTTAATGACCCTTCTTGAAACTAAAGACAAATCTTTTCTTCATCTTATGTATTTCTTTTTGCAGACAGAAAATGTGAAACGTGGAAGTTTGTTAGATACCCTAAAGCCTGAACTTAGGATTACAACTATTTTACTATGGATCATTTGGTAAGCTCTGATTTTCACTCAAATCAAACCTCTAAATTTATTTGATCTCTTCAAATCAACCTGCGATCATTATTGGGGTTTTTTTTCACTAGTATTTCTTTCATCTTATTTCTGTTGCTTTTTATTGCATAATTAACTATAGTTAATTAATTTCCCAAGCAGAGGAGCTAACTAAAGTTTAGAGACACTTCTAAGATTTCCTCAAAATTGTATAAAAGATGGTGCCAGGAATTTTTGCGTCATCCTAATATAATGATGAGGATTATGAGCAAAGCAAACGCAAGCAACATATGAGGCCAGGATTTTGTCTCCATTTCTTGAATGATCCATGAAGACCAAATCATAGTTTGTAGCAATTGTGGGTTTTCATTGAGCTGGAATGCTAGCACAACACTCAAAATGGAATGCCTTGCAGAGCTAAAGGACACTAATTGCCTTGCTCAGGGCTGGGGTGAGATGGATCCGTGTCTTTCCCTTGGGCATTAATGTTGAGTAAATGCTAACAGATCTCCATGGAATCTTCAAAAGAAGAAGAAATCAAACAATTACCTGAGGCTGGTAAGCCTCTGGTAAAACAAGCTCAACATTCAAAAACAAAAAATTCCTAATAGTCCAGAAAAGGAGAGTCTATGAGCAATGTGTCCTGTGTCATTGTCACCTATGGAGCTGAAACATAGAACTTAGCCAAAAGATTATCTCTCAAACTAAGAACCCTTCAAGTTGCATTGGAGAGGATCGTGCTTGACATTACATGAAGGGATCACAAGACAGTATTGTATATTAGAGAAAAAATAGGATTCATAGAATCCATTTGAAAACTCAAATGGCAATGGGCAGGTCATCTTGCAAGAATGTCAAAGAACTGCTGGACATCACAAGATAGATCCTCAGATCATATACAAAACTGTGTCCGACATATAATAAGGTGACATGATGAATTAGACAAGTTCAGGAGATATTGATTCCATAACACCTGTGATAGAGAGACCTAATGAATCTTGGGGAAGGTCTATGTCAAGCGATGGATGCTAAAAATCAAAGAAAATGCAGGATTAATATACGGAAGAAAATAATCATATTTTCATAGTTTTAAACTTCTCAAATGATGTGAAATATACTTTTAGTAGGCCCAATACTTTTCACAGGCCCTAAATTCTTTATAGGCTCTACTATTGAGATTAATTTATGGTATGGCTGTGCATATACCTCTTCCAACCATGTTGCCAGAGGTAAATGAAAGATAAAGTGAATATATGTAATAAATGAGATTCTAAGTCTTGGTCTATCCTTCATTGTAATCAATGACCACAATTACACTAAAAAGAGTACAATATTCAATACATCGCCATGCTCTATTGCCGCACAAGTCTTTGGCTATGATAATTTTTATTGATCAGTGTATTTTGTCCCATGTCACTGCTTTTGACATCCGAGCAATATTGCTTACATTGAAGTTGGAGATGCAGTAAATAAAAACCCAGACATTGACATTGGGAGCAGGTTCTAATGTATGGCTAACTTTTGTCAACATCAGATACTATCTTCTTACTTCCAACACTGAAATAAGGATCTATTTTAGAGCAAGGATGTTTTATGGATATTTGAAGCATTCACTAGAGGATATTATCGATGAATCTTAACTGTGGTTGTAAATGAGATGCTATCTTTTAGTTAATGGTGGGGCCAATCTATGCAGATGATATTTCATCCCGACAAATGCAAATCATACACCTATTTACAAACATCACAAGAAGAAACTATACTATGTATTAGAGATAATGGAACTCAACACATACTGGAAGAAACTACATTGGAGAAAGATGTTTGCATAGACAACGCACTTGAATTCACTGCACATATACTGAACAAAGTGAATACTGCAAATAAAACATCTGGCCATATAGAACACTCCTTAAAGTTCATTGATTAGGAGGGCTTCATACTACTTAACAAGTCTCTCTGGTACATCCCCACCTCTGGAGCTTACACCTTACATATGGTCTCCTTACCTGCAGCATAACTCCGATGCCATAGAGAGAGCCACTCAGACCATTCCTAGGCTGGGAGATATATCTCACACTGAAAGACTAAAGCAACAATCTTGAGACCCTGGAATACAGAAGAAATGTGCTGACCTATTGGAAGTCTACACAATCTGTGACAACATACATAGAGTGCATACTGATCCAAATCGCTCAAAATGCCCTGATAAGAAAATGCTAACTTCATCTATTTGCTGTAAAACCAGAGGACACAGCCATAAACTACAAATTCAGTCTTCCACTGTTCTCAACAAGAGTAACAAGTGCCTGGAATAACCTATGTGAAAAGACAGTCACATCCGAGAATATCGATAATTTTTCAAGTAATCTTCATTCTGGTATTAGTTATATCAAATTTAACTTAATTTTCTTGTTAGTTTATTCTAACACCAACTTAACTGTTCCTGGCATAATGACAGAATTAACTGCTGCTAAGAAAATGGACTAGGAAGAGCTCCAACCATGACATCAAAAATGAAATAGATTATGTCTTAACGGACAAAAGCCACACCATCAAAGACATTCAAATTCTAAACCAAATAAACATAGGAAGCGACCACAGAATGGTAAGATGTAAAATGCAAGTAAACATCAATAAAGAACACAGAGAAATGTTCCACACCAAACCACAACCATTAACCGTACCAAATGAACTCGCCGATCCTTCAAGCTAGAATTGAAAAACTGATATAAAATCCTTACCAATGAAAACAGCACCAACATCAACAAACACCACAGCAAAATAACAACCTCTCTAATAGAAGCTACTTCTATGTTTAAACCAAGAAACACACAAATCATAAGCAAAATCTTGGACAAAATTTAGAAACTCATTGAAAAGTGCAGAAACCTCCTACCACCAACAACAACAAGGAAAAAAATAGAGGAGGCCAAACTAAACAAAACAATCAAAAAGAAACTAAGAGAAAACAAAAGAAGGTATACGACAACAATCATCGAAGTCACAATTGAGGCTTCAGAGCAATAAACAAAGATCTTGATATAGGACAGAAACAAATAACTAACATATTCGAAGAAAACAGAGACATCACAGACAGAGACAGAATTGTCAAACACAGAGACATAACAGACAGAGACAGAATTGTCGAACACGCCCAAGAATTTTACTCTTATACGCAGTGACTAGGATATGCAAGACGCTGACAATCAGTTCAAGGACTTCCCTTAAGTTAGAACATAGGAGGTAAAACAAGCCATCAAACAAACAAAAAAGGAAAAGCTTCTGGACTAGATAACATCACCATCAATCTACTCAAAAAACCTGGTGAGACCGTCAACAAAAAAAAACAGCTAACCTGCTCAACTTGTGTCTAAAACAGAGTAAAGCCCCAAAGGACTGGAACACGGCAATCATAATGCTCCTGCATAAAGAAGGAAACCCCAAAGACTTTAACAGCTACAGGCCTATTAGCCTGGATCACTAAAATACTAGATGAAAATCAACCACAGGAACAGGAACAGGTTGGATCTAGACGAAGCTACTTGACCATGGACCATCTCCATTAAATAATTCAGCTGGAAGAGAAAGCAGCAGAATACAAAATGCCACTCGCTGTAGTATTTATAGACTTCAAGAAGGCATTCAACACTAGAAAAATCTATGGTCATGAAGGCCATCAGGAATAAGGACATAACTGTCAAAATCAAAGATGCAAAACTGGGGAAAGTAGACCACTACAACAACTTAGGACAATGAATGAAACCCTCAAAAGAAGATATCAAGTGAAGAATCAACCTAGGATGTCTAGTCTTTGGCAGAGTAAGCTCAACTTTCAAGAACAAGACGATCCCAATAATCTTAAAAAGAAGAGTATACAACCAATGCATTCTCCCAATAGTCACTTAAGGAGTTGAAACATGGAACCTAACCAAGAGACAGATCCGCAAACTGAGAAGCATGCAGCGTGTGCATGAGAGAATCATGCTCAACCTCACATGGGGAAATCACAAAACAGCACAATATATCAGGAAGAAAACGGGAATCCAAAACATCATAGAATCTATTAGAAAACTCAAATGGCTGGTCATGTTGCGTGAATGACAGACAACTGATGGACATCACAACTCACAACATGGATCCCCTAAGACCACATGCAAAACCAAGGCTGACAAAATACAAGATGGAAAAATGAACTAGACAAATTCAAAAGATACTGGCTCCACAACACCCATGATAGAGAAATGTAGCTGATCCTGGGGAAGGTCTATGTCCAACGACGGACAATAAAAGACTGATGATGATGAAAAAAAGCTCATTTCAATTACGTAGTACGTTCTATTTATATTGTGAACAAGGACCTCAGTTACTCAGTCATATTGGAAAGAGAATAGCACAGTATTAGATTCATTATTATGCTTTCTGCAAAACACCAATTGAATGGAAAAAAATATGAATTATATGAAAGCATTTTAGTGACAAACAGTTTGTCTGATATTTGAGTCTGCATGAATTTTATAAAATGGAATTGCATTCATAATGAATTAAACAATTTTTCATTTCAAATTATTTTGGATTTCTTTTTAAACAGAAACCAGTGCAAATTTTTACTTTTGACCCGTTTCTGAATTTTAATGAAATCTTTTTTTTAAAAGTTGAATTTAAATTTTTGCAGAAAATCTAGGAACTGAAGTGAAGATCAGTGAGTTGCTAATCTATTAACAAACAAGCTGTTATTTGTATGGAAAAAAAAAGTTGTCAATCTATTTCTTTCATTTAACGGTGGGAAATATTCTTTTCATGTCTTTCATACTGTGAATGAAAACAGCATTTTGCATTCATTATAAAGGGTGTGGGTACTTTCATATCATATGCAAAAGAAATCAGATGAATTTTATTTTATTTTTGAACAGGTTTTGTTTGTCATTCAGTAAAAACCACAACATGACCAACATCTTTTGCTGGTTGCTATGTTGGGGTAGATCCATTAAAAATGGGGTGACCAATCAATAAGTTACTTTTTTCACCTTTTATACTACATTGATCATTTAAATGTTTGAATGTACAAAAAAAAAATGTGTATGCTGACAAACTAAGGTGCCAATTTAGCTTGAAATCATATTGCAGATTGAACCCCACCCTAAGAACTTGGGTGTTGGGGTGGTGTTTAAAAAACAAAAACTGTTTTTGTTGACATAAAGGAATAAATGATTAAATGTTTATCCCTTTTAAATCAATTTGTATGGCTTGTACACGTGACACATACATTCATGGCCAGCCAGGCAGAATCACTTGAAAACTGAAGAAATTTATGTTGACTTTAAAAGAAGTGTATTTATGAATTTAATTCTTCATATAAATAGCCTATTCTGCCATTACTGCTTACATTCAATCCTGACCGCTGACAAATTTGTAATTTTCAATGCACAACATATCCATTGAGTGCTGGAATTTGCTCAAACAAATTTTTAGGTAAAAAATTGCAAAACTCTGTGGTTAAATCATCAAATTCTGCATTCAAGCACTAATGCTACCATTGTAACATTGATTCATTCATAGGCCCCGTGAATGATCTTCACTCTCCTGCATCGAGACCAACACTCACCAACAGTAGGCTATTTCTAATTCTTCTGTAATGGAGGTTCCAAAAAATACGCTTTCTACTTTCTAGGCACAATTTTGAAGTTAATGTCTAAAATTTCTAGCAGAAGATAGATAAGTAAAATGTACTATGAAAGTTTTTGCTCAAGATATTGGTATATTCATCATCAGTCTCTGAACATCCATCATTGGATATAGATCTTCCTCAGGATTCACCATACTTCTCTATTGTGGGCGTCGTGTTGCCAGTATTTTCTGAATTTGTCTAGCTCGTCTCTCAATCTAATACTCTGCCGGCCTTGGTTGCCCATCTTTGAGGATCCATGTTGTGAGTCGCGATGTCCATCAATTGTCTGCCATTCTTTCAACATGGCCAGCCCATTGCCATTTGATTTTTTTTTCAGTGGATTCTATGATGATCAGTATATTCACTCATCATCAATGAACCAGATAAGTTTCTTTAAAATCATAACAATTTCATTGCTGTTATTCATTGGGAGAAACAATAAGTACACAAAATCTACCCAGAATAGTTATATTTGGAGGTGTCAAAGAATGGCAATGGATTTATTCTTTATCAGTGGTCATTGTTATTAGTATCATTGGTATTAGTATCATTGGTATTAGTGGTCATTGTTACATCTGTTGCTTTTATTGAATGATCCTACATCAAAAAATTTTCAAAATCAATTGTTTGAAGGCAAATGAAAAAGAATGGAATTTGTATGAAAAACAATGAATCCAATAACTGTTGTTTAGTTTCTATATCATTGTTAGACCTTTTCCAGGTGGTGGTCCACACCTCTCGGTTTGGCCAAAGTACAAATAAAAATATCCACTGGTCCAGCTTGTCCTCATTATTATGCTTTAATCGATTCAGACTAGTTCTCTGATCATGGTTGTTATATGATCGATATCGAAAGAAGGTCATTGTACTTTTTGGTCTACTTCAGATGTTTATCATATTTTGGTAACCTTCAGTTACCTGTTAGAAATTTCTGATTGAACATATCATTCAATTTATAAAGGTAGATTGTTCTCATGCCCTAAACCTAATGCCTGATCTTTCTTATAAAAAGCTCCTATATGTTGATCATTTCAATGTTTGACCCACTGAGATTATTAGAGCATAACATGTGTGCTGATTCTTTCAACTGTCATATTTTCCAGTATTGTTCTATCAATTATTTTAACTTCATTTCATTGGGGTTGGTGACTTCCTCCTTTCCCTTCTACACATGACTAAACGGTTACCTGATATGACAGATACCTGAAGAAGGTTGGAGGGTACAACAGCCGAAACCTTGGGACTAAAACAACCAAGATGAGAGCACTAGTCATGATGAATCAATGTATAATAATTTATCATCTCAGAAATTCAGGCAGAAATAATCATCAGTCATCAAGTACCAATATATGTACTCAATGTGATATTAGTAGAAACATGTTGATTTTAAATACACAAAAGAAATATTCTAATTTTTAAAAATCTGAATAAGAAATTGTCTTTTATGCATAGAACTATTTAGTAAAAGAAGAGTTGAAGATATACTTGTAATGTATTATTCAATAAAATTATTACCTGATGCCACAATTCTTATTTTCCCTACTTAATAAGTTTTTTGTAATTTAAGACAAACACCTTGGTTTATTCTTATCACAAATTAGTTTTCCATCAAATTTTGGAGACTAGCTGAAAACTCACCCTTACAGAAGGACCCAATAAGAGATCATGGATTTGATCTATATATTTATTGAATCATACCCTATTTGAAAAGTATCACCATCATGAATTCTTAGGTGAAAAATAGTAAGATGGAAATCAGGTCATTATTCTTGGTATGAGCATGAATGCAGATCCTACAATATTATTTTATGGTGGGGGGGGGAGAACTTCCAGAAGCTAACTTGTTGAAACATGCCTGATGGTCCTATTAGTACAAAAGGAACATTTCATGGGATACATTTTATGGTTCCTGACTCACACTGTGATACACAGACAGACAGACCTTTGGTGAACTACTGTAGGAATTCGATCAAATTAAAAGCTTTGCATCTCTTCACCTCTTTTTTTTAGTTGAACAAGAAACAAAGTTCCATTGATAAAAGTGATAGAAGATCATCCAATATGATTTTGATGGTTGAAATTATCCAAATCTCTTTCTTCATCTTAACTCTCAAATTAACTGGAAGAAAAAAGATGTTTACTCTGATGTGTGAGTCTCTTGAGGATTTTGACAAAGACAAAAAATGGACAATCAATTAAATTTGTAATTCTGTTGTTTTTAGCAAAGTTGGGTTCTTTGTGATATAATTAGTGTCATTCTAGCACATTTGATCTAATTATATCAACAATAACATTGTTGAGTTCTTTATAAATGCTTACATATTAGATGTATGTACAAACATTCCTTCATACATTTGCACAAATAACCTCATTACATTGACACCCAATCTAAGAATTGAAAGATATTAATCTCACTTGACGTCTTTGTTTTTTCTGTTTAGGACCAAACAAATGCTCTACAGAATTTTATTTTTCATTATAAAACTTATCAACTCTAAAATTCACAAGTCACTTGAAACTCTTCAATGAATAGCGTGAAAAATAGTGGAACTCTTCTCTGAATTAGATTTATCTTTAAATTATAAAGATTTACCAAATGGTCAAAGTGGGATAATTTCAATTAGAAGTTGTTTTCCTTGAAATTGAGATTCAATTTTCATTGTGTGAATTAAAGTGTTAACTACTTCATTTCCTAAATTATGTTATTTATCCACTGCGCACACATCAAGTTTTTACTTGCACCATTTTTTTAGTCAGTCACTGTACAAACTATATCGTATAGTTTGTTCATTTAGGATAATTATTGAAAAGTTGTTTCAGCATAGCATCTCCATTAGCTTTTAATCCAAGAAAAAGAATATTTTTTTGGAATAACATACTAGCTGCCCTATGAGATGCATGGCTTACAAGAGTATCTGGGGGACTACATAGCTGTCCATTTTGAGCTTCAGTAGATATCATAATATCATTGGATATAGTGAATATTATGAGCCATCAACCAAAACTGTCAACACAGATTTTCTTCAGTTTTCAAGTTGATCCGGCTGGTTCTGTATGTTCATGTGTATAGGCTTCACCAATAGAGCAGGAGGGCGGAAAATTTCAACATTTATTATGTCTACAAAAAACTTATTTTATTTTCTTTTTAATTCCCCCCCCAAGATAAGTTATTAGTGGGGGGGGGGTCAATTTGCAAGTTTATGCTAAATTCATCACTAGTTTATGTGCAATGGCATTCACTCTTGTTTTTAGAAAATTGAGACTTTTCAATGATAACTGTGCAACAAAATGCTTGAGGAGTAACTTATCCATCGATCACCTCCTTTTCCAATTTTTTCAGTCGACGGCATGCAGCCAAAAGACATTAGTCATGTGAAAGTTTCTATTGAGATCTGTTTTCATAAGCTTTCTTTTTTGTCTTATTCATTTGTGTTTTATTTGACTAAAAGTTTGGCTGTTGTCCATTTTTTACATTTATTCAAAGAAGATACGAAAAGTTTGACTTGTGAAATTATCAACTGTTGGCCAATCATTTTGACTGTTCATTAAAACAAGAATGAAAATGTAAATGTATGTAAAAAAAACTGCAAAGAAAAGAGAAAAGAATTTTTTTTCAAAATAGAGAATCCATTTTTTTGAGAGGTGCAATAAAGTTTATCTCTTGCACCAGCTTTTCCTGATACATGACTGAAAAATCAGTGATTTTGATATTGATCTGATATAATTTGTATACATAAATGTATAAAGAACAAGGTTCTATGAAAATACACAAATTTTTACTCTTGTCAATCTTGTCTGTATAGGTGGGGAAGCCAAAAAAGCAAAGCTTTTTTGTGGTTTGGAGAAAAATGGGTTTCCCTTGATTTTTAGCTGACCTTTGAGATATTGGCCCTTTTTGATACGATTTGAAAGTTTTATAGGACCATCAATGGGACTTCGACCAAACTGAAAATTGACTCTAGTGCTATCTTTGTGCACATTTGTCAGACTTTTACTTGTTGAGTTTTATGCCAAGAACAGGTACAGGTGGGAAGTCAACCTTTCGATTATCCAAGAAAGAGTTATGTCCCCTACACCAAGCGTTTTCAACACATTGCTATTGCCTTTTTTCACCTGCTTTCCAAAAATTGTTGCCGTTTTCATCCTACTATTATATTGTATTTTTGTCATATATACAAGAATAGCACAGACAAAAATAAAACTCTATACTTCGAAATGTCTATAATTTCTAATAACGAAGGCTTGCCATATTTTGTCTCTTATATAGATTTCAACACAGAGGGTAGAGACTACCCTCTGTGTTGAAATAACTTTATCTATTCTATTTAAAACTATTGATTTGTTATTTCACCTCTATTAATATTATTTTTATATTATTTAAGTTGAATAACTATTCATTTATTGTATAATCATTGCCTACACTTGCTTACATATTCTGATGATGTTCTATGGTTCTGTTGTCAGAGGGTTATTTTGACTCATTTTCAACTGTTTCTATTCTATTGATTACTCTCTTCATTACTGGATAGACTGATCAGATGTAATGATAGAAAATCATTTGGTTCAATCATGTCAGTTGTGACATTATTGGGTTTGTCAGATCAATCTGTTGGTCTGATTTTTTTGCCTTTTTTTGCTTTTTTTTTAACAATGGCTGTCGCTTTTATTGTATTATTTTGATATTTTTGTTAATTATTTACTTATGTATTTTACTTCCAAATTTTTCAGGTTGGTAAACGCTTTTTCTTATTATGGAATCGTTCTGATGACCACGGAACTTTTTCAATATGGAGGTATTTGCCCCCGTGAGTATCCATTGATCCTCAATATAATTTTCAGTGGGGTCATGGGCTAAGGGAGAATTGATTAAATTTTGGGGTGGATCCAAGACTTCTAAGCTTATCTCCACTGCATCACAGCTATAAATCAGCAGTGTTCGAATTGTGTTCCGCTGTACTTTTCCAGGGGTTCCACAAAAGAAAATGACATCTTCGTGATACATTTAATAATTTTTCATTACATAAATGATTCCTTCACGGCTTTAAAATTTTTTTTAATTTCATTCCTCAAGTATGAACAGTCCTTTTTATGTGAGAAAAAAAATAACAAGATTTTTCCATTTTAATTAAAAATGTCTCCATTATTTATGTCACATGAACACTATTCAGTCAGTTATAATTCATACATCTATTTTCCTCAGTAAGCTTCGTTTTTACTTTTTCATTCAGGTATATCTCTGTTTGGGTTTATAGACATTTGGATAATTCCATGAATGAGGCCAAAATCCAATAGTTATATACAATATGTAAATATATAAAGCTTTCTAGACCAGTGTAGAAGGGAAAGTTGTTTTTTGAAGGGTTTCCTTTGGAAATTTAATTATTGGGAAGGGCTTCCTGAGTAGTTAAACTTTAAAGACAATTGCCATATATGAACTGATTTTATCTAGTTTTTAGTGGCATTGGAAAAGGTACATGCTCTCTGAGTGCTTTTTAGTTATTTCATTATGAGTTTAACTCCATCTTATTGCTACTTTTTATTACGACATTCTGGGTCTACACACTCTTCAACCACTAGAGCAAACAGCAAACATTCAAAAGAGAAAAGGTACCCTCCAATGGAAGTGACATAAAAACAGTAATAAAATAATAAAACTGATAATGCTTTGTCTGAAAAGAAATTTTTTAAAAAGAAATTCAGAAAAAAACTTTTAACAACTTCTATTTTTTTTATCAAAGAAGAATAGATTTTATATGGACCAATGAAATCCATTTTGTTTTGATAGGAAATCTCTTGATCATTTATCAATCCTTATTTGACTATTCTTTTATTATAAAAATGATTTTTTTCTGGTAATACAGATGTCCTCCACTCTTGTAATAATGTGGATGTGAGGATCCAACACAGCCAACAACATTATGACTGGGGCGTGACAAAGCTAGATTGATATTTTGTATTCCACCTGTGTTATAAGAAACCTCCTTATAATGAGGGGGGGGGGCTTTATTGATGTTATGAATTTTTTGCAATAATGATGAATTGATTTATATTATTTTGACAAGTGGCCAAATGTTGATTTCTTTCTCCAGTTTCAAGCAGTGAAATGGTGACCAATCCAAACCCGCCATGTCCTCTGGAATGCAAAATGCTTTCAACAAAGGATTATGTTGATCTGCTATGGACAACAATTGCAGAATTCCCTGGTAAGTTATATCAGCCTATATCTCTATGACATTAAGTCTGATTTCACTTATCAGTTCATGACCTGTTGAATTGAAGTTCTCCCCAAATGGGCTAACTTGAAAAATGCTAAGAAAAACCAGGTGATTTGATTCTGAAGAATGGTATGGGGTTTGCTTCCTCACTCAACCCCCCCCCCCCCAAACGATTTCTCAAGGAAAATAACTGTAAAATGCTAATTATAGAGTCGTCTCCCTTATTTATTTTACTCGTTCATTCATTCCTTTATTCTATTGAAATTTAAGCATTTACTTATGTCTAGAAAAAACGTTTTGTCTTTTTTTTTTTTTTTTAAATTCCATACAAAATACCTTTTTTTTTTTTTTGCAGGAGGGGGGCATTAATTTAGAATGTGAGTTAATGGTTCCTTAAATTCTGTCTGTCTGGCAGCATTCATGCTTGTTTTGGGAAAATTTTGGGGTTCTTTAAGTGATCCGCTAAAGGCAAGAAAAGTGACTTACTCATTGATCACCGCATTTTTTTTTTTTCAGTTGATCATCACCAACATGCCGTTCTGCCTAAAGACATTAGATTACGTAATGAATTGAGTGACTTTCCAGACCTGTCTCTATTTTTCTCTTTTAATAGTTATCCAGTCCATTCTCTGACCTCCATTAGGTAGAATGTTATCTTCTCACCAACATCAGACTCAACACCAGATGAAATCTCACCTAAAGGACTCTAGAGAATGATCTGGACAAAAAGTTGCTTACAAAACAAAGATGATGATTGTTTGAAAACATTAAATGATATCTTTGTCCGTAGCTATTTAAGTTTTCTAGATGAAGCCTCATCATAATCATCATCAGTCTTTTAACATCCGTCATTAGACATAGACCTTCTCCAGGATTTGCCGCACTTCTCTTTTGTGGGCATAGCAGAGCCAGTACTTTCTGAATTTGTCTAGTTCGTCTCTCCATCTAGTATTCTGCCAGCCTTGGTTGCACATGTGATCTTTGTGGATCCATGTTGTGAGTCATGATGTCCATCAGTTGTCTGCCATTTTTGCAACATGACCATTCCATTGTTATTTGAGTTCTATTATCGATTTTATGCTGTCTCTGACTCTTGTTTTCTCCTAGATATATTGTGCTGTCTTGTGGTCTCTCTATGTGAGGTTGAGCATAATTCTTTCATGTGGCACGGTTCTCAGTTCATGGGACTGTCTCTTAGTTGAACCTATTCATTATTGATTATTTTTTCTTTTCATTTTTATTGTTATTTTTATCAGGTTCAATGAAGTAGGCAGTAGAAGAATTGCAATAAAATGGAACAACAAAGATGAAAAGAAATATAAATCTATTGAATTGATTGCTTTTTCTGATCCTAAGCAGAAATAGTAATAGATATTAAACGTCTGCTTCGGCAGTAACAGCTGTTTGATACCTATAAAAAATACTAATTTCTTGTTTTTATCTTCTGATGTTTGCTGAACAAATAAAATAACTTATTGCATTGGCATTTTCTTAATTTTCTTCACAGGAAAAATTGAAAAGTATTGCAATAACTTTTTGAATTTGATAAAAAGCAGACAAGGGGAAGAAAATTTCTCAATAGGAATAAATCAGTAGTTTGAGCAGCGATGCTTTCTGTAAAAAACAAATCAAAAAATTCAATTCTTAAGGACACCCTGGATATCTAAATGAGTTTTAAAATCATGACTTCATTACTCATCAGAAAGTCTTTCTTCATTAAGATACATTTTACTCATCTAACAGTGTGTGTGTTTGTTTGTTTGAGTGTGTACACATTAGGAACAATCTTATTTGAAGGAAATTCTAGGCTTAGCACATTTTACATTATTTTTAAATTTAAATAGAACTACAGAGTGGTGAGGCTGTTAATGGTACGGGAATTAAAATTGGCAAACAGAGTTCCATCTCTGACTGGGGTAGTTTATGTTCACTTCACACTATTGCCTTTGGAAGGGGCATAATTCCACTTCTCTCCCAGCCCCTAGCTATGAGTAAAATAGAAGGATAAATGGTGCCCTTGAGCCCTGTAGGGCAGTCCAACTAAGAGAAGGCTACTCTGACAAAAAACTGCAGCTTGGCAGCTGCCTTGGCCATCCCTACCTACCAAGCAGATTCGATGTGCGTGTGAGAGCTGATATCCACTTTGAATAATCAACTAACACGGACCAGAGAAGTGTCTTCCTTTGATTCCTATAAATGAGGTGTCTATCGAACCTCTGCCTCTACAGCCATTTGATTTTCAAATTTGACTATTTTGGAGCCTGTTTTGGATAAATCTCTGAGGTAAAGCTTGGATTATCTCCCCTTTCTGGCCAAATCTTGCAGCCCTGGAGGAATAGGTCAATAGCCAACACTGAATTATGATCATTTGACAGTCCTGAAAAGAAAAGAGGCTTCTCTTCAATAGAAAATCAGTAGCGGGTATCTTGCATCGAGTTTTTCACTTTTGAGTTTAGTTAAGAGAAAAAAAATAACTATTATCAAATAGTCTTTGAGTTGGACTTGATGCTCACAACGTAGGGAGTGAATAAACTACTTGAATTGTTCGAGCAGATGGATGGCAGAAAGAATATTGGAAGGCGTAGAAAGCAGGAGTTAATGAAAGAGGCAAGAAAAAGGAAGCTGTGGAGAGATATAACTGCCCACATCCTGAATGGACATGGCACTTGAAGAATAATGTGGTATTCGCAATTTGAAACCATTTTGCTGATTAGAATATCTAATCTAATACTGTGTTTTTTAGGAGACCAGGCATGCCAAATATCTAACTTTGGGTGCCTTGAAAATTTTACATCGGTCAATATATGAATATAATGGAACATGACTTTTAGAAATTGCCAACGGATTTTCCTGTTTATAATGATACGAGCATGGTACCCGTTAAAAATAACTTGATTATTTCCATGTGAATCAACTCTTCTGCCTAGAATCTAATGTGCTCTGCTTAGGATCAATATGAAGTATGTGTGTGTTAATTTACTCACACAACGTATCTATCTATCTATCTCATCTCATCTCATAAATTGCATTGCATTATACAGAAACTTATTTGAAATGATCTCCTATTGTTACATGATTAATGTATCACTCAATTTAGACAATGTAAATAGAATAAACAATTAAAGAAAAAGAAAATGGGGATTAAACCTGTCACCGATAGGGTAGCCACTTCAATGCAGCAATGCTCTTACCATGAATTAAATAGGTGTCAGTAGTGCAAAGACCAAATAACTGCTTTCAACCCAAATTCTCATTGATTCTCAGTCTTTTCTGTCTCTTCCAATGCAACTATATATACTTAAGAAATGGACTTAGATGTTATAACAGAATGAATTTCTTGCAGCAGCCCAATTTTCTTTTATTCTATTTACGTTGTCCAAGTTGAGTGATATATTAATTGTAACGATGGAAGATCATTTCAAATAAGTTACTGTATAATATTACGTAATTTTTAATTCATTCTGTCTGTTGAAATATGTCCATTTCTTAAGGATATATATATATATATATATACATATATATAGTAAATTGACAAAATGGAAAGTAAAAAAACTTAGAACCATGCGGACAGGCTTGATGCATTTCACTGGTTCTACCAGCCTTTTCAAAAGCTCAATCCAATGCAGATAATTGTTGCATCAAATGTGCAGCTGTTTACATGTCTGAGTGAAAGAATTGAATGAGAAAAGTGGTGTATGTATTGTTTTTTCATGGTTGTTCCATAGAAAGGGGAGGAGTTTACAAAGGTGTGAGTGAAAAGGGGTCATTAAGAAAAAATCAGTTTTGCAATGTTCTATTTTGAGACAGTGTGTGTGAGATCATGTTAACAAGGAAAAGAAAATTCTGATGGCAAATTAATTGAAAGAAAGTTCAAACCAATTCCAACATTTAGTTATCTTAATTGATACTCCATTAATTATCATCTCATAGTATTCATGAATAAATGAATATGAATGTGATTTTTTTAATACTGCATAGCTATAGTAATACTGTCCAACTTTTTACTATGTAAGTTTTGATTAAGTTATTCTAGAAATCAGAAGTCATGATTCTTAATCAGTAGACTTGGATTTAAACACAGCAGTATATTGCAAATTTAAACACAAAAATTACTCTTCCATATATGCAAGACTATGAAAATTTTTCACAAGCTAATTTAAAGGACTGCCACTCACTCTAACTTGTCCAAATCCCATAACTGTCCATACAAAGTTTCTGCAGACAGCCCTCTAGTCATAATATCAGCACATTGGACACTGTGTGATATTTGCACATTTCTTTTTTTTAAATTAAATGTTGTTGTATATTGACATAAACAGTATGTTTGTAGATATTTTCATGTTTTATCTGTTTTTGTTATTTAATTCTTCTTTCTTTCATTTTTTGTCTTACAGGTCTAGTCATTACCGTTTTAGTGATTGACAGAATTGGGAGAAAGTACACTATTCTTATTGAATTTATCATCTTCTCGTTGTTTACACTCTTCTTGAATATCTGTACTACAAGGTTTGTGCAGTTGCATTTATTTTACTAAAACTAGAAACTTATAATACCTCCCTATCAATTTTATGTCTAGAAATATGGTCACCAATAATAAATCTTGTGAAAAGTGCAAACCTGTTCTTAGTTATGCAGAATTATCAACAGCAGTGACCAACCTACAAATAGTTTGAACATTTCTGAGACTTGGGACTCCAACAGCCACTATATCCCATCATCATAAGGCAATAGGAAAGTTTAAAAAGTTTGAAAATGAGTCAAACATGAATAGAATTGAATTCTCCATAACAGTTACATATTGCACACCTCCTAACTGGCTGTATCTAAGCTTAGAGAAGTGTAATATGAAGTTTTGTAGCATTCTCCATATTCACCTGATATTTCTCCTATGGATTATCATCCTTTAAGGCATTTTAAACTTCATATCTGTAATAAAATGTTCTATAATAGAGAAACCATAATTTATACTTTTATTGAATTTATGAATACTAAACCTAAAGAATTTTTTAGAGGTGGCATCATTAGAGGGTCATTGGGGAAAAATTATTTCTCCAAATGGGTCATAGTTTATGCATATATTGACAGGGGTTTTTTTTTTTGCTCCATCCTACTATTCAAAAAGTAACATTTCATAAGTTTCAAGTTGATATTTCCAGCTTCCATGATAGCAGTTTCCTATTTTTTAATGATTTTCATACAATAACATCATTTTTTTTATATAGAGAGTGAAATTTTTTCTTGACCGTATGAAAGTTTTTTTCAATTCTTGCAACATATATAATTTTTTTAAAATTCTAGATTTACTAATTATTGTTATTTTCTTGACACAGTGTTATATTTTATCTTCTGTTCAAATTTTTATTTACATACCAAATTTTATTGTTCATATAAAACTTTAAATTAATTATGGCTTTTTTCAAAACACCAGATATTGGCAAGTCAGATCATTACTGTAATGACCAAGACACATATAGCACATAGGTTTTAATTCATATAGCCCCACTAATTACTGAATATTTCTTATTGTTCCACTAATAGAGTTTAATCTTCTAACTAATTTCAGATTAAAGAAACTTGAGATTCAATGTCTAATTATAATAAATGAACAGATACAGTAAATCCTCAATTTAATGAACTTGAATGGAAGATGGGGTGTCCATTAATGCTGAGTCTGTTTAATCCAAATGCAACATATTACGCCTTTTTAAATCGTTCTTTTAATGTGAAAAAAATTTCAATACAATATACAGTACAATATAGAATTATGATAGAGAATATGTTATATTTATTTAGCTTTTTGATAATGTAATTCAGCAGTTCTTAACTATCTTTGGTGATGACCTAAAATCTGGTCTAAAATCTTTCATGGACAACCATGTTCTCATAAATGAAATTTATTTTAAGCATAGTTGAAAAAATATTGGTTATTATAAAAGAAAAATGAAAGGTAGTTTACAATATCTTATTAATAACTAATACATAGAAATAAAATTGAATATTCATGAAAAAGGTCCATTAAATCTAAAAATCTGTTGAATTGAGGGTTTACTGTATGTAATAAATATCTATTTGCTCTCTTCTGATTATCATAATCAATTAGAGTAATACTCCTACTTTATACCTATCAACAACCTCCAATCTCAGACACCTCATCAGACCCTGTCTTGTTTTTGTTTTTTTCTTTCAGACCTATCCTAATTATTCTTCTGTTCATAGCAAGAGCTTTCATTTCTGGAGCTTTCCAAGGTGCCTACGTATACACACCAGAGGTAAGAAAAATAATTATTGGTGTGTCATAATATTTTGGCAATGATATCCCACACTAGTCCCTATAAATTGTTAAGTCACTTTTTTTCTTTTCTTTTTCTTAAATCCATCTTCATCAGATGGTTCAGAAAGAAATGTCACATGTTTTGGTTTTATTTTGTAGGGGTGGTGGGCAGAATAAAAATTTGTTCAAACGTAACCAATGTTAAATTCATTCATCAAGAATGTAATCACCATTATTTGCATGATAAAAGCCCACTGTGAAAATAATTCTTTTATTTTTTAAGAAAATCTGAGATTCTGAATGGAAAGAATCCTGAAAATGCTGGATAGATCTTTTTCTTACTTACTATGGTTTTTGCCACTGAGAAGTTGTTCAAGTGATTTGATTAAGTGAGAATCTTGATCAAATGTAGAATCCAGACACCTAAATTTATTCAAGTCAAATGTGCAAATTTTCACATTACACCGTTATCAAAAATTTTATTGGATTAATAAGTTTTTAAAATTTTGTGATAACATTTTTCGCAATATTCTTCATGTAGTTAAAATGTAGTTTCATCCTTGTTGTGATTAAACTAGATTAAATTTTGATTACTGTGTAAAGTGAAAATTTGTGCTTTGGCTTGAATCAATTCGGGAATCAGGACTCAACATTTGATCCTAAATTCTTATACGTAGTTAGAATAAGTTACATTTGCAAGGGACATCTAGAGTTATCTCCCTTACACCAATAGCATTTCCTCTTTAGAAGCATTTTAAAATTAGTGCACCCCACTCTGTGATGTAACTGATTTGTTTTATCTCTTTTATAGGTCTACCCAACATCAATGAGAGCCATTGGTCTTGGAGCCTGCAGTGCTATGGCCCGTATCGGTGCAATAGTAACTCCATTCGTTGCTCAGGTAATTCTTTCAGCCAAGAATAATGGTTCACTATCAAGAGATTTGATTTGAGAGAAGATATTATTTCAACTGCAGAGTTAATTTGAACACGCATCCATCCCTTGATTTATATCTTTGATTCATATAAAATAAAAGTCATTATTATTATCATTATTATCAGAGGTGCAGAGTGGCCAAACGGTTAACTGTATGAAGAATGGTATCTTCTTGCCAAGTTCAAACTCCAGCTGAGACAGTTTGTGTTCACTTTGCATTAATGCCCTTGAGAGAGGCATGAATCCATCTCTCCTCTCTCTGGCTATGAATAAATAACAGTGAAGACTATGCTCTCTTGCTATGGTTGAAAACTAGTCTAGGTAACAGACAATTCTGATTCCGAATCAGTGTGATGTGGGAATGGGCTCCGTGCAGTGGGTTACAGGTTAGGTAAAGGTGAAAGGTTAATTATTTCAGTTATTAATTGGTTTCTTTCCAATTCTTCTGTTTTTATTCCAAATTTTTTATCCTCATGATATAAAACAGCTTGGTATCAGAAAGGTTTTACAATCTTACAGTGTGAGTTTATGCTAAATTGGCCCCTTGCTTTGTTCCCAGCAGCATTCACGCTTGTTTTATTTTCTAGATTTGGACTTTTTGTGATCACATCCAGAAAAAAAAAGCAAGAGAAGTAACTTATTCAATGATCACCTATTTTTTCAATTGATCACCCCCAACACAGCATGCTGCCTAAAGACATTGGTCCCATGACAGTTTCTATTGAATGATTAATCAGACCTGTTTTTTGTTGTTTTTTTTTTTAATCCCAATGTTTCAAACCATTCTGATGGTATTCTCATCAAGGTAATTTAATTTTGCCTCCACCATTGCTTGATTTACAAGGTCAAAAGAAGCATATATGTGTGGTGGTGATTCATAATTTCTCTTGGAATGCTAGTTCTGATTCCCGTTCCCGTTAGCAAAGTTCAAACCTCAAACTTCTCACCCCTGTTAGATATCCATTTGAAACCTTCTATAATTTTGAGAAGGACCATTATCATTCCAATAGTGGTTTGGATTATTAGACTCATTCTTCATACTGCTGTTGTCGTTGCCACTTTCCACACAATTCATTCTACAGCCTTCTTTAGATGTACAATCAATGACCATTCAGTAAGCAGCATTTCTGATTCATGCAGCTTACTTAACAACCGTGGGATATAAAATCAACCTGAGTATTATGATAAATAGCAATAAAAATAAGCTGAAAAAAAAACTAAGCAATAATAATCCCAATGCTTCATCTGAGAAATTCAGACAATTTATGTCAATTATTACAGGTTGAATAACTCCTGATCCGAAAAGCCAGGGACCAGATGTCTTTTGGATTAGGGAATATTTCTGTTTATATAAATTAAATATATTGGGGATGGGGTTTGTTATGGGATAGGAAGCAATCTTGGTTTGTTATGTCCTTTTTTCAATTGGATTTTTTTAATTAAAAAAAAAAACAGTATTTTTTGTAGTGTTTGAAAGAAATCAGTTTTTAAAATCTGTTTTATTTTATTTTTATTCTTTACTGGAATTTCCTTGTATCTAGACACGACAATGGAAAGTGTTATTGAATTAGAGGAGAAAAGGTGACAGTAATGAAGTGGATAATTAGGAAATAGAATAGATAAATAAATGAAAATGTCTATATGAATAAATTTATAATTTGGCAGCATAATTTCCTTGATAAATCATCGATTGAAAAGACAAATTGAAGAGTACAACTCCACCCTGATATCAAAAATGGCAGAAAAAAAGCACTCTATATTTCAAAGTTTATCTATTTACGTTGAAATCAGAGATCCATTCAAAAATAAAAGATCAGTAAAAAGATTAAAAACCATCTGTTTTTAATGAAAGAACTTTAATGAATGAATGTACGTAGGTCTGGTAATGACAATAATTTGCTTTGATTTTGACTTTAGCTTTAAACTTTTTGTGATGTTGATACAGTTTTACATTTCTTGATAATTACAAAGATGACCAAGTTTTTACCATAGTCAGAATGATTTTGATAAAGTCTTGGTAATCAGTCTTGTCTCTTATCTTTGAATCATACTACAGGTGTGGAATTTTCCACTTGAAATGTTATGTTGGCTTTTAAGTAGTTTCAGATTTGGAACATTTCTGTTTTCGGAGTTTCAGATAAAGGATACTTAATCTGTATTGGGTATAAACAAATGACAGAGATATGATGCAAAAAAAAAACTTGTCAGGAATTAACAACTTCGAATTTTTACTACTTAAATTTGAAATAATTTTGGTTCTTTTTCTTGCAGGTTCTCCTGAAAATATCTGGTCACCTTGCTGTAAGCATCTATGGTATATTAGGTTTACTTGGAGCTGTGGCTACCTTTTTGTTACCAATAGAAACCAAAGGAAGAGAAATGGCGGTATGTCAACATTGTATTTACTTGCTTATTTATTTTCTTTATTCTCTCCTTTTAAATGATATACAAATAAGAATGAATTCTTTTTTTTCTTTGAGCTCAATTGATAGATACAGAAAGATAAAGTTGTCTACCATATATTCTCTGCTTGGTAATTATTATTCTGCTCTTAACTTCAATTTCTATGTCCATTAACTGCTTGAAATCGACTGTGAAACTCTTCAATGAATTGCATGAAAATTCGCCAAGTGGTCAAAGGGAGATAATTTTGATCAGTAGTCCTTTCCTTTGGAATTACCATTCTATTCTCGAATGAATTCAAGAGTTGATAATTGGAGATCCAAGAAAAAGCAAATTACCCAGTCAGACAAGCCATATAAAAATGTGCTTCTGGCACACAGTGAGAATCAAACTCCACTAGCACTGGTCAGCAAGACTGGTTTGCTAACCACAGCTCTGGTCATGATCATTATCAGTCTTTCAACGTCTGTCGTTGGACATAGACCATCCCCAGGATTTGCCAGACCTCTCTATTATGGGCGTTGCGAGCCAATACTTTCTCTACTTGTCTAGTTCATCTCACCATTTTACATTCTGCTGAACTTGGTTTTGCATTTGATGCCTGAGGATCTATGTTGTGAGTCGTGATGTCCAGCGGTTTCTTGCCATTCTTGCAAGATGATCAGCCCATTGCTATTTGAGTTTCCTGATGGATTCTATGATGTCCCTGACTCCTGTTTTTTCCCCCAGTGTATTGTGCTGCCTTGTGATCCCTCCATGTGATGTGGAGCATAATTCTTACATGTGTGCATACATGCTTCTCAGTTTGTGGGTTAGTTTCTTGGTTTGGTTCCATGTTTCAGCTCCATAGATGACTATCATGAGGATACATTGGTTGCATACCCTTCTTTTTAGAACTAGTAAAATTTTCTTGTTCTTCTTGATGGTTGAGCTTGCTCTGCTGAAGACTTGCCTCTGATTCGTCGCATGCATACAAAAACTAAGCACGTGTATTATGTACCGTAACAGTTGCCAGCATAGAAAATGGAATGTGCAAACTAAAGTTCTAGTTTAGTCCAAGGTTGTTCACTTTGCACTGAGAGAGGCATGAATCAACTTCCCCCAGCTATGAGTAAAATAGTAGGCCAGTTAGAGCAAACTTCTGCAAACATTTTTTTCTGAATTCAAAAGACAAAACCATCTGCAAAAAATCAGGAACACAACAGATAATGTTAAACATTCCCGCAAGTGTCTCCAGAGGCTATGATGGTAGTGCCCACCTGTTACACTAGTACAATAATGGTAAGTATTAAAAAAAATATTTAAAAATTTACAAAATAAACTGCTTGTTTTTAGCCAAAGCTGGGTGAAATTCTACTGTTTTATGACTATTACAGTACATAAAAAAAGATTAGACCCTTAGAAATGTGTATTTTTGATGTGTCATGGAACTGCAGTATTACCAAAAGTAGAAGTACTAGAATAAAATAACCAAAGTTTAGAGATGAGCTTAAAAACCATCTTAATCTCACTTTAACTGTCAAGCAATTTCAGCTACAAAAATGATTACAGTTCAGATGTAATGGGTTTTAAATTTATCTGATGAATTATTGTGATTCTCATCAATTTTCGACATCTTCCTTTCATGAATATTTTTATTGCAACTCTCGGGTTGTCATTCTATGACCCTTGAGTAACCAGAATAGATCAGAAATAAAAAGATTTGAACTCTCATCACTTATCCTTGGAAGCCAGTCTTACTTAACAGCTCTTCACTGATTCAGATGTGAAACCAAAAAAATCAAAGAAAGACAGAAAAAAATGATGATGGTAACCTCCACTCTCCTGTAAAATAATGTCCCAGTTTTCTGATTGATGTAAGATTTATCCTTATCATGATATTTCTTTTTCATTACAGGATATCAGTTTGTCACAGGCTCGGTCTCTCCACTAGTGAACTGCTGGTTACCAACGTTATTTTCAAAAAAGAAGTTCTGATAAAAATTCAATTTTAGTATTGTGTGCTTGTTGATATATTTTATGTGAAATGCCATTTTAAAACTTTTTGACTAATTTCACTAAAATTCATTTACTTGTTCATTCATCAAGTCATTTTTTTTCTCATCTGGCAAATTCATTCTTCCATTCTGAAATATGGATTGAAAACTCAGTTTAATATATCACATTGTTATGGGGATATATATTTTTTAAAAACTTACCATTACAATGCTCAAATTCACTGTGTTTGGAAGACTGTGTTAATTTTCAAATTATTGTTAATACTGTTGTAATCATTGAATTTCTTTTTTTTTTAATGTACAGCCGACCCCCTTAAAAGCAAGATTTGAAATTGTATGAAATTATTTGACTTTTTTTTTTTCCTGTGAAGCCCATCAGGTATCACCTTCTCATTTGATATAAGAATCTCTTTCAAAATAAGCTGGCCAATAAGATCAATTTACTCGGGGGAAACTTAATTCTCTAGAGTTGTCTCCCATGTCACGGGATTTTTTTTAATGAGACATTTTTTTTTTCCTCCATATCATTTTCATTATTTTTTTTTTTCATAACTTATGTACATAAAATAATGTGGGGCTATTTTTTATCAAGTTTATTGTTAATCCTGGAATGGATATATGTATCTTAAAAATTGGCACGAGTCAGTATTGGTGATATTGGAAATTATATAGATTTATTCATTATGTTATCTTTATTTATTTGCTTGTTTTAATATTTTAATTAGCATGCCTTCAGTCATTAGGCAACATCAACTTACTCACATCTCTGTTTGGATGAGACAAATTCTCTTTATTCCAGACATAATACTGCCTAATGGTTGAGTATACATTGGTTGAATGAGATTATTAGTTTCTTCAAGTTGGATTTTGTGATAGAAAATAAATAGGATTTTATTTTTTGATAGAATGTCATATTTTTCAGGGTTGTAACTGAGATGATTAAAGTATTATTAGTTTTTGCTTTTCTTCTGTTGAATTGTAGTGGATAATGATAGTGAATTAATAATTTTAATGGCTCAATCTTTGTTTTTTATGCGCTGGCTTTTTTTTTCTTTTTTTTTATACATTTTAGTTTAGTACTAATAAACTCTTTGGTGGTAGATTATAAAAACATATAGTCATGCATTGCTTAAAGTCCATATGTTCTGTGAAATAGGACATTATGTAATTTGAATGTCGTGTGAACTCCATATTATGTATGTACTCAGCAAAGCTATATGTGATACTTGTACAATACCTGTATTGACTGAATAGCCAAGATGATGTACGCACAAAGTAATGTATTCCAGCTAATGCATCTGGCAAATGTAATGTATGTATTTGTACAATACTGTATAATAACTTATATATATTGATAATAAATAGTATACATAGGCTGTATGTAATATGCAACCTTTTGTTTCGAAACTTCGCCTCAACCCCTTATTGCTGCTATCATTAGCATTGGATTTGTTGTATTTGGCAACCATATTGCAGTTCAAGGTAATATTTTCAAACGAAAATCAAACAGATAATACAACAAACAATACAAAGAGAAGCTATAAAATACATTATACACCTGACTGTGTAATCTCTACGTTTGCAGTAAGGGTTTCGAAAATCACTTGTAATGTTCACAACTACATCTGGTTATGTCTATTATGTCCTATTCTCTGATCAGTATTTTTTATGGGACCACAGATTTATATGTAGAGGTACGTTATCAGGAAGACTGTTGAGCAATGCATGACTGCATATATATATAATATATATATATATATATATATACGTATATGTATATATATTCACCACAAAACTTGTACATTTGAAAGTCTGTGCAGCTAATCAAATCACAAAAAATTATCATCGCCCACCTTGGTTGAGATTTTTATGATGGAATCAATAAATTTTTAAAGTTGCTGTTATACATTTGTCAGGGATTCAATTCCTACCAGTAAATTATTTGGGTTTTTTTTTTTACATGTGACTTTGTCTCAAACAAAAAGTCATCTTTTTCTTTTTTTTTTTCGATTTATCCTTGTTTACTTCTTAGTTATAGATCACTACTCTGTATTATATTATTGCAATCTGTTACACTATTGCATGATTAAGAATATTGAGACCATTCTGAACTCAATGAATAGTATCAAGCTGTACAAATCTAAAAAATAGAAAAACGAAGGGATGGGGGGGGGTGATGATTAGTTAGCATCACTTTCCAACTACCACGAATGCCAAGAGGATTTCTTCAAAAAGAAGCAATCAAGTGTTAGGTATCAGAAATGATTCATCACTCCTTGTCTTTTGTTTTGCCTTTTTTTCATCATTAGAGTTTCAAAGTGGGAAGGATACCCAAAAAGATGATTGGGGAAGGGGGGCTATATGAAAAAAAATGTATATCAATAAGATATTCAGTTTTAAAATAATTCTCCATTATCTGTTCGAAGGGTGTGTCAGAATTATTTTCATTTTTTACAGACCTTTACTCCAAAGCTTATTTCATGTATGCATCGAAAGACTGATTCCAGTATACATTAAACCCTCACTTTGACAGACTAGTGGGGGAAGAGGGGCAGACAGTTGTCCATCAAAACGAATGTTACCAGAGAAAGGGCATTATTTACCATGATTTTTACTCTTTTCAAATTCAACTATTTTAATGCAAAAATAGCTTTAGTACAATATAGGATATAAATTATAATACAGAACAAGTTGGTAAAGTTAGCCAAAAGAAAGTGTCCGGCTTCAGTTGTTTGCGACTATTGTTTCTGCACTTAATTCTGAACTGCCGAAAATTTTCATAGTAAGAGACAATTTTTCAATTTACTTTGATTTCTGTACCACACTGAAGTTCACACATTTTCTTTTAACTTCTGTATCAGTTGATGCCATTTCAAGTTGTTAAGATTGCAAAATTATTTAATGAAAAAAAAGTAAACATTCAGAAACCACAGATGATAACAGGATGACTAAGTCAAAACAAAACGAGTAGTATTGCCAACTTTTTTGAAATGTTTGTCTGAAAAGGAGGCCAAAGAAATTCAAGAATATCTAGTTTATCCAAAAATTTATCCAAAAATTGAGGTAAAATATGTCCGAAAATATTTAGATATATTACAGGAAATCATCTAAAAATAAACTATATGTAAATGAGTCTTCATCCACTGCATGCTATATCAAAATGATAAGAATAACATCAAAAATTCAAGGCCTGGAAGGTGAAAATATAAAAGATTGGGGGGGTGTAATTTCAATGTTTTGAATGATTATAACCTTCATTTCATTGGGAGATTTTTCATTTTTGAGTAATATTAAGCTTCAAATTTATATCTAAATACAGTTATTTAAGAAAAAAATGAAGATGATTCTTGTAAACCAACCTTCATAGAATTGGCAGAAATTTAGTACCAGTTCAGCTTTCTCATTGCATTGAAAATAGAACCTTCTTTTGTAAAATCTTCAAACAACTTTTTCATCTAAAAACTAACAAATTTCCTGAAAGTTCTGAAGTCTAATGGACTGAAAGCACCTAAAATTGAAAGAAAAACAATCTATATGAACTTCATGGTTCAAAAAATAAATCTTAACGTGAAAAATTTTTAAATTGTTATAAGAGGGATATTAATTCCAATTCCTTTTTTTTTTTTTTTTCCAAACAATAAAGTAAAACTTATTAAATAAGGAAACATTTTGCTATTAAATAGATATCCTGCCATCAACTAATTGGCAGGCATAAGTAAGTTTCCAGTTTTTGAGCCCAGTCAAAACGATCATTCTGAAAAATGTCTTCAATGTCAGCTTTCATAATCTTATCAAGATGTTAGTGCTATACAATCTCACTATATCTTACCAGTTAATACGTTTGTGCTTCTGAAACATAAAAACTCTCAGAATATGTAATATCTAGCTAACAATCTACAAAGATTTTTGACAGCCCTACTTTTGGTTTTTCTTAAAGTAGAAAAATAAACAGCATAGGCAGAACTAGAGATAATTCATGTAAGCCAAATATTTGTGAAATCCGGTGGAAAGTGCCAGACTTGTAGTTATATTGTAGAAACCCCCTTTGTAAAAATCTTTAAAAGATTTTTTTTGATAAAAACCAACAAATTTCTGGAAGGTTCCAGGGATTTAATGGATTGAAAGCACCTAAAATTAAGTGTTCTAAGGGTGATAACTTATCCCATTAAATGGGAAACGTTTTGCTATCAAATAAATCCTGCAACCAACTAATTAACAGACTTACAAATAAGTAAGTCATAGGGATTTGGCAATATTTTGATATTTTAGATGATTGGTAAAAGTTTGAGATCTGAACTTTATCAAATATCTAAATATACCAAGGTTTTGGGAAAAAAGATCTAAAAGTATCTGAGCCTTGCTAAAAAAATATGTAAACTGTTCTCCAGTATCTAGAAATAATTTCTTATATCTAAATGCAACAAAAATATCTAAATCTAGCCATAAAATATATAAGTTAGCAACACGCGTGTGTGCATGCGTGGTTAAAGTGTCTGCTAAATCAAAACCATGTTATACCGGTGTCCATTAAACCAAGGTTTATCATATTGTATATATAATTTTTTAAGTACTCATGATCAAGTCCTCCTCTACCTTGCATTTTAAACCATCACAATCGACACCAGATGGTCATTCCCTTATAGGCTTCATTTCAAGGGATAAGTCACCACCCTTGTAACACTTTTGAGCAGTATAGTCAGATATTGCTTCATTATCTTATCTTCAAAACTGTCAGTAGGGTCAAGAATTACTGATGAAAAGTGTTAACTGGTATTTTTTATATAATATAGCATTTTATCATGATTGTTGTAATTTTACCATTATCAGCATTTTATCAATGTGTGAGATCAGTTTTTGTTTTTTTTTCATTCTTAGCCCTTTTCATACAATGTCATCCAAAAGCTCCCACCATTTTTTAAGGAAGAAGAGTTGGAGGATAATAAACTAGAAGGAAAATAACCTATCTGACTGCAAACCAAAATACTATTCTGTTTATTTATTCTTTTTTATTGTATTAATGAAAATCATATAGCAAATGAATTGTCAATTATGTCCATCTAGACAATTTGGTGAAAGTATTTGGTCAAGGTCAATTTTGACAGTCTCCAAAGTTCTGAAGAATTGTCAATCATGTCTGCAAGTATTATGAAGAATGAAATGAATTTAATATTAGGAAGAGTAGGAAATTTTTTCGTTACTAATCAAAGGACTCAGCTTGATTGGTTAATTCTTCTGTACATGTGTGTAGGCACACGCACACACACACACACACACACACATACAATCTTGGTTAATTAATAATGATTTGAGTTTCTTGCTATATTTTCTTATAATCAATTTTCATATTTTCAAGTTTATTGGATTAATTAAAAAGTACAAAATTTAAGTTTGTTTTTGTTTTTTTTTTCAATGTTTTTTTTTGTTTTCATTGAAAATGTAAAATTAATGCCAAATACATTATCTTATGGTATTGATAAAGAAAAAATTTAAGATCTTTGCATCCACTTGATTCATATGATATTTTCTATGATTTTCATTAATTTGTCTTGTAAAAATTTGTATCGTAAAAAATTACTTCAGGCCAATGACAAGAAATTTTAACAGTCTCAATCCTTCTTATTTCAAACAGCTACTCTTTTAAATAACAGTGTTTAAATAGAATGCTTCAATTCATCTCTAACTTAGCAACACTGAAAACATATCTATAACTTTGAGAAGAGTTATCAACATTCAATTTTTTTTTGGGGGGGGGGTCAACACTTGAACTCCCTTTTCATTAACTTGATGTTGTTAACACAATATTTCAGTCAATCCAGTATAGTTTGGAACCACCTGGGTATATTGATAGCAGTATGGTTTCATCTTCTGAAATGGACTGAGCCAACTGGTACATTAATTTTTTTTTCTGTTGCCATTTCTTTGTAAGAAAAGACTTCAACTCTTCTTATGGATTGTACGTCTGATGAAGGTTGCAGAATGGATCTGTTGAGAAAATCGAGTACACAAAGAATTTCATTATTCTGAACAAAATTTGGAACTGTTAAAGAATATTTCATTTAGACTCCTCGTGGCTCTATTTGTCTTCATGGCATTTGTTTAGTAATTCAGGAAAAAAGTTATTTCATTTATATGCAAAGTGGCCAAACAGCGAACACCTCAGAGAATAAGATTGGCAAGCCAAGTTCAAACTCTGGCTGAGATAGTTTGTGTTCACTTTGCACTAATACCTTTGGGGAAAATCACAAATCCATCTCTTCTCCCTTTACCTATAGGTAAATAGTGGGGCAGACTGGGCTCTTGAGCTATGGTTGGCAACCAGTCTAGGAGTCAGAAAACTCTGATTACAAATCAACCTGAAAAGGAATAGCCTGATGGAGTCTCTCAACCTTGACACACCCATAATGAAAATGGTCCGTGGTGCCCCAACAAACCTGCACTTGGTTATGTGATAGATATATATATATATATATAGAGAGAGAGAGAGAGAGAAAATGAAATAAAATAAACTTTATATGAGGAGTTGTTTATTTATTTATTTCTTTGTGATATAGACTGTATTTACTTACTTATTCCAATCTTGATCATTTTTTACAGAATTTTAGTAGGTTTGAATCTCATTTGCTGTAAAGAGTCAGTCTTCCAATATTGTCATTTCATTCACATACTGTTGGATTAACTTTTGAAATTAAAATTAAAATTTGATTTTTTTTTTTCCTCCATCATCTAGTGTATGTGTGTCTATTCTTTTTTTTTTTTTTGTATGAGCATCTTGTTGCGAATAGTAGACAATTGTAATGCTTTATTCTGGCTATACAGGCATCACCCACTTTTTTAAACTTTGCTTTGTCACTTTCTTTATTCAACAAAAAAAAATAAGCAAAAATAGTGTTCAGTGCTTGCTTTACAGCAAGCTGTTATAGAAGCAATACACACCATCTTCTTCTCTATCTCCTACTCTCAAGTCTCCTGTACTTCCCTTTGCCCTAACTTCCGACGTCTCACCCTAACATACCATCATCACCTTTTGGGGGTGATCTAGAAATCTTCCCTATGTAAATTAATTGTAATTTCTTCTTTGCTTTACGCTATTTTGGTAAACGGAAGATTTTTATTGGAACACTCTACTTTCGGATAGTGGAGGATTCTTGTATTTCTTGACTTGATCATAACATCAATACTACCAGATTTTTTGATTCTGTTGAACTCAATCCAAATTCAACTATGAAAACCAGGAAGTTCCAATTCAAGAACTGGGGACATAACCCCTGAAAAATTCTTTAATTGTATGTATGTATGTTATTGTTGAAATTTTGATTTATAAAGTTTGAATATGAAGGAAAAATTTTATAAAAATAACCTTTGTGTTGAATTTTTTTGTTACATATTTTGAATTCTTTATGAATTGCATATATCTTGTTATGAAAATATTTTTTTTTTTTCCATGGGTCTTGACATAAAGTTCTGTATTCCTCTCGCAAAAAATGTAACTAATTTTTTTCCTTATCTTAAAGGTTTGATTATTATCTCTTTGATTGGTATGCAGGTAGCTGAACACTTCTGCCTTGCTCAGTTCTAGGTTACCCTTGGGCAAGGTGTGACATCTGCCAGCCTCCCCCTGATATTCCAGGGAGTTACACAACACAAAAATGATCTGACAAGGAATACCATTCTTGACTGATCTGTTGGCACTAATATCAGAGTTTCATTGCAAAAATGTCCCCCACTCTCCTTTGTGGTGGGCGGAACACAAAAATAAGCGCCCCTGTTCTCTGAAGTGTAAAGGGTGGCACAGAGTTGGTCCCCAGAGACTCATAATACTTGAGGATTGTCAGACCTTCACTCATCAAAGACTGATCAATAACATTTTTATCCCATTTAAGTCTCTGGACCAGGCCAGCCATCGCAGCCAGATATCCTCTCTCTGTCAGGAGGTAAAGCTGAGACTACCAAGAAAATTATTGTGATTTGCAACGGCAGTTCACTATAAGTCCAAAAAACACTTTACTTTTTGTTTTTTTTCCTTTCACCATGTAACATTTTTTACATAATTTTCTCCACTGACTCAGCTTCCATTACCTAAACTGTGTCTTCAATTTTTGTTCAGTTTTCACACTGGTTTGATTTATACCTATTAGCAATTATAGTCCCATGGCATTGACCCCACTTAATTTGGTAAACCCTTTAAAGAACAAAGAAGAAAAAAATGATTTTTAGGGGTTATAGTGAACTGATAACGCAGTTCATTATTTTGGCAACAGCCACTGGTTATTCTTGTGATATGGATATTTGATTATAAAATTCAGATATGGAAATTTTGACCTTTTTTATCTTTTATTTTTTATTCTTCAACAGGATCATGTGACAGAAAATAGCATCAACAAGTACATAAGTATAATTTATTTGTTGGAATTTGACTTTTGTTTTCAATTCTCAAATTCTCAAGCAAAAAGGCAACTTTGGTTCATAGTCATAGTTCTTCTAGTTTGAAACTGGGTTTGAAAATACTTTTTCCAGTTCTTTTATCTGAGCATTGTATGATTTTATGAAAAACAAGTCATGGCTTGGCTTTTTTTTCTTACACTTATCATATGACAGAATCCAGTTCTGGGATCAGCATCATATCAGTTATGATTCTCTCAAAACTTAGCACCTTTGTAACCACACCCTACTATATAAAAATACTAGAAGGTTTCGGGGGATCCGTTGCCCCGGGGCAGCACTGCTCCATTACACTTAAAGGAGCAGGTCCCAAAGTGGACACTTTTGTGACGGAGGTTGTTTTAGCTTCTACGGTCGCTTGGCAATCAAAGTCACGTTGACTGGAGCTATTTTTCAAGGGTTGCTCCTATTCCCCCCCCCCCCGTTAAGCCCCAACCTTGTATCACATTTTGCTGTGGTGGGACAGTAAATAAATAGCATGTACAATGCCCTGTTTACCTCGGCCAACAAAGTTGGAAGAAGTATATGTATTCACTCATGACTGTCTGTTTGTCCACTCACTATCTCTAGAAGTTCCTAATGAATTTCAATAAAATTATATGGAACGGAGCCATGTGCTAAGGAAGAATTGATTGAATTTTGAGATAGATCCTTAATTTTTTTTTTCCTTGTTATAGGATATTTTTTCTTATATAAGGAAGTAAACAATAATCTGAAATGAAAATTGAAAGAGTTACCTCCCCTTCATATGAACTAATTCTCATTCAGTTTTAATGAGTTAGTAGTGATGGCGGTGTTATGCCCTCTAGTTCAAATGTCCTTCAAGATTTTTTTTTTTTTTTTTTCAATTAAATCATCTTTGGTGGGCAGTACAATCATCTCCCAAAGACCATCCAAAGAATTTGACTCTAGACCATAGAGATGCAAGGCCCCAACAAGTACTCCTTGAAAAAGGACCTGCATTTCCTGTGAAATCTACTATCTGTGAGCTACCTTGGCTGTCCACTGAGACAAGGCAACACAAGGCCAACCTTCCTCACCAAAGAGCAAGAGCAGAAGATAAAAGTTAGCATCACTAAGCTTGCTCTTTCCTGTCTACCTGACCTGCTACCATTGTGGAAGGGTCTACACCTCCTGCGTAGCCCTCACTAGCTACCTGTAAACTTGCAACGGATGTGGAAAAATAAATCTTTGTTCTCAAAGCCAAGCCATGCCCTTCTTTTTAGATGTCCTTCGGAATGAAATTAAAAAAAACTGATGAAACACACTTTTTTTAAATCGTGAATTGAGACAATTTTTACTTGGTTTCTAATATTTGTTCTTATACTAAAAAATAATCCTCATACTGCTAGCAAATAATTATACTCATGATCGTGTTGAGAACGTGTCATATGGTTTTGGACAAGGTGGTTAAAAAGAAACTCCATATTTGAAATTGGTAATATCATTATTATAATTTCTATTGAGATACATTTTCAAGGTAATTCTCCAGCATATTAATTTTGTTTTATTTTCCATAGATAAACCAACTGGCTGTGATCTTGCTTTCAATAGATATGAATTTGAAAAATAGATGACTTACTGTAACAAAAAACAAGAACAAAAAATTTACAATTTTTACTTACCTTTTGGAAATTTGAGATTATCTGTCCATGGCCTATCTGATAGTTATCATGTGTGCTTCAACAAGCTTAGCTGATGCCAACTATTGATACTATAAGTGTGACAGAAATAGAAGGAAGTGAAAGGGGAGAAAAGAAAGATTGTATAATGAGACGGGAGAAAAGGTTTGGTGATTCAATGAGTGGGGAGGGGGAGAAAAGAAAGATAGTTTAATGAGAGGGTAGGGAGTGAGAGGTGCTGATTGCTTCTTCTGATACTTCAAATGTGTCAGACACAGCCCTTATACAGGGTGGGTCAAAAGAAACTTCCTATTGGAAACTATTAATAACTTTGCCTACTATGTTAAGATTCAATGGTGCACCAATTTCTGTAAGCGTTTCAGTATGGCCTCGACAGACCTTTGCAGGAAGTTCAGCAGTATGTTGGCTTTAACATGTTGAATGCTCTCCTCCAGTTGATCCAGAGTTTGCGGTTTGGTGCAATACCCTTCCTACTTTGCTCACCCTACAGGGTGTGGGTCAGGGCTTTGTGGAGGCCATTTATTTCAAATGGAATTTATTCTCTCCCATCCTATATATAGATTTTATGTCTTACCCCAAGTTACGTACAAATTTATTAAAAATACTAAATTTCAATTCTTTTTTTTTTTTTTTTTTTTTTATTGGTGATTTTACTATACATGAAATGGTAGTTGTTAGCAAAGGCTATTTTTTAAATAAGTTTGGTTGTTGAAAAGCAATCAGGATTTTTCATTTTAAAAATATAGATGGTTCTTTTATTACTGATTTATAACTATTTTTTTAAATAAATGTTCGGAGAAAAATATTTTAAAAATGTAACATTGTGCACACACACACGTATGTTGTGTGAGTGCCTATTTTATGCTTTCAGCTTTTGTTTTGGAGAACAAATTTGTATTTAATTCTGTATAATTCATTCTCTACATTTTTCAACTGTCTGAATCAGTTTCTCTTGAATAAAAATCAAATTACTCACTGAGTAAGAAAAAATGACCAAAAAAGATTCATTAAAATTGTCAAAAACTTCATAATGGTGTATGGTAAAAGATATGACTTTTTAAATACTCATATTTCATGATTTCATCTCGGATTTTTTTCTTCCATGAAACTTTTGTGAATGCTTTTATATTTTGAAAAAAAAATCATTTTCCCATTTTGTCAGTCAATTCTTTGTGAGTTTTTATTTCCCCTCCATAATCTTGATTGATGTCTTCTGATCTAATTTCTATTCAGACCTTGTTCAAGCAATATTGTCATCTGTCATATTCTTATGAAAAAAACTGCTGCAAAGACAGCATATACAATAACCAAGTCTATCCATTTGATGCTAATGAAAAAAAAGTCCACCTTAGGTGATGGCGCCTTAAACACATCCAAAGTACTCCCCCTGGGACCTCACACACTTATTCCAGCAACTACTTTCCAAAACAGTCTGTTAAGTCCTATTTTAGGATAGCCATCAGCTGCCTTGTCACATTCTCTTTAATCTCCATTGTCTTTCAACAGCATTTTCAACTTTGGGAAAAGCCACGACTTACAGGGGGAGTCACAGACCTGGGTGATACAATGTTCCACCAAAAAACCTGCATGAGATATAATAGAATGGGCATGCAATGATCACACAGTACACATGCTTACTCAATGATGTCTCAGTGTCCATCAAGTGATCACATAGATATGAGTCTGTCCACACATCCACAGCAAGAATCCAGTTGATTGGTTACCATATTCATTAAGGCCACACAACCAGTTCTCGTGAGATTTCAAAATGGCTGGACACTTTCTGAATATTTTTAGTTATTGTAACTATTCTTAGTTTTATGTAATTTCAAAGCCAGTTATGATTTAACACCACAGAAAATCAATCAGAACTTCTCAAAATATTTTAAAACTCTCATTGATCCATCTTCACATGAGCACCATTAAGTCCATTGCCTGATTTGTATCAATATTTATCAGTTGAATTTTCATCTAAAATTGTCCCTGTATATGGTTTAATCTATATTATTTATACTCACCATGGAACTGAGTGAAATTAACTTGGAGGGAGATTGTGTTGAAGAATATATACTTGTTTGAAATACTGTAAATGCTTCTTTTTCATCACCAGGCTATAGACTTACTGATATACCTCCTCAATAAAGTCAATTTTTTTTTATTACTTTTAATTACACTTATCTAAAATCCACCTTCAGTGGCCTCTGTGTCAAGTCTTTTCCTATTTATGAAATTTAGATTATCATTCACCATCAAGGTCAATAATGGAACAGCCGTAGCATCAAAATTTAGAATCATGTAAAAAAGAAGTTCCATCAAAGAATAAATATGGTCAGAATAAATTCTATTTATAACATCAATGGTGTTTTTCACTGGAAAACATCTAAAATAGAGTAAAAAAAAAAAACATCAAGATTTTATCACTAAACCCGTCGGAAGAAAGCATCAAAAAGGTTTTTGTTCCAAAATTTAAAATATTTTTAGAAGGGATCAAGTGGAGAACTGATGCCAATTTTACAGATAAAATGGTATGGCCAGGAGTGCTGAAAAAACACACAAACACACACACACACACACACACTCACAATAACATGCACATATAATAAAAAGGATTGAACCCTTCACCATCTTTGATGGCTATGATTGATCATTTATTTGTAAATAAATCAAGACAGGCCTGCAAACTGAGAAGTATGCAACGTGTGCATGAGAGAATCATGCTCAACCTTACATGGAGAGATCACAAGACAGCACAGTATATAAGGAAGAAAACGGGTATCCGTGACATCAGTGAAACTATTAAAAAGCTCAAATGGCAATGGGCAGGCCATGTTTCAAGAATGAAAGACAACCGATGGACATCACGTCTCGCAACATGGATCCGAAGAGATCACATAAGAAACCGAGGCCGACAGAACACAAGATGGAGAGATGAACTTGACAGATTCAGGAAATACTGGTTCCGCGATGCCCATGATAGAGAATTGTGGCAAATCCTGGGAAATGTCTATGTCCAACGACGGACGTTAAAAGACTAATGATATGAAATTACTCTATAGTTAGCATTTGATATACCTAGACGAGAACTCTGACCATTATAATATAGATTATTGGGGTGGGCATGAACACAGACATAATGCTATTATTATTATTAAGTTGCAAATTGAAAATTGCTCTCATTTCCAAATTAGAGCATTCTAATGGTATTGCAGTGGCAATAAACTCACTACGAAGTGCTGCTTTTGCTGTGTTACTGTAGCAAACATACAGAAATCAAATTATGATATGGATAAGAGTTCAGAACTTTTGTAAAGGGTTGCAGTAGAACTTCTGGAAAACTTGACATTGCTTTCGGACATTAATTGATGTTTTCTTCACTTTACCTCTCAAAGGCCAAGGTTTTCAAATCATTGGTGCTGATCTTGATCTAAAGGCTTCAAAACTAGGATGATACCTAGTTCGTTATGGTCCACATGTTTGCCACATTTATCAAACTTTGTTTGGTAAATCAGAAAATTCATTATGGTCCATGTGTTAAAGCAAAAATTCATTATATCAAGGTTCTTTATAGCAAGAGTATACTGCATATCTGACTCTGTGTGTAAATTAGAACATGTTTACACAAATATGCATGTATATTTTTATGCTGAAGTCTGTGTATCTACATGTTTGCATATGTGCATTCATATATTTGTATTCATATAATTGATAGTGTTGATGAATCCATACACCTGATTGTATATTCAAATGGCATATGTTTTTTGGAGTGTGTGTGTGTGTGTGTGTGTGTGTGTGTGCGTGCACATGCCCCAAAGAGTGTGTTACTGGTATTCATCAACTCATCGTCATCTCAGAGTAGAAAGAATGGAATACCTACACAGCACAACCTTTCCTTCATATGGTACAATCCTTGATGTATAAAACACATAAATATAAACATTGATTATCAACTTTTTACAATTCTTCATGAAAGGAAAAGAATTTTTACAGATGTGCACAATAATTCTCAAAGCCAGTAGTTATTAGTTTATTTTATGTTTGAGTGCTCTCAGAATTCAATGACCTCATGCCACATTGATTGAGTAAGCAGGCATTATCATCATGTAGATAACTCTACTCACCAACTACCTACCTATCAACCTACCTACCTAATGAACAGTCAGACTTTTTCGTTTTCTTAGATTTTCTGTCAGTTATAATGAACTATTCTACTAATCAAAATTTAGTTAATAAATTTGCAGATAAAAGATATCTTCTGCCCACCATTTGAAACAATGGAATCTCTGACTCAAACAAGTTCTGTCACTTTTTGATATGACCTCATATGAAATTTTCAATTGGTATTTCTCTTAATCATCGCATAAAAATTCAAATATATCCTTGAACTTTTCCACAGGTAATAACTAGTAGATTACTGATCAAGGCCTATTGTTCCCATCTTTCATACTTCCTTTCCCAAAGAAAAAACATCTTAGAAAAATGACTGCAGTGTCTTGATCTTCTGACCAACCATCATCAATCAACTTTCTTGCAGTTTGGACATTTCTCTAAATGGAATGAATGATATGATGTGGCATGAGAATTCTTTATCTATCTTTGGTTAGTAAACAATAAAATTCAAATACAAAATTAGAGCAAAGGTCACATTTTTATAGTAACCGTAAACAATGTTTTATAGTTAGAAATATTTCAGCATTACACATTGTGGTATTGCAGTTGTTTCATTGATATACACTAAGTTTGAACCACAATTTGACAATATTTTGCTTCCCAAAAAAGAATTTGATAGTCCTCATTGATTAATACTACAGGGAAGTTTATGTTGATATATACTCCTATGAAAATTATTAAAGGAAGCATTAAAATAATTAAAAATAAACAATTTGTTTCCATAATCTTGAATGAACATTGATTCATTTTTTCATTTGCCTCAGCCTGCAAGACATAAGAATATTTCTAACCTAGCCTGGCTTCAAAAAGTTTCTCTGACTATGGAAATCTCATTCTCTATAAGTAAACATAATTCTTAGTCAGGCGGGTATATCAAGGAAAATGTGTTTCTATCCGCTAGTCTAAAAAATATTTGTATTTATGATTATGTATATCTTGGATAGTTTCTGGATTAATCAATAAAGTCAATTGCATTTGTATATATACATATGTATACTTGCATATATATCAGGTTGGTGCAAAAATAATTGCAGTTTTTATTATTTTAAACTGTGACGCTTATTTTAGAATTAAGTATTATCTAACTATGTTTGTGGAATATATGATTTTAAAGTGAATTTTGCTCTATTTGTTTAAGCTGAAAATTTTCTTTTTACTAATTATTCTGGTTTTCTTTGCGGCTGTCTAATCAAAAATGGTAAAAAAACAAATTCGAGCAATTTTGTTATACAAGTTCTAAATGGATATTTAAAGCAGTAGAAACAGCTCACAATATCAAGTATTTGGCCATCAATGAACGTACTGCTTAACATTGGTAGCCACGCAAAACTTGAAAGGTTGCAGAGGAACTAAACATTGATCATACAACAATTGTTTGACATTTTCACCAAATTGGAAGATCCAAAAAGCTCAACATCTGGTGCAATTGATTCGGAAAAAATTTTTTAAAAAGCTTGCATGTCACACAAATGACCCTGCAAAAATCGAACGAACCAGGCTACAAAACTCTACCTCACTCAGCTTACTCACCAGACTTCTCTCTCTGACTGACTACCACTTTTTCAAGCATTTCAACCACTTCCTGCAAGGGAAGATCTTCAACAACCCAGCAGCTGCTCAAAACACCTTTGAAGAATTCTATGGTTCCAGTACCCCAGATATATATGCTTCCTGACTGAATAGACATTCTAGATAGCAAAAATGTGCTGATTCTGAAGATTCTTCTCTCAATTAATAACCTAATAATTCTTTATTCTAAGTTGAGATGTTCTACTTTGAATTTAGTGAAAAACTGCAAATATTTTTGCACTGACCTAATATATGTGTGTCTGAGTGTGTTTTATAGCATCTCTATACACTTATGCATATTTATGCTGAAGTCTGTGTATCTGCACACATTTGCATATATGCATGCAAATATTTTCATTCACATAATTGATAGTATCTATGAATACATGCATCCATGTATCTTCAACTCAGCATATTTTTGAAGTGTGTGTGTGTGTGCGTGTGAAAACAGTCATATTTATACAAAGAATTTAATACACACTAACAACAGCTGATCCAAAATGAATAGACAGCCTTTCTGAAATCCTTTCCTCCTAATCCGGGAATCAAATCTCCCGGACAGAGAGATGCAAAAAAAAAGAAGCCTTCATGTGTTGGATAATGTGGGTGTGCACAGCATGGATTCAGGATGGTCAGTGATGACAGGTCATTCTGGAATGGTGACTGTTTTTGCAGTGGTATGTCACCCATAAAACAATCTGCCTTATCTCAAACATATATCAATACAGCAGGGGGACTTCAGCGAATGATAAGTTTTTGCTGACCCTGAAATCCCTTCTGACAGAAGGATTGTTTTCAAGTGGTGTTAGGCTGCAGAAGTAAGGTGGTATGTCACCTGTGAAACAGTCTGCCTTATCTCAAACATATATCAATAAAGCAGGGGACTTCAGTGAATGATAAGTTTTTGCTGACCCTGAAATCCTTTCTGATTGTTTTTAAAATGATGTTTGTCTCCAGAAACAACATTTGTTCATTTTCCTGGCTTAATTGTCTTGGACATGCCACATATGTTATCTACATCTTAATCTAGGGGCCTTTCCCATAGACAGGCCACGTGTTCACAGCCGGGCCATGTTCACAGTGTTCACAGCTGGTTGTGTTCTCAGCCATGGTCAAGAAAGTAGAGGATTCATCCGGAGAGGAAAAGGGTCGGGTCGGCGACCTTTCTCTCTCACCCCAGCCGACTCCTATCGCCCGTCTTCTATCAGTTTTCCTTATCTCGTACCTTGCATTTGCCTCATTGCATTTTCTGACAACGTCTATCAGCTGCAGAACTCCCAAGCTTGAGAAAAAAGAGAGAGATAAAAACACTAAATTGTTATCACAGCATTTTCTTCTTTTTTCATCTCTACTACTTTACGTCTTTACTACGGGCACACAATTCACAGGCCCTACCATCTTCGCTGCAGCGTCATTTACCTCGGTAGCTCATTACGCAACGTGTTTCAACAAGTTCCTCCATTATGCATTAAGGTGAAAAATATTAATTACCTTTGTATCTGGTAACTGAATATCTTTTATGTAACTAATAAGTTTTTTTAATACACCATATTCTCTTCTCTACATATATGTATATATGCTGGCTTTGAAGGCTTACAGTACCAGCAACACAGGCAGTTGCCAGGCAAGCGCCTCTCTTAAGTGTCTGATAACAATCAAAATAAGAAAATTCTGTGAGGTGAAGTCAGATCTCTCAGGAATATCTAATGGTTAAATACTTGATTGTGAAACTAAAACAATTAGCAAAAGAAATTCTCATGACCAATGACAAGCCCAGTCAGACTTCACATTGTAAAAAAAGTTCAGCTTACTAGGACACTAGGAACCCTAAGGTCAGCTTCGTATGCATTTTTTTTTATATGCATCTATTTGATCATGCATTAACAGTACTGTCACAATCGTTGTACACTTATTTAAAATTGACTCATTCCATTTTAAATCCCATTCGAACTACAAAGATGTAAATAATGATACATTTTCTCATGCATTTTGGATCCTTCATTCATTTTAGTATTCTGTACAAAGAGAATTTAAACCATTGTTGATCTAGTGTAACCCCAGGTTGACCTCAAGTAAACTTGATCTCATTCAAGAGTGCAGCTGATCTCAGATGAACTAGCATGCCCTTTTAAGATATCCTGTTCCCTACTGTATATCCCTTTAGCCTGTGGGGTTTTTTTTCACAATAACAGGTCTCAAATCAAACATTTTACTCTTGTAGTTGCAATTACCATACATGCTTGTCCAATATTGTCATCATAAGATCTGATAAAGATTTGAGATTTTTACACACACATTCATGCATTTTATGTACACCAATGGTCTCTGGAGACCTCTGGGGAATAATTTTTAAATGAAATAATGAAATTTTGTAGAAAACATTTTTTATTGAAAAAAGTTTATGAAACATCTTTTGAAAAATCAACATAGACATTAGAATTTTATTTATTACAAATTATAACGCTATACAGAACTATTTTTGATGAATAAGAATTATCGACTGCAATGGCCAACAATCCATGAACAATGGTTTGAGCCCTTTCAGGACTTTGTCAAAATATTTTTAAAATGAAATAATAAGGTTAAGTGAAAAATATTTATATTGAAAAAAAGTTTCAAAACATCTTTAAAAAATTCAACTCAAAAATTAGAATTTCATTTATTCCTTTTCTTCAAGCTTCAAGAGTCTTTTCAATTTTTAGCAAGCAACCATATTTCATTGTGACGATCTTTCTTTACCCAAGGAGCATCATAACCAGCAGCAAAATAGAAAGTGGTATCGACTTTGTCTTTACCAACAGCATCAATCAATTTCTGTTTGTTTTCTTCATTAAGTTTTTTGTAAGCATAACCGCCAAAAACTCTGCAAAAGGAAATTTTCAATTTGACACAATAAGAATCGATGAACATTGTCAAGTTTTTCAGAAAATTACAATAAAAGTTTTAAACATGTTGTATACTGGTTAGAACAGTGGTCCCCAAGGTTTTTTTTATCTTGGACACACTTTTGGAATAAATATTCACTAATGTAACATCATTGATAAGAAATACATTGAAAGACTAACAAAAGAAAAACCAACTCCTTGAAGTGTTTGTTTAATAACATAGACCGTAACTACTTTATTATAGGATCATGGGACATCCTGAAAGTATAAAACAATGTAGCTACATAAAAATTTGATTAATTCCTAAAATATACTTGTAAACAAGCATCATATGAATGTAACCTTAGGTAAGGTATACAAACTCCATGAAAGGTGTCAGTTTGTTTTGCTAGGTATTCTCATTTATATACAGTTTAATTTGAGACAAATAAACTTTCATCTCCACACCAATACAACAGTCTTTCTGTTTTCTGGTCTTTTGATATATCTTCCCGCCATACTAGCTATCCTCTCTCACTGCACCAGTGCAGTGTACCATACCCATTGGGAACCAGTGGATCAGGAGTTATATCAGAATATCTGATGCTTCGACTAACTATCTATATAGAGATTTGAGAAGTGAAACAGTTCCATAATAATAAGTTCTCTAATCTGTATGACTCTTGCTATAAATATGATTCTCCTCAAAATTATAGAAGGTATCAGTGACATTACTTGACACGAATTCACTTTGGGAAGAAAAGGCAAATAGATAGACATGTGTGAATAGATGAACTTCTTCTAACTTCATTGGCAGTAGTTGAAAAAAAAGTGTTTTTAGTTCATTTCAACTTTGGTTTTGAAATGATTGATTGTGTAGACGTGAAAGAGAAAAAAAGCTACTACAAAAATATGTGAATGAGATTGATAACAAAATTTTCATTGAAAAAGATAATTGGCATCCGTGACAATTTTGGCATTAGAAACAAACTGCTTGATAATAGAGTATTTTATTATTCCGTCAGCAGAGCAAAAAAATGCTTTGCAAGATATCATGTCAGATGGTTCCTAGTGGTCAATACTATTAGACAGTTACACTTTGAATGTTGTTTCATCTTTTTGCATCATAGATAATAATGCTAAAAGTGAAATATTTACTAATGTAATTTCATTTTTGCTGATTCAATGTTGATAGAGACATAATTTATTATTATTGGAGGTTTTTGAGTCTTTAAAAACAATGGTGTCTACACAAAAAGTTGGACTGATTTTCAAGTATGACTTCAAATTTGAACATAACGCTGCTCAAGCAGCTAATATCAACAACACAGCGAACTGTTCTGCATTGGTTCAATAGGTTCAAGTCTGAAAAAATGGATACCAATAGTAAACTTAAAGGGAGGCAAAAAGGACTAAGATTGAGGAATCTCTCCCTAAGGCTAGTAGGTTACAGCCAAATCATATATACACCAGTTCTCATAAGATCATCTAAGTTGAGAATTGTCGACCCTGGTCAGCACCTAGAAGGGTGAACATTGAGAAATACTATGTGCCATAGGCAGAACAAAACTTTGATAGGAAGTGGGTCTTACTTAGCATTGCCTGTGTGTATCTTATCCTAAAACATCATTGATGAGGATAGCAGAGAACGTTGATACTTATGTACATCCATAAAATTTAAAAGTCGGACACCATGAATTGTACTTACCTGACGTACAATGTCTGTGCTGGGAAATTGATAAAATAAAGTCTTGAATCATTTGGTTTGGGAAGGTTTGGTTGACTCATATAAAATAACATAACCTTATTCAATGGCTTTTCTTGGCCTGGGATTAGTTTCTTCAATACAGGGATGCCCATTTGAACAGTTCGATCTGATAGTATTTGAAAACAAAAATTAAAACTTTTAGCATTACACAAGAAACTTAAACAATTGGGTGAGACTAGATAAATCAAAATAAAAACAAGGTAGAAAAATGAAAGGAATGCCAAATAGGAATGCTTCAAGATAGAAGTAAAATAATTTAACTATATTCTGGCATTCTTTATGATACATGCACAGAACATAACCTGCAGTGCATGTCCAATTCAAAGGAGTCATATATAAGCAGAATAAATTATGTATCAAAGGAGTGACATAACTACATTCAGGTTGGAATTTTACATATTGACAATCATCTGTTATGGGTTACAAAATTTTGTGAATTAAATTTTACCTCTAACTAAAGAAGTTGTACAACTAGCTTCAACTGTAATAGCTCCAATTGAGAGCACAAGCACAATAAAAAGCCGACAACTTACTTATGGTTTTGGATAGACACTATGATTCAAAAGCAATGAGTTGATAGTCATTTCATTTTATGTTTCAGAAATACTTCCGGAGCAGTAAAATTGATTCAGTGGTATTCTGCATTGCCACTCTGTTATGGAGATATACAAATCACTCCTTTGAAATTTATCTCCAATTTACCATTCATTCATTATGTCATACCTTTATTACCAACCTTGCAGCACTAACCAATAAGATTTAGCACACATTCACCGTTGAAAGGCTGGAAAAAGGGCCAGGCAAAAAAAATATTGGAATGATATTTTTAATACTGGTATCTCTTGATAAAGAGCAGTTGGGAATTTTATGTGGGTGAGTTATGGATCCCCCAAATTTTTTCCTATATTATCACCCGCTCAAACAGAAAACCAGGAATAAAAACAGAATTTTATCAAAAGACCTACTTAGTATGATTAGAATATCAAAATTCCTATGATTACATTTTTATAGTTTTGCACATAATTTCTTTGAATTTTTTATGAAAACACCTTTATTCGCCAGCGATTATTGTTATTGATTTTTGATTATAAGCAGTTCGGTTATAACATGGTTGTCTTCCTTGGATCTTAACAACCGTGTTATAAAGGGGGACTACAGTGATATTAAATATTAACAACTTACCTCAAAATTTCTGTCAATACTCTTCCTAAATCCCCCTTAAAATGAAAGAAACTTACTTTCTGAATTATTGCCTCGGATGTAATCGAACAAAGCCCTAAACATTCTTCTGTTGTTACGGGAGTCTGATGTTCTGTTTATGGCCAGCCAATTGCTTGCTTCATATTGTCTCACTTCGTAATCCTAAAACAAAATGAAAATAATGTTACTTGCTTGCCTCAGGTAGTCACATTCCCCAAATTGGAAGCACTCAGAGAGTATATACCTTTGTCAATACCATACACTAATTGACAACTGAATGAAAATTAGTTAATTTATAACCATAATGCAGATGAGGTGGTTGTGCTTTGATTTTTCATGCTTCAGACTATTGTCTTAATACATTGAAAAAATATCTCCTAAACGAAAAAAAAAATCTTGGGTCTGACCCAGGATTTAATCAATTCTTTATTAGCCAATGGTTCACCTCTCTGACAATGAAATGAAAATTCTTTAATGGCTGCTACTGAAAAAAAGTAAGCATTTGATACAAAGGTAGGAATGGAGAGGAGAGAGAACTATTAGGTAGTTTAATTTTCTCCCCTATCCCACTTATAAGTGTAGGTAGTTTATTAAGAGGGTAGGAAGGGAAAGGGGAGAAAAGAAGATAACTGAGAAAAGAAAGCTTAGTGAAATGGTACGAAAGGAGAGGAGCTGATTGCTGCTACTGATACTACAAGTGTAACAGGCATGGCTCTTGATATACATATGATTCTGAAATTAACACAACAGATATAAAGATATCCTGAAGGAGTGAGTGGAGTAACGGTTATAATGAAGGTACAAACAATGGATGTGGCAGGCCGAGTTCAAACTCCAGACCAGGCTATTTGAGTTCACTTCTCTCTAATGTCCTTTGGGAAGGAATGAATCTGTCTGTTCATCCTGCAGCTATGTGTAAAATAGCAGGAAAGACTGGGCTTTCTAGCCTTTAAAGGCAACCAGTTTAGCAGAAAGACAACTTTGAATTCAAGACCAGAAAATAGTGGCAATGGGTGAGCCCAATAAACCACTATCTTCCCAGAACCAACATGACTATCCGATCATCATTGGGGGACTCGGGGAAAGGTTTTTGTCCGTCAGTGGATCTGAAATAGCTGCTGCTGATGATGACAGATATTGTCTTCAACTTAATGGAAAGAGGTTTTACATTACCTGGGTTTTGTCTGTAACTGTGAATTTGGGACAGGCTTTCTTACGGCAAAAATCTGGAACATCTGTTCTTTCTTCTCCAAAAATGTCTTTGAATTTTCCTGATCTGCTGAAGTTACCTTTCTTTGGATATTTTCCTCGGAATTTATTTTCCTGCACAGGTTCTGCCAAAAGGCAAACCACGAAGCCAAGCATTAACATAGAACTCAGAATCTGAAATAGAAGAAAAGGAATCGAAAAATAATATTTTTTTAAAATTATTTGGTGGAAAGATATCACTTAGATATCACTCATTGACAGAACGAGGAAAACTCTGAAGCGTTCCAAAAGTGCCTACTATTCACTCCTAATGCCATACACATACTAAAACCTGAAAATCTGTTCATACAATTCAAGGGAAGTAACTGAAGGTTTTGATTTTTCAATTTTCACACTAGTGTCTTAATATGTGAAAAAAATATCTATCAATTGGGAAAAAAATTCCTTGATCCGACCCAAAATTTAACCAATTCTTCCTCAACCCCCCCAGAAAATTTCATAGAAATTCATCAACAACTTTTGGAGATATCATGTGGACATACAGCTATGATGCAGGGGATGTAACTGTAAAAAAATCCCTGGATTCACCCCCAAATTTGATCAAAACTCTTTGAAAAGTTTTGGAGATATTGTCAGGAGAAACAGACAGACAGACAGACACAAATGAATACATATGCCTCTTCCAACTTCGATGGCAGAGGTAATCAAAGAAGCTTAGTGAAAGTGAAATGTTTTGATTAAAGAAAACCAGAAAGGTACATCAACATATCATCTACTTTAAACCACTACCATGATATGATAACTTTGGCTTATCTGATAAAGATGTTATTCTAATTTTCCAAACAAACATACTTGATTGTAATCCACAGTACAAAACTTCCTTTGATTTTTAGGTTTTTGAAAAAATCCTTTATGCATAGTTATCTGACAGCTATAAGGCCAGCACCATCATCAGATAATAAAAGATGACATTGCTCTTACCAATACCCTGTGTTAATGATTACTACTAAAAATACAACAGATAACATCCCCTCATATAAAATAGGGAATCGCCTGTATTACACATGTTGCTGTGAATTGGTTCGTCTGATCGGTATATTTTCTCTTCTACTCAGGAACCATTTTTTAGTTCACCATAGTTTGCTGTAGTCTATGTCAATGCTTATTGAACGAGCGAAAGGTTCATCAAAGAATGAATTGAATTATTTCGGTTTGGGGATGAATGAAACAAGAGATGAAATAAGTCACCGTGGATTGGTTGGTCGGATCAGTATATTTTCTCTTCTGCTTGAGAACCTTTTTCTAGTTTACCATAGTTTGTTATAGTCTTTGTCTGTGCTGTTTAAACAAGTAGATGGTTCATCAAAGGATGAATGAAATTATGGGAGATAGGGGTGAATGAAACAAGAGAAGCAAATGAAGGATGTATAGAACATGAAGGTGAATGACTTAATCTATTCAGATATTTATCTTTGTGGTGAATATATGCAATAAAAAAAACATTGTTACCAAGAATCAAATTCAAAGTTCTACAGCCACTGTCAAAAAATTTCAAATAATTTCCTGAGTTAAATTTTTGTCACTCGTAGATATTTTTAGGATGCTCAACAACTTGAAAAAAAAATGAACAAAATTTGTTAATTCATGTTTTTTACTCACGATGCAAAATGAATTAGGTTTATAAAACCATTACAGTCAATAACTGAACAACCATAGCATCGAAGTTTAAAGTAGTCATGTAAAATAAATTCCATTGAGTAATAAATATTGTCAGAATAAATTCTGTTTAGGACATCACGGACATTTTCCACTGGAAAACATCTAAAGTAGAGTGAAAAAACATCTAGAAACATTGAGATTCTCAAGAAACTTGATGTGATTAATAAACCTGCCCAAAAAAATGTCAAAAAAGCTTTTTTTCCAAAAATGAAAGAATCAACTTTTAGAAAGGATATAGGGGAGAACTGATGCCAATTTTCAAGTCATGATACATAAGGAATTTTAGTTGTGGGTGAATTGAATTTTATGATAAAATTTGTAGATGAACAACACTGAATTAGTTGGAGAAGCTCTGGTCTAAGTTATGAAGAGCATCTTTGTCCATGTTATAAGGGATTATTTTCCATATTATCGTAACTTCAGTAAATAATACAACAATAATACACGTTACAATTCTTTCTTTCAAGTGAAAACAACTTTTCAATGGTAGAGAACATTAAAATACTATATTGTTTTAAATCAATGCATGAACAAAGTATTCCAGATTTTGATACAAAGTCAAAAACCTATGAGAAAAAGAAAAAGATTTCTGCCCCTGAAAAAGAAACAAATTGATTTCCAACTATCATTGAAATTGGAAAGTTGTTTACCTCTTCTTAGTATATGAAAAAAATGTCTCTTGATCAAAATCAAATTTGTGGATATATCTCAAAATTTGATCAAATTTTCCTTAGCCCAAGGCCCACACTTCTATAAAAATGTTATTGAAATGTAAGCAAGGGTAAATATGGGTAGTTATAATCTTGTGAGTCAGTATCGATACCGAACAAGTGTAATAACTGCAAAATGTTCTGCAATGATTCTGTTGTTTATTTTCAATAAATGAAGTATTACGTATCATTAATCACTGCTACCCTCAACAGACCAGTTTAATCACTGTTGCTCGGTTTGGGTTATTCATGTGTTCCGACATTTACATATATTTATCTATCTATCTAGACTTCATCTAGCCTTTGCAGTTCATAGAAGAAACCTGAAATTTTGCACACACACACACACACTCCTCTCAATGAGTAGGGAAGACAATCTTTTTTGTTTTTTGAAAATTCCCCTCCAAAATAGGTTTTTAGTGAGGGGTTCAATATACAATGGAAGTTTTTGCTGAATTGATCACTAGTTTGTGCCCACATGTTTTTTCAAAATTCAGACCTTTTTTGGTGATCATAGCCTAACAAAAGACAAGATAAGTGACTTATTCATTAATCAACCCTCTTTCCAACTTTCTGATTGATCACCCCCTTTTCCAACTTTTTAATTGATCACCCCAAACACAGTATATATAGATGGTGATGATTCATAATTTCCCTTGAAATGCTAGTTTTTATTAATTTTTTTACTTCTTTTTACCTACATCTCAATTTCCCTGTTGCTTTGAATCCCAATTCTATTTGTAGATAGACAGCCTGAGTTGTGATAAAACGCAAAAAAAATCAATAGAAGTCAACAATTAACAACAAGAACCATAAGTTCAACGATGCGACCACCAACCATGGTAATATTAACAGGAGAAGGAAGAAGAGCATGTCTTTCTTTGAGTCAAGTGATTCTCATACTTGGAAAATTTTGCAAAATGGAAATATTCTTTGAGTATTATTTCTATTAAAAATTGTAAATGGCCATTTTTGTTTTTTTTAGATATAAAAATGTAGACCTTTTAATTCTATAATGACATCATAGCAGATGGTAAAAACATTGATTAGACTAGATGTTCTTTTAATGATCTTCCTTCCCTCCTTTTTCTGTTGATTAACAGAATTGGAACCGACCAACCAACTGACCAACTGACCAATCTAATAAAAATGAATAATAAAATAATTGCTGCACTGGTACTGATACTACCAGTTCATAAAATAACTTGATGGTAATAGATCATGATATGGTCAAAGTTTAAAGGTTTGATGTAGACTTTTGTTAGCCAACAAGTTGGTAAGAGCAGCAGGCTGTAAACCTAGCTTCCCTTCAGGGACGTGGGTTTGAGTCTCGCCAAAAGCTTATTCTTTATTTCTGATCAACGCAGTTTACTCACTGCCATAGATTTAAGGCCTTAGTTGAGTTGAGATAAGAAGCAACAGAAGAATCAAGATGAAGGTAAGTAGTGATCAAAAATTAATAATGATGCTATTATTGTTTCAGTTCACCATTGTTGAGATACCCCAATGCAAAAAATTAATTGATAATCTTTTTCTAGTTTTTCTCAACAATATTTTCATTTTAACATGACTACAGTTTTAAAATTTGATGCATTAAAAGTTTTTTCACAATCATTGATATCTAATTACACTCATGAATTTAGTGAATGAAAGGCATGAAATCATTTTACTGTTTTATTTATCTTAATACAAAAAATTTTTTTTCCCTCTCAGTCAAAAACAGATTCTTGGGTCTACTCCAAGATTTACTCAATTTTTCCTTAGCCCATCACCCACGCTCACACAATATGTCATTAAAATTCAGTAAGAACTTATGGAGATATTATGTGAATGATCAGGAGTGAACACATGTATATATTAGGGGGAAAAAAAATGAAAAAATATCTCTCAATTGAAAGAAAAAATTCTTAGATCCACTCAAAAATTTAACCAATTTTTTCTTGGCCCATGACGAACCCTTTTACAATATTTTATCAAAATTCATTTAAAACTATCAGAGATTGCAGGGATAAATAGATAGACAGGTATGAATACACAAAACCCTCTTAACTTAATTGCAGAGGTAAAAATTGTTGACAAATAACACTAAAAATCAAGACCCCCTTTCATGAGTGTTATTAAAGGTCCAAATCAGATGATTTTTGAAAAAGTAAACCTTCCTCATTTCTATGGCCAAAAAATAGTAATGTTTTTAAGGTTGATAGGATTTTGCAATACAAAATAAATCAAAGTCAAGTAAAGCTATTTCCAATCTAAGAACAAAATAAGAAGAAATCTTACTTTTCCAGCTGGCGACATTTTGGCTGGTTGGTCAGTTTGGAATTTTCACGATGAGTCTCTCTCGAAAGATTGCTGATTTATGAGAACCCCAGCTGAAAGATCTCTTTATATAGCTAGGCAGCCGTCACTGTTTTTCCTCGAGGAACGGGGGAATGTCATCATCGATGTGTTAGGCACAGGTGAAGAACCTGTGTCAATCACGTTTTCCAACATACTATCTTGATGAATGAATTAATGAACTCTTTGTTGTAACATGAGAAATTTCTGCTGGTATAAACAAAACCTGCTACTTAACAAAAACAATGACTGTGTAAAGTAAAGTTTTGTTTGAGGGAAATTCTTTTTTTTAAAAATAGCCCTCATTATTATAACTAGTCCAAGCACTCGCTCCTTTTGAAGACATTCATTTTAATTGTTGGTTTGTGGGAGCAAAAACATGTATATTTTTATCTTTTACATAACCAGATCAGTTCAGCAACAGAACAGAAAATAGAATGCTAGGGAAACTCCTCCTTTGACTTAAGTACATTAACAGTAAATATTTATAAATTGCGTTACACTAATTTTAACCCAAGTGTAATATACTAGCATAAGAAAACATGGATACGGCAACAAGTCCAGAAAAAAGTACTTATTTTACTCGACAAAATTAATTTTTCCATATAATTCCCTTCCTTTTCAATGCATTTGATTCAGTAGTAAATATTAAACACTTAGATACATTGAAAATTCCAGATCAAAATTCAGCTAATAACTTGGTGTCAGGAGTTATTTGCCGACCCTGGTACAAGGGTTTTTTTCAGTCTAGATCACAAATGCACACTCACAATGCACCCAAGTTTTGAAAGAAGTCATTTTTTTTTTAGTATCTTGATGGAAGCGATAGCTTGTTAAACCAACACAGAAACCAATGCACAATTTTCCTCACTAAAATGAATAGGTAGTCTTTTAAAAGCCATCTCTAAAATCCTTTCCCCCCTTTTTTAGTCTGTCATAAAAACACAACAGACAGAGGAGGCAACACATTTGCAGCTCAATTGAGCTTTATTAATACAAGGGCAGTGTTTGTTCAAAAGGTGCACGTTTGGAAAGGCCAGACTTTATAGTGTGCCGAGCAGGTTATCATAATTGTTCTGTAAAATAATTTTCCATCTGCCGTACGACACAACTGCTTCGAAGTACTTTGGTTACTTCTCTTCAGTGTTGCTAATTTAGATATTTTATATCTAAATTTAGATAATTCCAAAGAGCAGAAATCAAGGGAGATAATTTATATAAGTAGATCAATAATTTTCAATGTTTTATTTTTTTTTTAAAGATTTCTCAAAAACCGCTGATCAAAACAAAACTTCAAACTCAACATTATTGTGTTCTGACTAATATATCTGGCAAATTTTAACTTCACACAATCCCTAATTATCAAATAATTGCAGTGGATACATAAACCCAATTTTCTTCAGTTGTAGTTGGACAAATTTTTTTTGAATTCCCCATACATGGTTGAGTAGAATAGTAAAAGCAATAATTTACATTCTATACGAATGAAAAAACAAATTGTAAGGAATTTTAAACTTGAAATAATGAGATGCTGTTTTTTGTTCATGTTGTCATTAATAACAACAGAAATTTTTCTAAATGCTATGAAGTCATCCTTATTATGTTTTAATTTTAATCTCATTCTATAAAGAAATTTGTCAGAAAAGAAAAAAATCTGATTCTCTCTCTCTCTCTCTCTCTCTCTATCTCTCTCCATACCAACCAAACATTTTAAATCTATAAGGCCATGCATGTGAATGCTGATGATGAAGTATGTTTGAGAAAAAAACAATATCTATTTCAAGATTTTATTTTTATTGCAAATCGAGCACCCCTCCATATCAAGAACTGTAACATCAAACTTCACATTGCAATGTTGGTTATTTCAGTGCACACACACACACACAGATTTTTCAAATCATAGTGAGATTTGCTAAGCTTAGCCTAGCACAAGGCTAAATGGAGAGAGGATTTGCTCGTTAGAAAGATCATGTTGTATCAATCTTAAAAGTGAGAGAACCTTGGAAAATAGCATTTGAAATTCTTGCTTTTACCTGAATTTGAACACTGACCAATGGCAACAATGAAAAGTACATTATTACCTCAACCATGAAGCAAATTTTATGTAAGGAGCGGCCAAATTGTGTCTTGTGACATTTAATGCATATCTCATGGAAATATGTTGACAGGGCTCCTTCCCTCATTCCAGTTAATATAAAGGGTATAATTAATATAATTCATAATTATTCACTTGGTATGAACTCATAGTTCCACTGAAATTAAATTGTAAGTTTAATGTTCATGGTTGGTAAGAAATATTTAAGAATTTAAATCTCAATGTTAATGCTGGCTTTGAGCGAAGCTTAGTTTTCCAGTTCTGAAGGAAGAAATGGTGGGAGTTGAAGGGATTGAAGAAATTTTTGATTAGCATAAGTCACAGAGGAATACTAAAGGACTGAGATAATGAATAGAGGTATATATGTGTACTTTGATCACTGAAACTAATACAAATAAACAGTTTAAAACGAATATATGCATGAATTGATGTATACATGTATTTGTTTATATTAATATAAACATCTTTTAGCAAAAAGTAGGTGTAACAATAAAAACATGTACAAATTTTACTGATGTGTTGTGACTCTCAAACGTTTGAAGTTTATTGTATGTGGCTCCTGAATTAAGCAAGTTTGACCACACTTGTCATGTTTTAGACTTGGGTTTGATTGTGTTCAAAAGGTTGTGGCAAGTACACTATTCTCAAGCACAATCTGATTACTACTTCATATTGTCTGTTGCGTCTCTGGCTTGGACTGGTTTGGCCTTCTTTGGTCAACCTCCCCCCGACCAACCAGTTTGATGTTGAATTTAGAGAGAGCACCTAATCACCATAATACAACATACTGCGGACTTAGCCTCCAACTGACCACGACTTCAAAGAGCTAGATTACAGAAGCACACCAACACTCCTAATAGTAAGGCTCTACTTAACTTTTATAACTATTTATATTCGCAAAATTGTCTACCAACTTATGTACTCTTTTCTGTCTACTATAACACATCCCTTTCAAAAGTCATCTATAACATTGTAACATAATTAATTTGATAAAGAGGAAGCCCATGGTAAGAATGAAACTCACACCCTCAAGCCACAGGGAATGCAGTATACAGGCAGATTTTACGTCTTAAACCCAACTTCTTATAACCGATATTCCTCACTGTTGACATTTACAATTGAGACCTGCTCAGTCTTTCTAATACAACGATATCCTGAATTTTTCAGAATCTATTCTTGGATGAAGTATTGCAACATTAATAATTTTGACTAGTTTTTACCGTCATCCTAACTTTCAGTTGTTTTTATTACAACACTGAGATTCAGTACCAGATATCTGAATTTGAAATGTACTTGAAATATGAGTTAAACAATGAAAAATAAAAAAGGAAATTATATTAAACAGATACAGGTTAATACAGTTCTAAAGTAGAATCTTTTTGATCTTTATCAATCCACTTACGATTCTTGAGATATAGAATGTAAAACATATAATGAAAAGTTAAGAAAAAATAGCATATATCAATTAATTCACTTACAGGGGTCTGTTTAATCAATATTAATCCACCAATCTCCATCTAGAGACAATACAACCACACCCTGAAAAAAGTGAAGATCAACTCAGTAGCTGACGACTACAAAGCCCACCAGGTTTAAAACTAGCAAGTTTTCTGGAACCCCCATCCCTTACAGATCAGATTTGGCTCCCAGCAACTTTTTTGAAATTTCAGACTGGATGAGATTAAAGAGAACATAATGAGGCACCTGATGGCAATCTTGAAAGAGGACTTTGAAGACTGTTTTAAAAAGTGTGAAGATTGCTAGGATAAATGTGTGAGGTACCAAGGGGACTAAGGTGCCATAGCTCTAGGTAGGCCATGTTTTTGTTAATAGTGAACGGCTGGATCATTTCCACACAAACCTTGTATTGTAGAATACCTCTATTGCTAAGGAATATATATCAAAAGAAAAAAAGATTATTTGCACTATTTTTGCATGAAAAAGCAACTGTTACTGAAATGATATTCCAGTGCACAAAGTAAAACAAATAATGTAGTTCCTTAGTTTGAAAAGGCTTTTGGGTACATAACATTAGTGCATTTCACTTTGGGTACCATTATAAATTGGTTTTCAAGGATCCAACCCTAGAATGGTCATGGGAAAAGCAGGAAAAAGTCAGGTTGAGGCCAGAAATCTTGAGAGATTTTTTTATGTGCCTTGTTATAATTTTTGTCTGAAAACGTTTTTCAGTATTACATAAGATTTTACAAACAAAACAGAAAAAAAAAAAGATTTTTAGCCCACCAAGTTCTTTTGCTTGCCTGAAAAGAAGTTGAACCAAAATTGACCTCTGATGACCTTCAATGACCTTGGCGGTCAGCACCACCCATCCAATAGACCAATCCCTTCCAAGAATGAAATCATTTTGCTACAGATCATAAAGGGCATGTAGTGCCCCCTATATTTTTAGTTGAGAATTAAAGACGAAACCCTTCTCATCGCTAGATATTGAAAACGTCACTTCCTATAACGACCCCTATAAAAGCCCTGGATGCACATAATCAAACATTCATTGGCGCTAACACTCCTAGCTGGTTACACTTCTGGCCCCGGCACTTGTTACCGGCTACCCTTTCTCTCTCTTTCCTTCTCCCGAAGATCGATATCATTTCACCAACCATCCGGCCGATCCGATCTTAACCATTTTTCAACTATGACCAATGTTTGAACTAACTTTGCCCATTTCAGCTCACCGATGTTGAGGCATCTCACATATGCACAGCTATGCAACCGTGTCCTCACCACATGCTCCAAACACGTATACACCTCTCACTCTCATGAATGAAATAGCAATGCTTTTTTCTATCCAATAGTCAAAACGATCTCTCTTAATTCTCTTTTCATCAGGAAATATGCATGGATAAAACTCTGTGTTCTCTGTCTTTCATGGTTTATCTGTCAAGTGTCTACCAGTGTCAGAGAATAGCCCCCAAGTCACATACACAACTTGGCAGTATGGCACACTCACTGAACCTGGTCTCCATAATTATTTCTTGGTATGCTCCAAGCCATATGGATTCAAAAGCAGTTCAGACACCTCTACCTTGACTCCAATGCCTGTACAATGACAACAAAGCTCTCACCTTTCACAATCTCTTCTAATCCCTTTACCTGATCAATCATATTAATGTTGTCATTACATGTATTTCATTTTCATTAATTTTTTGTCATTACTGTTCCTGTATTAAATGTATGTTATATCTGTCAAGAAATCAAACGAAGAATCACACTAGGATGGCAAGCCTTTGGCAGAGCAAGCTCAACCTTAAAAACTAATAAGATCCCATTAATCCTAAAGAGAAGGGTGTATAACCAATGCATCCTCCCAATAGTCACTTATGGAGCTGAAACATGGAACTTAACCAAGAGACAGACCCGTAAATTGAGAACCATGCAACGTGCACATGAAAGAATAATACTGGGCCTCACATGGAGAGACCACAAGACAGCACAGTACATCTGAGAAAAGACAAGAGTTAGGGACATCATAGAATCCATTAAAAATCTCAAATGGCGGTGGGCTGGCCATGTTGCAAGAATGGCAGACAATCGATGGACATCATGACTTACAACATGGATCCCCCGAGACCACATGCGCAACCGAGGCCGGCAAAATGTTAGATGGAGAGATGAGCTAGACAAGTTCAGGAAGTACTGGCTCCGTAATGCCCATGATAGGGAATGTTGCAAATCCTGGGGAAGGTCTATGTCCAACGACGGACGCTAAAAGACTGATGATGATGATGATGATATTTGTTCATCCAAATGTATGTTTCATCTCCACATTTAAGTTCATACTTGGTGCGCATTCTCTTCATACATCTCCTTTCCTCCTTCCACATCTCCAGTAATGTTGACGCTAACACTAAACCACATGGAAGCAAAATCTTTTGTCTCCAACATCTTCGCGCTACCCATTCTATAACAATAACCACATAATAACCACACGTATATCTTATAACTGTTGACCACCAAAGATATACTTTTAAAACCTCAGATTTATATCTACTCTTTTTCATCCATTTATTTCTTACCTCATCTAATTTTAAATCCTCTTCGTAACCCTCTGGACTGCTGGGGGGAAGAGTACTGTATTCCCCCCTCCCATACTTTTAATTAAGAATTAAATACAAAATACTTCTTTTAGCTAGATATCAAAAACTTCACTTCCTTCAGTGACCCCTATAAAAACCTTGAACACATGTGGTTAATCACTCATTCGTGCCAGCACCTCTAGCTGGTTATACCCTTCCGGCCTCAGCACTTGTTGTCAGCTACTTTTTCTCTCTCTTTCCTCCTCTCCAAGATTAGTATCATTTCGCCAACCTCCTGGCTAATCCAAACTTAACCATTTTTCCACTGTGACCAATCTTTGCACATTTCAGTTCACTGATGTTGAGGCATCTCACATATGCACAGCTACATAGCTATTCAACCGTGTCCTCATTACATGCTCATAATGCGTATACATCTCTAACTCATGAATGAAATGCAATGCATTTTGCTACACGGTGGCCACAATGATCTGTCTCTTAATTCTCCTTACTTGGGGAAGCACGCATGGATTAAACACCATGTGTTCTTTGTCTTCCCTTGTCTGTCTGTTGAGTGTCTAACGGCATCAGAGAAAAGTCCCCAAGCTGCACACACAACAAACTCGTTCTACGTAACCATTCTTTGGTACGCTCAAAGCTTTGTGGATTCAAAAGCAGTTCAGACACCACTTCAAATCTAACAACTGCTCTAATAAATGTTCCCGTGTTAAATGTACATTTTATTCGTCCATCCAAATACTTGTATGTGTCTTTACTTTGTTTCATCTATGCATCTACGTTCATACTCGGCGCAAATTCGCTTAAACTTTTCCACTGACATTTATGTGGGCCCCATGATTCCAGCAGGCACCCCATCTTCAACCTGAACTATCAAAAACAATTTTTATTAACTGTTGACTTTCCAACCTGAATATCTCTTATAGGCACAACCTAATTCTACAAGTGATTAACTCTGGTTTGATCTTGGTTTGCTCCCTCTCTTTTCTCTCTATCTGGTTTGTTCTCAACCTTTATTATCTTTATTTGGTTTGCTCTCTCTCTCTCTCTCTCTTTGCTTTCCTCTCACCCACTATTTGGTTTGAACTCACTCTGTTTTTTCATTTGCTTTTCACTCCCTCTCCTTTAGCATGTCCAGTTTTTTTCTTAAATTTTTGTTTTGTATCAATGTTTTGGAGCCCTTTCAGCTCCAAAAAAGGGTAAGAAAAGGTGATACCAGCTCACCCAAACTCTTCATAGCCTGCCTCGAGATGATCTACAGGAGAATAGACTGGGAGAACAAAGGAATCAAAATAGATGACAAATATCTGAACAACTTCAGATTTACAGATGACATTCCCATTTTTTACAGAGAACCTACATGACCTCCAACTAATGGAAGATGAACAAGATGGAGAGAGCAAGAAAGTCAGCCAACACATGAACTTCAGCAAGACAAAGATCACATGCAACAACCACATTGGAAATAATAACACTACGATCAAAATCAAGGTGATCTTGGCAGTTGAATTTGACTTCATATGCCTTACCATTTACCTAGAAATGGCTTCAATTGGCTAGAAATGACATGGTGTGCTCTTTGATGATCTTGAATAAACTCCATCAATGTCACAACTGAATGTCTTGTGAGTCTTCATGCCAAAAATTAGATCAGTGAAATTCATGTGTCAGTATCATGATAAAACTATAAACACAAACCTCCAATATAAGTATATATTTAACCCTGTGGGAGATGAAGGTTTTAATGAGTGTAATACTTGCAATTGCAGTTTATGAATTTCATAAAGGCAGTCACACTCACAGACAATCAAGAATATTTGCGGTATGTATCCAGGGGCACTGACTGTTTTTAGATGCCAGCTATGATTTAACATGTTTAGAAAAAAAAAAAAAAAGAGTGTGATCTTCCTGAAAAGCCTTACTCTGAATGACCCACTATTTTGGATAATGATCTTTTAAAGAGAAGGTGTGGGTGGCCAAACAGTCAAAGGCACAGAGAATGAAGTCAAGAGAGGTAGTTTGCGCTCACTTCACATTAATGCCCATGGGAAAAGCATGCACCACTGCCAATATGTCATGGGCAAGCCCCATACCCCGCCTCCCGATGGGCCTGGCAAGCTGGAAATGGATTGTAGTAGATAACATTAGTAAAATAGAGGGGAATGAAATGATGGAGAACTGATTGACAAATCATAAAAAACAAAACAAATAAAAAAGAAGTTGCTCCTAATTATTTTATCATCAGAAACTAAATTCTTTAAAAATACAAGTGACGGATATTTTTAAGGCAAAACCTGTGGTTGAATTAGTTTTGCTTTCTTTTTACAGAAGAAATCAGAGTTAAAAAAAAAACAATAAGATGAGAATGTTGAATGGTAATTTTGAACTTCATAGCATTTGAATGTAAAAATCAGATTTCATTTTTTTTAAGGAAACTAGAGAAATAGGATTAGTCTAAGTAGCACATGAATCATAATCAGCATCAGAAATGTTGCTCTTCAGTGTCAAAGAATGTATAGATGGAGAAAAGTGTCAAGATTTATTCTCTCTGCATATAATATGCACCTACGATTATATATCTATATTTTTTTCTTAAAAACTCAAATCATTAATTAGTCATTATAGTCATCTTTTTGTAGAAAACCATCTTGTGATTATTTTGTTCATTCCTTCTCTTCGTTACTTTATTTAGCCAACACCCACACCTCATTGATACGATTCCAGAATTTCCATGGAGGATCATAACCAGCAGAGAAATAATAACTTGGATCGTAGTTGCCAACACCAATATCCTTCTTCAGTTGCTCAAGGTTACTTTGCAGTTTTTCATCACTTGTATAACCACCATAAGTTCTACAAAATAAAAAAAGTTAAAAATCACATAAAAGTTGATACCCGTTGAAAGAAAAAAAAAAGGAAAAAAAAAATTCAAGGATATAAAATGAATTTGTTTCAGTTGAAATGTCCATGGTTCTAAATAGTAGGTAGAAGGTATTTTTATCAGCAAAATTTTTACCCTAAGAGGAAAAAAAAAACAAAAAAAACAGATTACTGTTCATTAACCATGCTAGTTGATTCCTGTGGAAAAAAATCAGATATATTTGAATTTCTAGGAAGAGATTCTTTTTGAGAGGTGAAAAAAAAAAAAAAAAAAAAAAATAGTGAATTTATTTCTGTTGATGTGTTCATAGTTTTAAATGAGGAGGTATTTTTATCAGCAAATTTAACCCTCCTGTGCAAAAGTCCAGTGATGTGAACCAAGAAAATCACATGGTTCAATATTAGAGAAGATACTTCTAGTAATTTTTGATCAAGTTACATTATATATATATATATATATATATATATATATATATATATATATATATATATATATGTGTATGTATCTGATCTCATTATTTATGAATTTCAATGCAGTGTTGATTTCTTTGCTTAGCAAAAAGAAAAAAAAAAAAAGAATTGGAAAGTAACCCCCTCATAAGATATGGGATAGACTGCATTACGTGTATGAGGTTTGGCATAATGGGTCGGTCCAATCAGTATATTGGATACTATTTAATTTTTTTTTTTTCACAGCACCAGTAGAAACTATCACAAAAAGAACTTCCTTCATACATAGTACACCTGAAGGAGGCCATCAAATGGTTCTGCCAAAATGTCAGGATAACAGCAAAAGCAAGAAAGAGAATACAATCAAACCTGAATAACTCTTAGAATAACATACTTATAACATATATCACAGTGGTATAAAAAAAAATTAATCTGTATTTTTCGATTCTTTTATATTTTTTATATCTACTCTAGATAATGGTATCATTTTCCCTCTAACACCAGAATTGACAATCTATATATATCATTAGAGGGAATGAAAGGTTTGACATTCGTTTGATAAATCCAACCTATGATATCACAGGTTGCATGGATATCTGGTAAACAAATTTTATAAAATGGAATCCTTTTTCATTTTTACTTGAGGGATATTCTTGTTTCTAAAATCGTTTGATAATCAACCATAAAAAACACTGATTGAATTTAAATTCCATTTTCGAATTAAAGATTATTTCAAAAAGACTTTTCAAAAACTTCAAGTACCAACCTGACATAAAGCTTTAATGCTGGATAAGAAGTAAGGAAAACATCTTGATTGGTTGGCTTAGGGTTTGTTGCCTCTGGCAAGTAAAATTGCATGGTAAAATTTTGAGGATTTCCTTCTCCTGGAGAAATTTTAATGGAAACGGGCACTGTCATTGGAATTTTGCTTTCTGAAAAATAAGAATTGATTAATCAAAGACTGATTCGAGGAAAATTAGAGAAATATGGTCAGTTTGAAAACTAGCTTGACCTGTGAATATTCTACAGGTTTTGACAACTAAAATATCATCATTATCCTGGCATACATATTTCTATGAAAGTAATTTATTACCTATGGAATGTATCTACATCAACTCTAATAACACGATTGATTTTTCAAGTTAATCTCTGTTAAAATGTCCAAAACAAGAATAATTAATGATTGTATCAAAAATGAAAGGAAAAAATAGTCCAAATTGCAATACAGTTCACTGGCAAAGGATAAAGTTATAAATATATAGATGCGAAGTGTACACATTGTTTAGTCTGCTTCCTTTCTTTTCTTGTATTCTATTTTTTCTACCTTGAGAACTGATTCAAAAAAAAAAAAAAAGAAATAATATGTGATAGTAGGACATGGAAAAAAATTATTTCTTTTTCTTTCTCTCTCTTATCCCTCTTATAAATATTGAGATAACTTTCTTTATTACAAACACTTTCTCTCTTTAACCACTCTCCCTTCAGGTCACTTAATCTCTTACAAAACACTGTTCACCTATCTGAATGTGGTCTCAACATGAAATTTTCCCAGTTCTGAGAACTGTCGACATACGTCACAGTTAAATATGAATTATAATCAGATATCATAATGGTTTTAAATACGAACAACCAGAATGATATGTCAGACAAGAAAAGCTAATCATGAATTATGATTTTTTTTTTCTGTATAAGAGAAGGCATGAAAAATTGTTGATTTAGCATAAAGTGAACAAAACAAGAAAAATGAAACAATTCTGTACATGTTCAAATGTAACTGCAAATCAAATAAGCACTAATAACAGGGTATATTATATGGATAATTTTTATTAGATAGACTTGAAAAATTCTCTGGAATATCTGTTTCAATAACTCCAAATCAAGATGAGTAAACTTTGATAAATGCATCTAAGATTAGATCATATTAAATCTATTTTTTTACCAAATAGATGAATAGGTTGGCCTTCTTTACACGATTTTCCTTCAACCAACTTATGTTAGAATCAGTGTCTTGTAAACAATTTCACTATCACTAAAAAACTGAACAGAAATCAGTTCATGCATAGCTAAGATGCAAGGAGGTAACTGTAAAAGAAAAAAAAGACTTCTGGATCCACTCCAAATTTAATCAATTCTTCCTTAGCCTATGGCCCACCCTTTCACAAAATGCCATTGAAATTCATTGAGAGCTCTTGGAGATATTGTGTAAACAAAGACTGGCAGACAAACAAATGAATTTATATATCTCTTCCAACTTCATTAGCAGAGATAAAAAAAAAAAAGAAAAGAGAAACAAGGAGAATAATTCTAATCAATTCATAATACAAGTTGTCCTTCATTTAACTGAGCTGACAAAGTAGATGGAAATAAAAAGTCCCAAGGAATTGAAACCTCCCTTTTGTAAGTACTAAAGATGAGAAAGAATTCTATAAATGGAAGTTAGAATGGAGAAGATTCTTCAACCAACTTACACAATTAAAATGTTTTCTTAGCCTACCTATGTTAATGTTCTTTGTTTCAGTAAAGTTTAATTACTCTATGGAATGTTTGCCTCATTACAAATCACTATTATTATGCTAAAAACTACTTGTGCGTCATACGCAGGCATGAAGTACTTGTCATTCCTCTTTTGTAACCTAAATTTATATATTTGTTTCTAAGTACAAGCTAAAGGATTTGATTAGTGCTGATACATATACAGGTTTCCAATGCTATCTGAAAGAAGTGTTCCTATAAAAAAAATCTTTCATGAGCCATAATGACAAAACAAGGAAGTAATTAACATTAATTTGTATTGGAAAGAAATCTTCCTTTAGCATTCCCAGATCCCAGAAGTGATGAACATATATTGGGCTCAATTGTTCCAAGTTATGGTGGTGTGAGGAACAGGAGACTGAGGTGGAGGAAATGTTTTTTGGCAGAGCCTTGACTTGAAGCCTTCCCCCAGGATAATTTGAGGTAAAAAGTCTATGAATGTAACTTATATATTCTCTGCACTTCTACTCTACTATAAGCACAAATGTGTTTCACTCTCCGACAGAAAAGGTTAGGATTCAATACTTAGAATCTGTCAGCATCAATATCATCATCAGTCTTTCAACGTCCATCGTTGGACATAGATCTTCCCCAGGATTTGTAACAATTCTCCATCATGAGCTTCACGGAGCCAGTATTTCCTGAATCTGTCTAGTTCATCTCTCCATCTTGTCGGCCTTGGTTTCTTATGTGATCTCTGGGGATCCATGTTGTGAGATGTGATGTCCATCGGTTGTCTTTCATTCTTGCAACATGGCTTGCCCATTGCCATTTGAGTTTTTTTAATAGTTTCTATGATGTCATGGACACCAGTTTTCATCCTTATATACTGTGCTGTCATGTGACCTCTCCATGTAAGGTGGAGTATGATTCTCTCTTGCCCACGTTGCATACTTCTCAGTTAGTAGGTCTGTCTCTTGGTCAGGTTCCATGTTTCAGCTCCATAAGTGACAATCAGGAGAATGCATTGGTTGTATACTCTTCTTTTTAGGATTATTGGGATCATCTGGTTTTTGAAAGTTGAGCTTGCTCTGCCGAAGGCTTGCCATCTGTGAGTGATTCTTTGCTTGATTTCTTCCTTTTTTGAGGGTCTCATGGAGATTCGTTATCTAAGGTAGATGTAGTGGTCTACCTTGCCGAGTTTTGCATCATCTATCTTGACAGTTATGTTCTAATTCTCAACATGATTATTACACATGATTTTCGTTTTACTGAAGTTCATGTGTAGGCCGACTTTTTTGCTTTCTTTGTTTAGATCATCTAGCATTAGTTGGAGGTCGTGTATGTTCTCTGTGAAAAGGACGATATTGTCTGCAAATCTAAGGTTGCTCAAATATTCACTGTCTATTTTGATTCCTCTATTTTCCCGGTCCATGTTTTGGAAGATCATCTCAAGGCAGGCTGTAAAAAGTTTGGGTGAGCTGGTAGTCAACACCAACATAAGTTTATTCAGTTTTCAAGTGGGTCTGTCTAGCTGGAAATCTATGTATCTGTTGCACATACAATACTGAAAATATTAAAATTAATTCCTCATTATGTCCAGAAAAAAACTTTTTTTCGCCCCCTTATTACAAATCTCCATCATTATTTCCAATAATGAAAAATCTTTTTAGGGAGGGGATTCTATTTAAAACGCAAGTTTATTCCAAATTGGTCTTAACGAGACCTCTGAATTTTGATTTCAAACAAGCACAATTTAAAATCAATGCAATTATTTCTTTGAATTAAGGTCAGATGAATGAAAGTGAAAATAAAAATATCAGAATCTCCCAACTCTCTTAATGAGATAATTCTTTTTCAGCACAACATATAAATCAATAGAGAAGAACTCAAGTTATCTGATACTTTTGTTCAGGAAAAATAGAATATGTCAAGTATACAATATCTCCTTCATCAAGTTCCGAATATTTATACACTTTTATCTATATAAGCAATTTGATATCTCAGTTCTGTCCTAGAGATGCTCAAGTTTGAAAATAATTTTTTCAAAACTGGCCCGACCCTACTTGACAATTGTATTCTTAAAATTGTTTATGAGGACTAATGCCTTTTTATTGAACAGTTTCTCTTTTGAAAGAGCTAATATGTTGGAAAATTTTGACTAAAATTCTTCTACAAAAATATTGGAGAAAAGAGGTTTCAACAGAAATTGTGAGGGAACTACACAAAACGCAGGTCTACCTATACCTCATTTTGCTTTTATCTTGATCTGTATTGCAAAAAATGGATTACAAAAGTAATAACAGAAAAATAAAATTGATATTTACTGGACTCATTATCGCCACTGATGTAACGAAACAGACGCATAAACAATGAGCTTGTGCTTCCTTTAGCTGAGGTTGCAACCCAATTGCTGGGTTCATATTCTCTCAGTACATAGGACTGAAATTATAAAAAAACAAAAAAAAACTGAAAACTTTTACAGGTAAAGCCATATAATAGAAATAACAAACATCAACATTTTACACTGCAAAAGACAAGAAACACTACAGACCTAATATTATGTGGGTCACATATAATGTATTTGAGCATCAAAAACACCAAATGCATTAATGGCCATTTAATTGGCTAAAAATAGCTTTGATAAGCCTTAAAATGGCTAAAGATTAGCAACAATGAAAAAAAGAAATGGGGCAAAAGTGGCACTGAAAATTCAAAGTACATCATACTCTTGACTTTTTTTTCCCTTGCATTCTTCTCATCTGTCGGCATTTTGTTGACACTCACTACATATGTAACCAAGTTTGATCAAAATGTAACTGTGTTGAGGTGTCACCATTTTTTAAAATTTTCATATTTATTTCTGTGTTCTTGTCGAACTTTACCCATGGTTTTCTCTTCATTTCTGCACAAAATTGACAAAGTAGGACGGGGGGGGGGGCTGGACCTCTCCCGGCTCTGCTAGTTTGCGTTATGCATTTACAATAAAAGATAATAGATTATTTTATATAACTTCAATCACCGTCTAGAAATTACAACCAGCATTCTTCATGCAGCAGTTCGTGAAGATGGAAAAGTCGTTACAACGCGGACTCACTTAAAACACGATACCAAAATTATGGACCATGATTTCCGCGTGTCTACAGTGTACCAAATAACCATATTGCCAAAAGCTGAATGAAAAACTAACATTCTAAATTGGCTTTATCATCAATCAGTATCTATATCATAATGATCAGATTTCTGCTTGTGGGTACACCACATCACAGCCAGGATTTCGTTAGCACAATACTGTTAAACTGCTCTAAAAAAGCAAATTCTTTTAGATGGACTGCCTCACAGGCCTAAAGGGCTCCATCTGCCCAGCTATCTACTCGTAGCTGAGGGTAATAAGCGGATTCATACCTTTCCCAAGGGCATTAGTGCAAACTGAATGTTAAGGGCCTCAATCAAAACTCAAACTTGGTCCAAAAATTCGATTTTTTGAGCTGGTAACCGTTATGCCACCCAGCAACTCCCAACAAATATAGTATAGTGATCATTAAATTACTTCATTACATCTTGATAATTTGCATTTGAGGGTTAAACATGTCACTTCTCCCAACAGATATGTGTAGTCTATTCAAATAATTCTTCTGTCAAATAAATCCAAGTTGAACTAACACAAAACACTTGGAAGGAGTAAAATAAAATAAACAAACATTCTCAGAAAATAATTCAATTCTCCACTTCAAAAATATGCTGAAAATAAATAAATGAATTGAAAATAAATAAATAAAAATAAACAAAAACAAAAAAAATAAATCTCCATACTTGCTAGGGAATTTATAGATTCATAATCATTTTTTACCTCTGTTCTCTTTAGGACCTTGAATTTTGGGCTGCTATAACCATTGGTAGTACCTGTGCCTTTCACTGAAGACATCATTAAACTACCGAAGAGGAATGCCTCCGCCAAAGTGACCAGCAGCAAAAAGCTGCAAATTCTGCAATTAGAGTAAATAAAAAAAAATTTAAAAAAAAAAAAAAAATTATTTCAATTCCTCACATGGAACAGGGTAAAGAAGCAGTGATAAAGCTGAATATTGAAAGCGGATTAAACAAAGAACCGGAATTCTTTTTCTCTTCTGTTTCATTCCCTCCAAGGCTAAATGATATCTTTCATTCCTTCACCTTTTTCATTATTGTCAGGTCAGCCATGAGATATGTTGCCTGTTCATGATATTTATTGAGTTCAGCTGAGTATGACAAAGCCTAGGGGAATGAGGTATGAATATTGTGCAGTACCCATCTCAAAGTAAAAAGAACCTTGAGCTATTCAAATACTGAGATCACAACTTTCTGGGTCAAACACCTTAAGTAAATTGAAACGAAGAAGTAGCTTCTGGACTCGTACCCTAAATCCCAAGATATAGGATACTATTTCTTAATTCTGACTTAACACTAAATACTTGGTTAGATTAAAGCTGTGTACAATACTTAAATGGTGGGAAAGAAAGAAAGTTGCAATGAAAATCCAATGAAGGAAAGACCTGTCAATAATTAATAATGAGTATACTTTTAAGTCTGTTACATTTTGGCTTTTGATTCTGATACAAAATTTCTTGCATTCTACACAAATAAATATGATAATCAAAATTAAATTCAAGATATTTACATAGTTTGCATGAATATAAAGGCTGATATTGAAATGTCATCATCTATCCTGACAACATGGCTCTCAGAGAATGCAGGATAAATAAAATTGCAGTGAAAGATTATAAAAAGAAAGTTGTGAAACATAAATGAACAAACCAACTTAAGGTATTGCCTTCAGTAAATATCAATACTTTCAATTACATGGTACCATACAAAAACGTTTTATCAATTAAAAATCTACACATGTATCTATGTAAAAATGGTATGTAATTAAGATATATAGATAAATAATGAAATATATATTTTTAAAAAAATACATCATACGTAAGATATTTTCAAGTGTTTTTTAAGAAATTTCTCAGACCATTCTTTGTTAGTTAAAGACTCTTCTTAATGCTTAAAAAGATTAGCTTAGTCTGGCATAAGGCCAATAGAGTGAGGCACCTCATGGTGGACAAATTCATGCTAGTGAATGGTTTCATGAAAAAAAAAAAAAAGCTTGTTACTTCTTTGTTTACATGAAGCTTTAATTTTTTGTAAGCATTTCTTTCACTTCAATTTCAGTTGCTTTTTATTGCAACTCCCAGATTATCATTCTACAGTTGTTAGTCATTATTTTGATGACTGCTGCCACTTGGCCTTCATAGCCTAATCAGCAATGCAGCTGTCAAGAAAAAGTAAGCTACCAAGGATAGCGATACAAATTCAAATCTTGACCATCAGGAAGTTGCGATAAAAATCAATAAAAATTAAAATGGAAGAAATATTAGTCAAAAAATTAATAACAATTAACCACGCTTCATCTAAGAAATTCAAATAATCATAAATTCTTTTTCTTAGAATCAAATATCTACTTCTTTCGTGGAAATCAATAATTCATATAATGGTGACAGCTTGAATATAAAGTCGACACAAAAGCTACTAGCATATTTTTGACATAACTTTTTGCTCATCTAAATTCATAACCTCATTATTCATGCTGACCGAGAGTACAAGCCAGACAAGAGATCGACCTGATGTGGCTTCCACAACCCAACAAAGTCATGGTATGGAAATCAAGGTATGAAAGGAATTTCACATTATAAGCATCGAAGAAACTGTTTGCTACCATTGCATTTGGATAGTACACCTGAGGAAGGCCATAGAATTGATAGACCGAAATGTTCGGTGAACAACACAAAACAATGAGAAGGGATTCAATCATGAAAAAATCTTTGAATGTTAATGACACTTACCAAAACTGTTGACTGTATCATTATTTAGTTACCAAAGTATTTTCTTTCGTTTTCTATGACCTTACATTTATCTCTTTCTTTCAAATTGACACAGTAACAATTATTATCTATTTTTGTAATAATATCAGGAGAAAACTGTTTGCAAATAATCTAAATCTAATAAATAAGCACCTCATAACTCATGACTAAGAATATATATCAAAAAAAATAAGTTATGTAACAGTCACTTTTTTGCAAGTTCAAATATCCACTATGAAATTTTTTGGGAAAAAATAAATAAATAAATAAATAAAAAATAAAGAGAGAAAGAAGAGCTTGTAATTCCTGAAAAGAAGGAGCAGGGTTTTTTTAAACTTGTTCTTCGTGAAGGAATCAGTTGGTGAAGCAGTTATTGTCAGCTTTAAATCCATAATAAAAATTTAAAAAAGAAAAGTTATGTAAGAAACAGGTTTTCTGTTGCCCTAATATTCACCATAAAATGTAAAAAAAAGTTCATGTTCTATGCAAGTTTCTCAAGCATAGAAACTATGTAACCTGAAAAGTATTTTGAAAAAGAGAGCAGGGATTTGTCCTTGTTCGTTATGAAAGAATCAATTGTTGCTCTCATTGTGAGCTTGAAATGCAATATATATTTTAGATCAATAAAAGGCTAAAAAGAACATATTCCCCAGCATTCAAGGACCAATCAAAAGGAAAAAAAAAGAAAAAAAAAAGAAGGATAAGCTTAGAAAAAAATAGCCTTCAGCCAGTAGGAAACAGGATACATTTCCGAGTTTTATTTTTGGAAAGAAGTAAGTTATGTAACAATCACGCTTTCTGTACCAATGTTGGACTGTTTGCGAACAATTGTCTTCTATATCAAATAGATAACACCTCATAACTCATAATGGACAAAACGAAATGAAATAGATTATGTAATAATCATGTTTTCTTGCAGCTTCAAATACTATAAGATTTACTGTCAGATTGTTACATATAACATTTTCTGTGGCTAAAAACGACATATTTCCCCGCACTTAAGGACATAAAGAGTAAAAGAGAAAAGGACAGAAAGACGAAAAAGAGACGAAGGAAGGAAGACGAAGAGAGAAAGAGAAGAAGAGAGAGAGAGAAATAGAAGAAGAGAGAGAGAGAAAGAGAAGAAGAGAGAGAGAGAAAGAGAAGAAGAGAGAGAGAAAGAGAAGAAGAGAGAGAGAGAAAGAGAAGAAGAGAGAGAGAGAAAGAGAGGAAGAGAGAGAGAGAGAAAGAGAGGAAGAGAGAGAAAGAGAGGAAGAGAGAGAGAAAGAGAGGAAGAGAGAGAGAGAAAAAGAGGAAGAGAGAGAGAGAAAAAGAGGAAGAGAGAGAGAGAAAGAGAGGAAGAGAGAGAGAGAAAGAGAGGAAGAGAGAGAGAGAAAAAGAGGAAGAGAGAGAGAGAAAAAGAGGAAGAGAGAGAGAGAAAAAGAGGAAGAGAGAGAGAGAAAAAGAGGAAGAGAGAGAGAGAAAAAGAGGAAGAGAGAGAGAGAAAAAGAGGAAGAGAGAGAGAGAAAAAGAGGAAGAGAGAGAGAGAAAAAGAGGAAGAGAGAGAGAGAAAAAGAGGAAGAGAGAGAGAGAAAAAGAGGAAGAGAGAGAGAGAAAAAGAAGAAGAGAGAGAGAGAAAAAGAAGAAGAGAGAGTAAAAGAGAGAAAGAGAAAAGGAGAGAGTAAAAGAGAGAAAGAGAGAGTAAAACAGAGGAAGAGAGAGTAAAACAGAGGAAGAGAGAGGAAAACAGAGGAAGAGAGAGGAAAACAGAGGAAGAGAGAGGAAAACAGAGGAAGAGAGAGAGAGAAAAAGAGGAAGAGAGAGAGAGAAAAAGAGGAAGAGAGAGAGAGAAAAAGAGGAAGAGAGAGAGAGAAAAAGAGGAAGAGAGAGAGAGAAAAAGAAGAAGAGAGAGTAAAAGAGAGAAAGAGAAAAGGAGAGAGTAAAAGAGAGAGTAAAAGAGAGAAAGAGAGAGTAAAAGAGAGAAAGAGAGAGGAAAACAGAGGAAGAGAGAGGAAAACAGAGGAAGAGAGAGGAAAACAGAGGAAGAGAGAGGAAAACAGAGGAAGAGAGAGGAAAACAGAGGAAGAGAGAGGAAAACAGAGGAAGAGAGAGGAAAACAGAGGAAGAGAGAGGAAAACAGAGGAAGAGAGAGGAAAACAGAGGAAGAGAGAGGAAAAGACAGGAAGAGAGAGGAAAAGACAGGAAGAGAGAGGAAAAGACAGGAAGAGAGAGGAAAAGACAGGAAGAGAGAGGAAAAGACAGGAAGAGAGAGGAAAAGACAGGAAGAGAGAGGAAAAGACAGGAAGAGAGAGGAAAAGACAGGAAGAGAGAGGAAAAGACAGGAAGAGAGAGGAAAAGACAGGAAGAGAGAGGGAAAGACAGGAAGAGAGAGGAAAAGACAGGAAGAGAGAGGAAAAGACAGGAAGAGAGAGGGAAAGACAGGAAGAGAGAGGAAAAGACAGGAAGAGAGAGGAAAAGACAGGAAGAGAGAGAAAGAGAGGAAGAGAGAGGAAAAGACAGGAAGAGAGAGAAAGAGAGGAAGAGAGAGAAAGAGAGGAAGAGAGAGGAAGAGAAAAAAAGAGAAAAAAAAGAGAGGAACAGAAAAAAAAGAGAGGAACAGAAAAAAGAGAGAGGAACAGAAAAAAAAAAGAGAGGAACAGAAAAAAAAAAGAGGGGAACAGAAAAAAAAGAGAGGGGAACAGAAAAAAAAGAGAGGAACAGAAAAAAGAGAGAGGAACAGAAAAAAGAGAGAGGAACAGAAAAAAGAGAGAGGAACAGAAAAAAGAGAGAGGAACAGAAAAAAGAGAGAGGAACAGAAAAAAGAGAGAGGAACAGAAAAAAGAGAGAGGAACAGAAAAAAGAGAGAGGAACAGAAAAAAGAGAGAGGAACAGAACAAAGAGAGAGGAACAGAAAAAAGAGAGAGGAACAGAAAAAAGAGAGAGGAACAGAAAAAAGAGAGAGGAACAGAAAAAAGAGAGAGGAACAGAAAAAAGAGAGAGGAACAGAAAAAAGAGAGAGGAACAGAAAAAAGAGAGAGGAACAGAAAAAAGAGAGAGGAACAGAGAAAGAGAGGAACAGAGAAAGAGAGGAACAGAGAAAGAGAGGAACAGAGAAAGAGAGGAACAGAGAAAGAGAGGAACAGAGAAAGAGAGGAACAGAGAAAGAGAGGAACAGAGAAAGAGAGGAACAGAGAAAGAGAGGAACAGAGAAAGAGAGGAACAGAGAAAGAGAGGAACAGAGAAAGAAAGAAAAAAGTAAAAGAGAAGAGAAAATAAAAAAATGAAAGAAAAAAAAAAAGAAAGGAACAATACAATAAGCCTACAGAAAAATTGAACTTCAGCCAGTAAGACACAGGGTATAATTCCAAGTCTTATTTCAGGAAAAAAAAAGATAGCGTATTTAACCTGGAAAAGACAATAAGACAAGTTACGTAACAATCACGTTTTTGTGGTTGAAAATACTGTCAGACAAGTTACGTAACAATCACGTTTTTGTGGTTGAAAATACCGTCAGACAAGTTACGTAACAATCATGTTTTCAGGCTTGAAAATACTGTTAGAAAGGTTACATAACTATCACGTTTTTGTACCTACAACATACTATAAGACAAGTTACGTAACAATCACGCTTTGTACCTACAAAATACTATAAGACAAGTTACGTAACAGTCACGTTTTTGTACCTACAAAATATTTTAAGACAAGTTATGTAATGGTCACGTTTTTGCAGCTTGGAAATACTGTCAGGCAAGTTACGTAACAATCACGTTTTATGGCTTGAAAATACTGTCAGACAAGTTACGTAATAATCACTTTTTGAGGCTTGAAAATACTGTCAAAAAAGTTACATAACTATCACGTTTTTGTACCTACAACATACTATAAGACAAGTTACGTAACAATCACGCTTTGTTACTACAAAATACTATAAGACAAGTTACGTAACAGTCACGTTTTTGTACCTACAGAATATTTTAAGTCAAGTTATGTAACGGTCACGTTTTTGCAGCTTGGAAATACTGTCAGGCAAGTTACGTAACAATCACGTTTTTGTGGTTGAAAATACTGTCAGACAAGTTACGTAACAATCACGTTTTATGGCTTGAAAATACTGTCAGACAAGTTACGTAATAATCACTTTTTGAGGCTTGAAAATACTGTCAAAAAGGTTACATAACAATCACGTTTTCGTACCTACAACATACAATAAGACAAGTTACGTAACAATCACGTTTTCGTATCTACAAAATATTAGAAGACGAGTTATGTAACGGTCACGTTTTTGCAGCTTGCAAATACTGTCAAACAAGTTACGTAATAATCACATTTTGAGGCTTGAAAATACTGTCAGAAAAGTTACATAACAATCACGTTTTTGTACCTAAAAAATATTATAAGACAAGTTACGTAACAATCACGTTTTCGTACCTACAAAATACTAGAAGACGAGTTATGTAACGGTACGTTTTTGCAGCTTGCAAATACTGCCAGACAAGTTACGTAAAAATCACGTTTTGAGGCTTGAGAATACTGTCAGAAAGGTTACATAACAATCACTTTTTTGTACCAACAAAATACTATAAGACAAGTTACGTAATGGTCACTTTTTGTGGCTTGGATATACTGTAAGACAAATTACGTAACGGTCATGTTTCTGCGTTGTGAAAATACTGTCAGATAAGTTATGTTATAATCACGTTTTGAGGATTGAAAATACTTTCAGAAAGGTTACATAACAATCACGTTTTTGTACCTACAAAATACTAGAAGACGAGTTATGTAACGGTCACGTTTTTGCAGCTTGAAAATACTGTCAGGCAAGTTACGTAACAATCACGTGTTATGGCTTGAAAATACTGTCAGACAAGTTACGTAACAATCATGTTTTGAGGCTTGAAAATATCGTAACACAAATTACATAACGATCACGTTTTTGTACCAACAAAATACTATAAGACAAGTTATGTAATGGTCACGTTTTTGTAGCACGAAAATTCTGTCAGACAAGTTATGTAATGATCACTTTTAGTGGTTTGAAAATACTATAAGACAAATTATATAACAATCACGTTCTTACGTCTTGAAAATACCGTAAGACAAGTTACGTAACAATCACTTTTTGTACCTACAAAATACTTCAAGACAAATTACGTAACGATCATATTTTTGTAGCTTTAGATATAAGGCAAATTATGTAACAATCAAGTTTTTGCTGCATCAAAATCCCATAAGGCAAGTTATGTAACAATCATATTTTTGTGGCTTGAAATCACTGTAAGATAAGTTATGTAACAATCACGTTTTGTTGCATCAAAATACCAAAAGACACATTACATAACAATCACCTTTATTGTAGCTTCAAAATACAATAAGGCAAGTTATGTAACAATCACGTTTATTTGTAGCTTCAAAATGTTATAAGGCAAGTTATGTAACAATCACATTTTCAGCAGCTATAATATCCACCATAAAATGAGAGAAGAAGCTTATATTTAAGCTTTGAACTTATATATCCTACAAAGCATTTGAAAAAGAGAGCAAGGATTAGTTTTAGTTCATCATGAAAGAATTAATAAGTGTTGCTGTTACTGTGAACTTTGAATGCAATACATCCTAAAAATCAATAGCTGGCTAAAAAGAGCATATTTCCCAGCATTCAAGGACCCATCCCAATTTAGAAAAAAAAAAAAAAGAAAAAAAAGAAAAAAAAGAAAAAAAAGAAAAAAGAAAAAAAGAAAAAAAAGAAAAAAAAGAAAAAAAAGAAAAAAAAGAAAAAAAAAAAAGAAAAAAAAAAAAGAAAAAAAAAAAAGAAAAAAAAGAAAAAAAAAAAAAGAAAAAAAAGAAAAAAAAGAAAAAAAAGAAAAAAAAGAAAAAAAAGAGAAAATAGGAGCCAGTAGGACACAGGGTACATTTTCAAGTCTTATTTTTGGAAAAAAATAAGTTGCGTACCAATAATATTTTCTGTAGCTTCAAAATAAAAGATAGACTAAAGAGCAATGTTAGACTGTTTGCAAATAATATGTCTTCTAATCAAAAAATTAGCACCTCATAACTGACAACATAAAATGAAATAAGTGGAGTGACAATCACATTTTTACAGTTTTGATATCCACTATGAAAATGGAAAAAGAGCTCTGAAAGTACAAGTTTTTCAAGTGTTACATTTACATAACCAGAAAAGCGTTTCTAAAAAAGGAGCAGGGACTTTTTATATTAGTCCCTCATAATAGAATTAAGAAATGTTGCTGTTATTGTGAGCTTTCAATGCAATACATGTTAGAAATCAATATATGGCTAAAAAGAATATATTTTCCAGCATTCAAGGATGCAGTGGCCTCGAGGATCCATCCCAATTTAGGAAAAAAATAAATAAATAAAAAATAAGAGGTAGAAAATAGGATAAGCTAATAAAAGAAGTAATCTTCAGCCAGGAGAACACAGGGTACATTTCCCAGTCTTATTTAAGGGAAGAAAAATAGCGTCTTTGACCTACGAAATACAGTTCTAAATAAAAACATGCACTTCTTGCGTTGCTAATTACTAAGCTTAATTTACCATGACACAAGGCCAAATGTTAATATTAACAAAAATAGCCTTCCTAGGACAACGGCACTCTATTCCCTTTCAAAGTACTTTCAAAATAATTCTTCTCTTCACTGACAAATTCACACAGGTAAGTTCAAGTGAAATGGGTTGAAACAAAGCACAAACAATTGGTAATGAAATGAATACCTTTTGTCAATTCTTTTTTTCGAATATTCGACTTTATCAAATCTTGACAAAAATTGTTTTTCTACAGTAGAGTACCGGTTGCAGATTTTTTTATGAATACCTAAAGAGTTTGAAAAATGGCTTAGCCTCCTCCTGTCCAAAGTCAAAGAAAGTTCATGTTGAAGCAAAGCAAAACAAAAAAAAACTCAATTCCCCCAAGAAAACACGCACACACACACACACACACACACAAGCAACAAATATTGCTAAATAACAAAATAAAAAGGTTTAAGGTCGTTTTGTTAAGCTAATGTCCATCATTTCTAAGTATAGAAGCCTATCAAGGAATTTGCATATTCTGTCTCCATGTCGCAAAAGACCAAAAATGCAGGGCCTTCTTTGCTAGTACCCACCACAAAATAAAACCCTGGCCTTAACCCCTCTCTGGCCAGAGAGGAGGGGAGAACTAACAAAATGTACTTAAAATCAATAGGAATTGACGTTTCGAGAAATTCTTGTGGGGATTTATGAAAAAGCCCCCAAATGCTAAACCCTATTCTTAATTTTTTTTGCTTATTTCAAACTTATGACAGTTTAGCATTAGCCTCTTTGTTGACAATGCAGCAAAAATCTGACAACATGACAGATGATCTGGAACCCAAGGACATATATGAATGACTATCTGGGGAAAAGGTTTGAGGCATTTTGATTTTCAGGGGGAAGATTAAAAAAAAAAAATTGCTCTGAAAATTTTACCCAAAATGAAAATCACAAATAGAGTTCCTAATATGCAATGGAAAAAAATTGATTCTTTTTACACTTCTGCACTTCGAAATTATGGATGTTTGCTTTTGATGTGGTCTAAAGAGAGAGATAAAAAAAAAGATTTTTCTTGAATTACAAACACACAGAGTCTCAATAGCCAAAATGTCAAAAACTCAACAAAGAATAGCAGTAAACACAATATAACAAATATGAAAAAATTGAAAAGATCTTACCGCAAAGACCACGACATGATTGCTCAAGATGGTCTCTTGTGTGACAAACCCACTAATTTGGCCGGTTTATATAACCCTAGGTAAACTGGAACAAGATACTCATACTCTAAAGAAAAAAAAATAAAGAAAGAAAGAAAGAAAAAAAATAAGTCATGGTATGTCCCTCCTCCCTGCTACAATAGAAATTCATTCTCCTTATTTGATAAGTTTGATAAACGAATCCAGTTGATGATTCATGAAAAATCAGGATTATTAGTTTGTTTATATTTTTTGTTTTTTAAAATCATTTATAAGAATGTATGCCTTGCTGAAGTGGGGCGAGGGGTATTATTTACTACAAAAATGTAGGCTTTGCTCAAGCAGAGGGTGGGTTCAGACATAGACCCCTCCCTGAAACCACCTAGCTGTCACGCTAACAAGCAACAATCTTTGACACCTACCATAGTGTAATGGTTAGCAAGCTTATCTTGCAAATCAATCTCCCTGAGGAGGGAGTTTATACTAAGAACTCATCTACTGTAGCCTTGAGCCAGACTGAGCAAAGCATGGCAAATATTCACAAATATTGTGGCCTTGGGCCAGACTAAGCTAAGATCAGAAAATAATAACTGTATTCTGGGAAAGGCATGAAACCTCTTCTCTCCCAAACTATGGGTAAATAGCAGAGTAATCGGAGCCCTTCAACCCTGTAGGGCAGTCCATTTTGTGTAGGGCAAGCAACTCCAGACCATTAAACCTAATTGCAGCTTGAAAACATTACCTAGACCTATGCTCCACAATGTGTACAGAGGAAAATGAAAATTAGTACAACAGTGAGTAAGTTTGTCTTGCAAACCAATTTGCTAGTACAGCAAGTTCAATCCTCATTGAATACCCCTTTATTGTGGCCTAATGCCAAACTAAGCCTAGCTTAGTAAATAATGACTTTGCCTTGGATTCAATATAACATACCTAATATAGTGATGGAGAGCAAATGTGTCTCAAATTAATTTGCTCGTATAGTGTTCAATGCTCCTAGGGTGTCCCTCCACTAGACTAAGCTCAGTTTGGCTATTAATTTATACAAGCGACACTCATTTTCTGCTTAGATCTATTTAGAAATGAGAAACTCCCAAGTCTTCATCTTCTATAAACACTCATACCATAAACATATCCAAGACAAATTTCATGTATTTTAGCTGAATAGATTGGTGACTTGGATGAAAAGTTAGAGGAAAAAAGTCAAGGAAAAAAAAAAAAACTTTAACGTCTGGGTAAGGAGAAATTTTGGTAAAAGTCATATTCTATTTTATTTAATTCATTGTAATAAATGAGTAATATTTTTAATAAAATGAGTAATAATTTAATAACTTCATAGTAATAAAATGATATTTTAAGTACATTTCAGAGGTTTTCTGATCAGCATTTACTTCATTTAAAAATTATTTTATTCGTATAAATCAAAAAATTAAAATAAAACCTTTTTTTATTGAAGAAAATTTTCCTATGACTTTCTTCCCTAGACAGAAACCAAATTTATGACTTATTTCTCCTAGCGTATATTATGAGCGACCGAGGAGGGGAAGGATGATTTGCCATCAAATATATTGCTATCTCTCACTTCAATAGACCAAACTGCCAGACAAGAAAATTAAACATGTAAAATATGTCAAAACAGATCAAGTAGGAATTTAAAAACCAATATGTCAGCTCTCTGAAAAATTCCCCATTTTTCAAATAAAAGAAAACGAAATAATTTTAATATCACCATTTTTTGAAGTTAGATTATAGTTTGCATTCTTTTCATGACCTTTTTTTTTTATCCCCGAGGTATAAATAATACGTTTTCTAACATTATCATCAGATTTATTTATTTATTTATTTTATTTTTGTCTCAGATGTAAGCAAAAGTTCCCAGCTCAGGTGTAGCGATAGGGGGCAGTTTACCCCAGGTGCAGGAATGTTAATGCCTGTTCATAGCTATGCCATCCCACGGGACAAATGACCTGGCACAATTGACCCTTGGCACTTTCTTTTCCCCCGAATACTGTCAGCTTTTTGCATGACAAAACACAAGGACTAGGACAGACGAATGCCATAGGTATAATGGTAAACTATATGTTTAAGATAACAGCCTTTTGAATATACATAGTAGTAGTAGAAGCCGGTCATGCTTGAAAGAGGACCACTCCTTTATTATAACATTAAAGTGGTGAAGGGGCAGAGACATTTCTCATCTGTGAAAGGACAATAACCTTTTCATTTTTAAAATCAAATAAAAAAAAGCGATACATAACGCAAGAAAATCATACGAACTATAAATTTATATATTAACACGGCTTTCAGCTTTTGTTTTGCAGCAAGTCATCATAGAGCCAAAGATTTCGAGCAAAATATTTTTTTTCCTTCTTTTTCTCTGATATCCAGCAATCAAAGCTAAACCCAAGTTTTTTACACTCAATTGTATTTGCAGTTTTTCTTTTACAAATATCCAGTTTGAAAGAATTGATTTTAAAAACACCCTGAATTACTGACCAAAGCAACTTTTATCGTAGCAAAAAAGCCACTTTCATACATTTCAAATGATGAATTTAAGGATTTGGGTGTCTTTCGTTAGTCCCCAACAAAAGCTAATGTCCATGATTTTCAAGTACAGAAGGAAAAAAAACAAGCATGCAGAATCTTTTTCCTCATCAAGAACATCCAAAATGCTTAATCTCTCGTTATTACCCACTAACGAAATACACTTACCATTTAAATTCCCATTGGTTATGAGAATTTCGTTTTTGTGGGGACCAACACGCTATGCTTTTTTTGATATTTTTTTCTCTAGTTCAAACTGACGGCATAGCATTAGCCTGGGAAAATCTGACAACTGAATACAGCTGGGACTCATAAACAAGACGGATCTCAGATCTGGAACGTGATTCTCATGTCAAAAAACGAACCAAAAATGGTAAATATTCATTTTTGGATGATTAATTAGAAATCATTCGTTTATATGCATATACACGTACTTGTAAGTGATGTAATTCAATAATTTGACTTGCCCAGCACTACAAGGTACCTACCTTAATTTTTGGATCTAGATTATGATGAAAACAAAAAAAATTCAAGTCGTGTGGCTTATGAATTGCAAGAGATTTCCCTTAATTTGAGCATGATCAATCGAGATGATATATACATTATGATCGTACTCCTGTGTTTTTAAGGGCCTTTTTTGCTCCATAAAAAAAAGAGCTATGCTTGAGGTTTTTCACCTTTTTCTTCTGTCACTGAGAAGCCAAAACACTTCATTAGGCTGAATTTTCATTAAAAAGAAATAAAACCTACTTTAGCTCTGATCTGGAAAATGCTAGGTGAAAGCCCAGAGAAGTATCCCTCACGACTTCACTGACGCTTCTTGGTGTTCGATATCTAAACAAAATTCTTTTAAGGTTTGCAACAGGAAAATGGTTAAAAAATACTAAAATATACAGCAGTTGAAAAACACTGATGCTTGCGAACAAACGATTTCCAATGTCAGAAGATGAATCAAGTTTTCACTCCATGAAAAAAAGTCGAAGCATATTTGACTAAATGTAGGACGAAAACACCAAAATATTCTCAGAATGTCAACAAAATTTTTGAATGTTTGTTTTCCTAACTGGAAACTAAATAAAAGTTTGCTATTTACCAACAATAATAATGCGAAGTCATTGAATTATGTAGTCAGAGATCTGAAACCATCCAGTTCATCTCAGTTGATTGAAAAATTGGGATCGCTCATAAATATTCACAACATCAGAGTCACTTTTTGATGAAATGATCAACTTCAAAACTATTGATCTAATCGTGTAGGAAAATTACTCAGAAAGCAAGAAGACCGTTTTTTTTAATCCTTCCTCAATGGAAAAAGCGGAAAAATATTTAAAAAATCATGAAATTGAAACACCACAGAAATTTGCCACGATAGCAAGAAAGCCAACTTTCAGAAAAAAGTGCCGAGCGAATGAGACTATTTGAGAAGATAAATTAGATATATTGTATAACTGTAGTTTAAATAATAAAATTCCCTTGCAATATATTTGATTATTCTTATTCATTTGGAGTTAGATTTCTAAATTTATCAAACTTTTAGTAAAGATTTAGTTCATTATTATTATAAAGGTATCAGCATCTGATATGTGACAAAATTTATCTTGCTTTTTCGGAAGTAAATAACTGAACTTAGAGCATCAAAATTTAAAAAAAAATTCTATCAAAGAATAAATATGGTCAGAATAAATTGTACTTATGACATCACTAGTGATTTCCACTGGAAAACATCTTAAATGGGGTGAAAAAAATAAAATAAATTTTGAAAAAAGATCGTTCAGATTTGGGAGATTATAGATGTTATTAATAAACCCATCAAAATAAGGCCCCAGGAAAGCCAAGAAAAGTTTTTTCTCAAAATAAAAAAAACAAAAACATTTTCAAGACTCGTCTAGTATGGTATTGATGCCAATTTTCGAGATGTTAAACAAAACAGTATGACCAGAAGCTCTGAAACACGTAAGCATACACATACACAAATGGATAGAACCCTTCACCACCTTTGGTGGCTACAGTTGTTCAACTTGAAGAATTACACAGAAGACATCTTATTAGATAAAATCAAAATAAATTTTTGTTTTTAAGGTCAATTTATGATTAGTCAGGATTATTTGTTTTAATTTTGGTATTTATAATGAATCTCTTAATCTATACCTTTTTGCAAACCAATTTCCTAGTCTAGGAGTCACAGCGGCCTTATGCCAGACTAAGTCAAGCTTAGTGAACTTGTCTCACAGACCAATTTGCAAGTATAGTGTCCGTTTAGTGATGAGAAATGCCAAACTGTTCATCTTCTGTGAATACTCATACCATAAACATATCCAAGAAAAATTTCATGTATTTTAGCTGAATAGACTGGTAACTTAAGTAAAAAGTTGGAGGAAAAGTCATGGAAAAAAAAAAAAAATAATAACTTAGATTTCTAGCAAGAAAGAATTTGTGGAAAGTGGTATTTATTACAATAAATTAAATAAAAAAAAGTAATATTTTTAATGAAATACGTGATTATTAATAAATTCATAGTTATAAAATTATAATCTAAGTATACCTTTGAGGTTTTTCTTAACATTTACTTTATTGAAAAATTATCTTACTCGTATAAATCAAATAAATTAAAATAAAACCTTTTTTATTGAAGAAAATTTTCCTATAACTTCCTAGACAGAAACCAAATTTATGACTTATTTCTCCTAGCGTATATTATGAGCGACCGAGGAGGGGAAGGATGATTTGCCATCAAATATTTAGCTATCACTCACTTTATTAGACTATATTGCCTGACAAGAGATCTAAACATGTAAAATATGTCAAAACAGATCAAGTAGGAATTTAAAAACCTATATGTCTGCTCACTGAAAAATTACCCAACTCACAAATAAAAGAAAAGGAAATAATTTTAATATAACCATTTTTTTAAAAGTTAGATTATAGTTTGGATTCTTTTCACGACCATTTTTTTTATTCCCGGGGCATGAATAATAGTTTTATAACATTATCAGATTTTTTTTTTGACCCAAGCATGAGCAAAATTTCCCACCTCAGATGTAGCGAAAGGGGGCAGTTTACCCCAGGTGCAGGAATGTTAATGCCTGTTCATAGCTATGCCATCCCACGGGACAAATGACCTGGCACAATTGACCCTTGGCACTTTCTTTTCCCCCGAATACTGTCAGCTTTTTGCATGACAAAACACAAGGATTAGGACAGACGAATGCCATAGGTATACTGGTAAACTATATGTTTAAGATAACAGCCTTCTGAATATACATAGTAGTAGTAGAAGCCGGTCATGCTTGAAAGAGGGACCACTCCTTCATTATAACATTAAAGTGGTGAAGGAGCAGAGACATTTCTCATCTGTGAAAGGACAATAACCTTTTCATTTTTAAAATCAAATAAAAAAAAGCGATACATAACGCAAGAAAATCATACAAAATGCAAACTATAAGTTTATATATTAACACAGCTTCCAGCTTTTGTTTTGCAGCAAGCCATCATAGCGCAAAAATTACCAGCAAAATATTTTTTCTTTTTTTTTTTACTTGAATATTCAGCAATCAAAGATTAACCCAAGTTTTTTCCTACCATTTGCAGTTCTTTTACAAATATTAAGTTTGAAAGAATTGATTAAAAAAAACGCCTTGAATTACTGACCAAAGCAACTTATATCGAAGTAAGAAAGCCACTTTCATACATTTTAAATGATGAATTTAAGGATTTGGGTGTTTTTCGTTAGTCCCTACCGAAAACTAATGTCTATAATTCCAAGGTACAGAAGGAAAAAAAAAAAAAAAAAAAAAAAAAGAACTTTTTTCGTAATTCAGACTTTTGACAGCTTAGCTTACAAAATCTGAGAACTGGACAGAGATGGAACTCATAAAAAAGACTGAGCTCAGAAAAACTAGAACATAATTTTCATGCACCCCAAAGGGGGGGGGGTAGCAAATGGAGGTAGTTTTTCCTTCCCTCTACAGTTTAATTTATTTTTGATAATCAATTAGAAATCATTTGTTATCAGCAAAAGACGGAAATGAAAAAAAATTGAAAAACTTCTACAGGGTAAGGCCTACTATCTCAAATAAGTTGCAAGTGGGTAGTCCAAAGAATTTTAAGGAATGTGGTCCCAAATTGGGGGGGGGGTCAATTACAAATGAATAAACAAAAAAAAAAAAAGAAAAGGAAACAAATTCCAAACATTGGAAACAAGAAAAATCATATATGATCCGGCACCTATCGATCACATTTGAGTTGTGACTTCTTTGCTCTTGAATTAACAAGAGTAAAAACGAAACCTTAAAAAGTGTTTACTACAGAACTAATAGTGAAAAAAATGAAAAGAATAAGGAAGGAAACATCCTTTATTTGTGAAAAACAAAATAAGTTTTTGTTTTTATGATTATTCATGATTACTTGTGACAAGTTGAGTCTTTTCATATTTATGAAATTTCTCTAGATAATGAAAAAAGATGTTCAATCGTGTTCAAGCAAGGCTCTTCTTCTTGAATCAGCACCTGTAATATGAACTCATCAATGAATCGCCAGAAAAAAAAAAAATGAAAAAACTTTTCCAAGCGCCTTCGATTAAAGGGAGGTAACACCATAATTCGACTCGCTCGAATCAATGAGTTACTCCCCTTAGCTATATCATTCCCCCATATAAGGTAATACTATAAAAAGCAATGTCTGATATGCTACGGATTCATTTCATAGAGTGCTCGATATATTCAACTTTAAACTCTAAGCGCTAAGTTGGTTTAGAGTGGAACTGGAAATATAGTAGAAAGTTTTGATCCTACCTTGTGGTACTGGATGGGATATTTGATAGTCTATAGCCACACTGAAGAGTTGTAATATAACGAAACAGCTGTCTGTGGATGACACAATTATTATATAAATTTGCACACATATACACATACAAATACACAGAAATTCTCGACTATATTTTTGATCAGCTTGATAAAGTGGATTTCGAGCTGGGAGGGGGGTCAAATGTGAAAATTTTGTACAGTGAGTTTCAGTGAGAAAAATTTTGAGCAGGGATGGGAGCCCAGATTGAAGAATTTCTTACTGATACATAAAAAAATTTCAAACATCAAAGACAAGAAAGTGTGTGATCCAGTATTTTTTATTTGAGTCATAGCTTTTTAACAGTAGAATTGACAGAAATAGAAAAATTAATCCATAAAATTTACCATGAAACCAATAAATAAAAAACTCACCATCACAGTCAATAACTGATCTATAGCATCAAAATTTCAATCACAGTATAAATATGGTCAGAATAAATTCTATTTCTGACACCACTAGTGATTTCCTCTGGAAAACATCTGAAATAGGGTTAAAAACACACAACATCTAGAAACATAGATTCAAGAGAATAAAGATGTTATTAATAAACCCACTAAAAGAAAGCCAAAAAAAAAAAGGCCAAGAGAGCTTTTTTCCTCAAAATAAAAAACATTTTCAAGACAGTTCTAGCATATGCCAATTTTTTAGTCTATGGATATCAAAATAAAACCCCAAAAAGGCCGAGAAAACTTTTTTCCTCAAAATAAGAAAGCAAAATCATTTTCAAGACAGGCCAAGCATAGTACTGATGCCAATTTTTGAGATTATAAACAAAACGGTATGGCCAGGAAACTCACACATACACAAAAAAAATGGATAAAACCTTTCAACCCCCTTTTGTGGGTACTGTCGTTCAACTTATAAAGAATTACACAGAAGACATTTTACTTATTAGATGAAAAACAAAACAAATTTTTGTTTTTAAAGGTTAATTTATGATTAGTTGGGATTATTTGTCTAGGTTTTTTTTTCATTTTTAAAATTTCTTTATTCTTTTTTGCAAACCAATTGCTTAGTGTAGGGAGTCATTGTGACCTTATGATAGACTAAGTCAAGCTTAGTAAACTTGTCTCACAGACCAATTTGCTAGTATAGTGTCTGTTTAGAGATGAGAGATGCCAATCTGTTCATTTTCTGTAAATATTCATATCTTAAATTCATCTAAGATGAATTTTAGGCATGGTAATCAGAAAAAAAAAACATAGGAAAAAAGTCATGGAAAGTCTAATGACAGGAGATCATCTCAAATAAGTTACTATATAACATAACACAATTCATAATCATTCTGTCAGATCACATCCATTTCTCAATACTATGTTAACTCTGTAAATCTCTGATTCTATATATTTTTCTCATAGAAAAATTATATCAGTTTTTTTCCCCGATCTTCTTGATAACAGATTTTGATGATAAAATAAACTTTTATCCATGTTTGAGGGTTTTTTTTCTTAGGTGTCAATTCAACTTTGTAAGTGTGTACAATCTGGTGAACCGATCGGGAACTTACAACACAAGTTGTTAAAAAAAGTTTTTGAATTATGCTTATTTTTACCATCAACTTGATGTAATCCAAGATTTTATAGTATTTCTGTTATGAAAAATATCATTTCGCTGTTGAAATATTGTGTTAAAAGTAGGCTAATTGGAGTTCAATCAAACAGTAACTGGAAAATAAAACTAATGTGGTTAATAGTTGTTGACACGGCTCATTTAATAAATACATCTTTTTGTTGATAGTTGGTGAGTGAAGAAAGAAAGAAACAAAAAAAAACCGAATAAGTAGACATCTAGATATTCTGATGTCTTATATAGATGGACTTAAGATAACTGATTTCAAATAAATGTTGTTTGTTTAATGATTTAAACTTTAATCATTGAAATAATATGTCATTAAAGTTAAATTCAGATTGAAAAAAATAAGTTGTAGTGAATTGTTTTACAGTGCTACACACCAAACAAATGTATATCAGTTGATTTTTCTCCTTACTAATGAAGATTTCGACAATAAAATGATTTTATTCATATTTAATATCTGCTTTGAAAACATAAGACTTAAAAAATGAATAAATAATTTCACTCTGTATTTTTTTTTCTGAATTAGTGATTCTGCAATTTCAAAAATTTTTCACATAAGATTGATGACAAAATGAAATTTAGTACTTATAACTGTTTAAACAATCGGAATTGAAAATCTGGATATAGGCAACCTGGGTTTTGACAAAGTGAACAGTCACCGGCAAATTGATAAGTCGCCCAATCAGCCTGTAGGCAATTCAACTTCGTGAATCTGAGAGTCAGGAAAGTCAAGTTTTCCTACCCAACGAAAAAAAACCAATGCAACTCAATTTTTTTTCTTTTGTGGGTTTCCATACTTTAATATGATGGACGTAAGCTTTTGAAGGGGGACTAATGAAAAGTACTGCCAACTTTAAAATTTTTGTGCCAATTCAACAACTTGAAAATAAGCCAAAACATGCTAAAATACTCTGTCTTTTAGTGGCCATGTTTAATAGCCAAAAATGGCTCGATATGCCTAAAATAGCTGGAGATTTGCTTTAAATGGCTGAAAATAATGGGAAATGACACTAAAAAAAAGGGCTAAAAATAGCGGTAAATGTTGAATTTATGCACTGCCAAAAACAAGAAAAGTGTTGAATTTAGCACAAAAGGCAATAAATTGGCTGCACTGCTAATGGAAAAGCCCAGAAAGGTTTTCTCAATTACATGAAGCAAGGTCATGCAGAATTACACACCAAATGCACGTATGTTGGTTAATAAACAGAGTTTGGGAAAAAAGGCCCCTCTTAAACTGCTCACTGGATATTTTTATAATCAGTTCTAAATCTGTATGATTTATGAATAGTTTGGGTATATACATGTTCATGTAGTGTATATGATACACTGTACTTACAAGTATATTATGAGGACTTAGATGCTCCTTTGAACATGGAGTCAGCAATTTGTTGAGAATGCAAGTTGTTCTTAACGCTTTTTTCCTCCAGAGAAATATTTCTTAGAAGAAATTGTTCAGGTTGTGGTCTCCATTATAATGAAGAGTTTTTTGTTTGGAGAGAAATTAAATAATCTGACTTTTTTGATGATGCTTTTATCGAATACATCGGTAGAAAACACTATGTTAAAATGTACACAAAGAAATCATTTCGAAGCATGGATAATGTACATCTACATTTTGTGAAGATGAGCAGACACAAAATAGTGCCGGCTGAGATTGTCTTTGTTCTCGAATTTACATGGATTGTTTATATGTCGTATGGAACAGAGATGCTCAAACATATTTCGACCAAAATGAATTTGATTGTTTCTTTGAAATTTTCATTTTTATTTTATAACGGTGTGAGGGTAATATAAAAGCTAGCAAGTTATGACTCTGAAAAAACTTATTTACATTTTTCTAAATATACTGTAATATTTCAAAACTACAGGGAAATTATGTAAAATCTTACTTTTGATCAATTCAGACACAGCAAAATGTTGATTACAAAAATCGACAATATGCAAATTTAATTCACAAAGAAAAAAAAAAAATGCAAAAATGACACAGCATTTATTGATGAAAAGTATGACACAGGGAAAGTAAGAGTTTTCATTAGTGGCAAAAAGCAGCCTGTAGCCTTCAAGTTTGTGTTTATGACAGTTCTTGTATGTGTGTGATGGTAGAAATAGTAAACAGAACGCTATGTGAAACATTGTTGCAGGCTACAGATAGTGGAGTAGAGAAGTTCAAGCCAATGAGAATTGACCACTTGATACAATATTGTTGATGCTGGAGAAATTTTAATTTTTTTCAAACATTTATTTTGCAACTGGGAATTTAATCCCTTTATATTCAATAAGAAAAGAAATGGATTATTGATGTTTTGAATAGAAGGTCTGTCTCCGCTTGAAGCAAAAATTAACAGATGTTAGTTTGGATGTTGGAAACCGTCTTTTTTCGGGGGGGGGGAGCTCAATTGGAATCCATCAACCAAAATTGACAATATAGGTTTCTTCAGTTTTCAAGTTGGTTTGGCTGGTTTTGTATTTATCTATGTATCATCAATCAAGCTAGAGGGCTGAACATTTAAACTTTTACTCCTAATGGTTCCATGAAAAATGCTCACATGGTAGAAGTCCACACTAAAATTCCCCACAGAAGAAGACCCAGAGTAGTGGATATGCATGGGAAGAAAGCCCACAGATGAAAAAAAAATCATATTCCATTTAAATATAAAAGAGAACAATAACATTCAACAACATTACTTGCATTTAGAAAAAGCAAAATTTTAGTAATTTTTCCATTGCAAAATTTCTGTTAATGTCAGTGTCCATCTTGAAATCAGGTGAAAAGGTCACAAGTGGAAAAAAAAAATGGAGAGAAAAAAATGGCACAGGTAAATTAAATAGTTCATTATGAATAAGTATTGACTGAAAATCATGCATCAACATCGTTCAAACTTATAGGAATTATCATATTGGAAAATTATTTCCGTAAATAGTAAAATCTGTGTTGTAAAAGTTATGTTTTTTTTTTAAACTTGAAAGTAGTCGAGATTAAACAATGCCAGAAGGTTCAATTTTAACTTCATTATTGCTTTAAAAGGAGCTAGCTCCAAAATAGTTGAATTAATAATTGGCATCACTGTGGCTATATTGATGTAGACAGAATAGCTCAATTTTATACTATATTTGAAAATATACAGATAAATCAACTGAACAGTACAAATCTAATTCAATCATGTCTGAACAATCTTGATGATTTATAGTTGATATCTAATTTCAATAAAATATTCATTTTTTATAGGTACTTACAAATCAATGTTTTCGCTTAATGTTTTAGAATTCATCTGGAAACTACTTATAGTTTTTTTTTGATAAGTTGAGCCTAACTCAAGTCAATGCTACGATTGAGTTACTTTGACCATATAATTTAGTTTGATTTTTTTTCTATTTTCATTTTGTAAGAGAACGAAATAAGATAAATGTATCGAAACTATATTTTGAGTACTGGAAGTGGAAAACTAAATTTAAATCAATTCAGAAGTCCAGACTCAAAAAGACTAACTTTTGATATGTGGCCTTTTAAAAACCCAATATGGTGGTTGAATATTGAAATTCAAAATATCCATATCTTTAGGGCATTGAAAGATGATGAATTTCAATATTTATTTCAAACAAACTTTGAAAACATAATTGAAAATATTTTAAATTAATTTTTCTTTCTTCTGTAAGTCGTTACAGCTTGTACTTATGATAGAATATTCATTAGATGAAAAATAAATTTAATAAAACATTTTTGTGGTCCAATGTCGAAATCCAACATATGCAGTTGAATTTTGAAAATTAGCATCTTATAGCACCCAGACAAACTCATATTCACTTTTTTACTTTTAGAGTTCGTTTGAATTGAACGTTAAAATCTATCATCTTCTATTGTTGCATGTTGAACTGTAATATCCTGCAGCATGGATTTTTTCTATGAAGGCTTTTTTCATTTGAGCTTTTTGTTGGGAATTTTCATGTGGGCTTCTGTATCTAGATAGGGTTCTGTAAAATAAAAGTTTATGCAGGGAGAATATTTTTCAAGAAATTCATAGGTGTCAGTATTTTTGACTTAGGTAGACATTTGCCACCTGATAGATTTTCCAGCTATGACATCAAACATAGTGGCTGCTCGATCACAAAACTTGTCATATCTTTGTTAATACTGACCCAATTTGCTTGAAACTTTTACTGTTTCTACCAATTCGATTCATGAAGATAATAGGTGAGGTAAAGGTGCCAAATTTTGTTTGAAAATACTTGAAATCACTAATTTTCAGGTGTTAGCAATCGATACTTATAATTTAGATTTTTTTTTTTAGATAAAGATACTTTTCTTTTTTTCCTCTAGAGGGGGTGGAAGAGTAACTTCCCCCCTGGGGCACATTCTTCAAAAGTGGTATCCTTTGAATATTTTTTCAGTTCAATCCATCTCCAAGTTCAAGACATTGATTTAAGGACCATATAATAAAATTTAGGGTGTTTGGAAAATGTGAGTTGTGAATTTTCTAAGACTGCTCCAACTTCTGAGACATGCGATCCACTCTGATGGACAAGGTCTCTGGCATCAACATAGGGTACAGAAACTTCAGCCATTGTTAGCTATATTTGACTGTATAATCTACCAGTACTAGTCTTTATATCTAGAAGACATGAAGACAAAAGAGCTCACCAGACATCATGAGGCATACCATACAAAGACAGATAGTAGCTGAAGGAGAGATTACACTTCATAAGCGTCATGATAACCAACCAATCTATTTCAAGAAGTTACAGACTGTCAAAAATTTCAACATTCACCATGAATTTTCTGAGGTGCAAATCCACAGCTTAGAAGAAAAAGTAAGCTCAGTCTTTGAACATATATTACAAAAAGTTAACCCATTTAATTCGAGGTCTAATCTATTACACAATATAGTTGAAAAAAAGCATTAGTTTCACATGTCACAAAGCAAAAGACTTTGAATGTATTTCAAACTGGTGATAATTTGTAATCTACAGTGTGCAAAACAAAGTATGAAAATAAAAGAAAGCTCTTAAACACTATCCACAAAGTCATACTACCAGCATTTGATAGCCATAAAACACCAATGCAAGGGAATTTTATCATCAAGTCAAGCTCACTGTATGATACAAATCGCTCAAGCTCAGGAGGATGACCTGCAAGAGCTCTTTCAGTATGATTTATCTGATAATTGTTCATTGGTTGATGACAAAACCATATAGTGCATTGCTGAGATAGCTAGAAGCCTCTTATTGCAGCACCAGCAATTATTAACTATTTCAATCAGACAAAAAGACTTATGTTATGGATGTTATGAATTCATTGTGAAAAATTATAACAAATGAATAGAAAACCTTCAGTGGAGTGGCATTTGCTTCTTTCTAAGATATTCAACACATCACAATGATTATGTTTTTGACAGTTATCACTGGCTTTAGAATGATGATTCATTCAGAACATGCCTTCCAACATAGGTTTACAAGTTGTTCTTAGTACTGACACTGACAAAATGGTGTTAGCTTTGTTCTATTGGGCTACTTTTCATAGACTTGGTGAACAAGAAATGTGGTTGCACATTGAAGTGAGTGATTCCACAAAGCTTTTGCCAGTTCATGAAATTTATCAAAAATAATAAGCCAAAACCTATGCTCTTTGCTTTTGACCATCCACTTACTATCTGGAGCAGATTATACAAGTATGTCTGGTATCCAGAGAGCACCTCCAAATATTACATCAAGAGCATATTTGGAAAACTTGGGGTGGGGATCTCCATTAATTGGGAAAATATAAGAAAAAGTTTTCAATCTGCTGATGCAATCATTACAAAAAGCTATTTGTAGCTATACCACCGGGAGGAGAACACAGAAATTGAAGGTTTGCCATCCACTGGTAGAAATACCAGAGGACATTTTTTGAAGTCATATTTCCATACCTACCTTTGACATCACTGTATTAAAGACATCATTATTCACTTGGACCCCTGTTAATTTGGTTTTGAAGTAGATGGAAATGTTTTGATACCACAAACTAACTTTAAAAGTATCTCATTGCTTTTTATAGGGGCATGTAATGGTTTAGTAGGGTAAGTGAGGTTGCTTGTTGCTCTTTTTGCAGATATAAAAGTGTAAAGGGATTGGTTGTAGCCTGCAAAAATCCTTTTTGGTAAAATCTTGACATTTTTAAACACCCTTTGCAAAAATTCATTTTTATATCATTTAATTCACAATGAAAGATCAAGATATCTTTTTGTTGTATTAAAATTAGTAAAGTGTACACAAACAAAACAATTATAGCACTGGTATAACATTATTATTACCATATTTTATCACATGTAAGACTTTTTTTCCAGGTTCTGGCAAAAGCTTTATCAGTTAAACAACTGATACTAATAAATGATTTAAACAGCCAGCCACTGTGGTGTTAATATAGATTTGAATAGATGAGAGCATTAAAATAACTCGTTAGTGTGGAAGACTATGAAGATCAGGGAAATCAGAGGGTGGTTTATTTTTTTATCAAGACTGCCTGCAAAAATTGAGGAGCGTTTTTGATCTTTGATTATAAACACCTGAAAATTAGTGATTAATTATTTTCAATCAAAATTTTTCATTTTTACCTCACATATCATCTTCATGTGGGTCCAGTTAGTAGAAACAGTGAAAGTTACATGCAAATTGGGCCATTATTAAAAGAGATATGACAAGTTTCATGATCAAGTAGCCACCATATTTGGTGACGTCACAGCTGGAAAATGCATCAGGTGGCAAATATCTACCCAAGTCAAAAATACTCTTTAAAACATGTACTATGCATTTGTGAAAAAAATCCTCCATACTCAAACTTACTTACAGAACTAACTGGATACAAGACAAATTGGGTATCTTTTTGGCCACCACTTTGTGTATATAGAGACATAATTAGTGACTAACCTTCTAGCCAATTTTGCATATCTGTTATCTATCAAATCCTTGACATGGCTGTCTCTTTTCCCACAATCATCTGTTTTGTTTATACAAGGCATTTCTTTACTCCTTCATAGTTAGCAAAATCCTCATTTTTTTTTTTACTCTCGTCTTTCTTGACATTAAAAATTTGTGTCCTTTTTCTTCTAAATTTCGAAAGGCTTCATTACAAAAATCAATTCATAGATTATATAGATAAACAGTATTACGATTTCAAATAACATCCTGCAGAATGAAATTAGAGCATCCAAACATTTCAGTGGCCTTTGTATGATTTTTCGAGTGTACTTGACAACTTTAGCTATGAAGTTAGTTGGAAATGAAAAAAAGAAAAGAAATGGAAAAATCAAGCCACTGCAAGCTGTTTTTTGCCGCAAGGGAGGTAACTATTTTCAATATTTATATAAGCCATTTTAGTGCCTGATTTGCAAGGATTACTGTTTTTCTTTGTCATTTCTGCATCTAAGATTTTCCAACATTATTTACAATAAGCTTATTTGGAATGAGAGAGATGGGGGGAAAAAAAGTGAGTAAGTACAAATGATTTAATTTGTATTTTAATAATTTTATTTTAAAAAGTTAAATTTTTTTTCAATACCTGTCCCTGTTTGCAATTGACAACTCAAGCCCGCTGCATGTAGTCTCCTTTGATCATTGAGATTTAGATTAGGTAGGTGGGTCATAGAAGAAAATATTGCATATTTAGGCAAAGGAGGCAATATTACTTATAATAAAGCAGGAATATAGCTACCATTCCCAGAGTCTTCCATTTAAATATATATATATATATATATATATATATATATATATATATAAACAAGATAAGGTGCCTGGAGTAGGCCCGGTTCAAGTGGCCCACACTCGGTACGGCCCTGCAAACAAGCAGTCTTCATAACAAACAGAAGAGAAAAACAAAAAAAAAAACAGAACAGCCGAACATTATGTAACAATTATTGGAGAAGAAAAATCTTGATAAATATCTTACCAAAAAGTTAGAAAACACGACACGAGGCTTCGAAGATCCACCCTCTAATTTGGTTTGGTTAATCATATAGCTCAAAGGTCAGATAGAATGAGATTTTCATGCTCTGGAGGGAAAAAAATTAAAGAATAAAAACGAAACGAATGTGACTTATGTAAGCAAAAACATGTGCTATTTTCTCCCTCCCAATTTTGAATATCTAATTATAAATTTTTTTTCTTTGTTGTTTTTTCTTTTGTGACTTACTGAGAGATGAAAAAGGAAGGCTTCTCCAGGGGGCAAACCGTGGATCCTAAGGAAGGGGACTCTTAATGGATTTCGACGAGCGGGGGGAGTCTAAATTCTGTTTTGTTGAGGGGAAGTCTGAATAGATTTTGTTTGTGGAGAGGGGGTATCTACATGGATCTAGAGGAGGGGGAGTCCAAATTGAAAAATCTTCTTGTATAGATAAATTCATGAAAAAAAAAACAAAAAAACAACAAATCTCAAACATCGAAAACAAGAAAGTGATCCGGCATTTTCTCTTACATTCGAGTTGTTCTTCTAAGCTCAGAAGCACTTGCATTGACTAAAGAGTTTAGTCAAAGTAAACAAAATTATTTGAAGAAATCCACCCAGAACCAGTAAATCTTTGTTCTTAGATGAAAAAATGGTGAAAGTGAGGACTATCACACCACTGGATCTGCGCCTGTATTAGAAATCGTTTGTCATTAGTCGCCAAAAGATGGAAATTAACAAGAAAAAAACTTGAAGACAATAAGATTCGGAAAACATAAAACGGCTAATTTTGCATCATCTTTTTTATGTGGAGTAATTTTTTCAATAAGACCTTCTATTAATTTTAAAAAAAAATTTTTCAAAGTTTCAAGAGGGAGTTCTATTTACAATATTACTATAATGCTAAACTAGAACCTTACTTTCTGTCTACTGTACGAAACTATGGCTGTGAAGTAATTCTTCAAGAAATATCCTGTTAACTGACAATAATTCGGAAATTATTTTCATAGCAGACAATATTCAAAAGACACCGCCGTCATTTTCGTTTCATCTGGTTCCGTGTGAATGGCTACAAAATTTAAAAATGGTTAAAAGTTGCGCAGCTCCAAATTGCAAAAATCGAGCTGATAAAAGTCTGAAAAAAGGTGTCACCTTTCATATGTGAGTATCTGTGGAGAAGTAAAATCAGAAATATTTCTTGTCATTGTTATGTGTTGTTATGTTGGTTTTAGTTCACCTGGATGAAACCTGGAGTCAAGTAAAAGTATCGACATTCAGATTTAAGCTTGTTTGGGGGGGGGGTACCTTTCTGTCGTACTGAAATTGCGAAGATATTCATTTTATCTGAACAAAACAATCAGAATGAAAACAACATTCATCTTTTTTGTTCCGGTTGGGTTTTTTTTTTTTTTCCTAGAACCGTATTAAACAATACTGGATACTTTTCAAATCAACACCAAAAGAAGGTAAAGTTAAAATAAATTGATTAATTGCAGTTTAAAGTTTTATGACATGAAACTTGAAACTTCTGTTACTCAAGTCTTGTTCGTTTGTTTGTTTTTTTTATTAGGGGGGGGGGTTAAGGGCAACGTTAAAAGAATTGCGCATTTAGCTTTATAATATTTTCTTTTATCAATGATCATTCTTTAATTACTTGGATGTATGTTCATACAAGGTTCTTGTCAAGATAATTGTTTGGAATGGGTTCACAAGAACATCATGTCGATATTTTGTCAGGGAGATAACCAGAGTAGACGCTGCGCATGATAAAAGCGTGAATTACGCAGACAATTTGGCCCGAATAAAAAAAACTTCGTATTTAAATGAGTTAGCATGTAGAAGCACAAATAAACAGTATTAGAAATGACAAAGGAAAACAACAATCCTTGCAAATCAGGCGCTTGAATGGCTTATGTAAACAACGAAAATAATTACCTCCCTGGCGGCTGAAAATGGCTGGTAGTGGCTAGATTTTTCCATTTCCTGCAAACTTTACAGCTAAAAATGTTAAGTATGGTTGAAAAATCATACGAAGACCACTGAAATATTTGGATGCTCTGATTTTATCCTGCTAAATATATTATTTGAAATTGTAATATTGTTTATATAATCTATAAATTGACAAATTTTATCTTTAATAGATATATTATTTGAAGATCATGACAATGATACATTTTGTTGTGTTAATTTCTGACCAATATGTTGTACAATTATGCTTTATGTAGCCTTGATTTATGAGCCTTTCAACGTATTCAGCTATAAAGTTAGCTGGAAATGAGAAGTGGAAAAATATAGCCATTTGTAGCCATAAAAGGGTGGTAACTTTTTTCGATATCTATACAGGCCATTTTAGTGCCTGCTTTGCACAGATTACCAGAAAAATTATTCAATCATTTCTATCATTGATTTCAAATGTTAATTTATTTTAGCATTACAGAAATTTAAAAAAAATTTAGTCTTTTTTATGTTGTTAATAGCAACTCCAACCATAACTCTAGCGCTAACCCTAAACACTAACCTTAATACTGATACTAACTTTAATCCTAAAATATCTAATAAAATACAGTTCAAAATGTTCAAAGTTTTTCTGTTGCCTTTTGTTCCATAAGTTTAACAGCAGCAGCAGAAGTTATCTCCCTATCAGAATATCAATGTAATTTTTAGGGGAACCTATTCCAAACAATTACCCTACTTAGAATTTAGAAATGAATATAAGCAAAAAATTGACAATGAAAAAAACTTGTACATAACTATTTTTAAGGATTATTAGACAATCTTTCGGTTTAGTTCAGTGAAATGGCAGACGACTTCAACTTGGTAAAACTAGACCAGTTGCCTTTCAGTCCAAAGGCACCAGTTCAAAAAGGATCAGTCAAAATGTAAGCAGTGTTATACAGACTACTGCTAGTTTCAATGTTGATCGGTTAAAAGGCACCAGTCGAGAATGTCAATTTTGTAGTATGAATATTGTGAATGAATTTGTACTAATTGAGTAGTTTTGATTTTTTTTTTTTTTTTCTAAATTTTGAATGAATAAAAGTTTTATTGTAATTTTATTTTTCATTTCATACCATAAGTCACAGAAATTAACACACAATATTTTTCTCATTTACCTCTGTCAACGGGAGAGATTCACTTGAATCCATCCACCTCTCCATCTGTCTGTACACACAATAAAAAGTTTTCAATGAATTTCAATTAAATATTTTTTGACCCCAAATATTTGTTTGAAGTGAAGGAAGTGCTAGGGTGGGCAATAGGCTACAGAAGAAGTGATCAAATTTGGGGGCAGATCCATATACAGTTACTTTCCCTGCATCGTAGCTATATGAAAAACACCACACAATATCACAAAAAGTTCTCAATGAATTCCAATGACATTTTGTTAAAGGATAGGCCATGAGCTAAGGAAAAATTGATTGACTGAGTTCTTTTTAGTTGCTAAAATTTCTACTCATGCTAAACTAAAATTTTCAGGGATTATTCAAAGAGAGGTTTCCAGTTATTAGATTTGAAATTCAATATTAATATGGATGAGCGTTTAGGAACATTAGGTACTGAGACTTGAGGCCTTGTGCCAGACCAAGCAAAATTTAGTGAATATTGTGGAAAGTTTACAATTCAGATGCATTAAAGATGAATTTTGCTGTACACTCTAACTAATTATGAAACCATTATGAAGTAAATATATAAAGAACTAGCAAGGATTTTTTCTATAAATCTATTTCATTGTTTTGTAAGATTTTAATCAAATTCATATGGACCTATTGATCTACCCTAGTGAATAATGACCTAATATGCAACATTTTATTAACTGCATTTCTATGGATTTTATATCTTATAGCCCAGCAGTTCTTGACCTTTGTACCAGCATGCCCTGCTTTTGTATCTGGACCTTTCCTTGAGCCTCTCATTCAGCCATCCTCAACAAATTGATTAGTTTGGAATAACTATGGCAAATATTTTAAAAAAGGTTGATCCCCATCCACCATAGAAGAATTAGCAACTTGTAGAGATCTTCTGTCCCGATTACGTCATCAGTAATATATGTTGGTAGAAAAAAACTTGATGTTACTTTAAACTTGATAAATTGTATTTTTGTTCAATTTTACCATTCGATTAGTTTGATATCCAGGAAACATTGAGCTTAAGCAAGAAAATGATATTTCATAAATACAATGGTATTGGGAAATTGCTTGATTATTTGTCATTTTTTGACAGCCAGGGTAAACTAGTATATCATATTCAGTGTGTTATTATGCTAACACTTCGTACCTTTTTCCCTGCTGGCTTGCACCCCCTCTATTGAAATTACTGATGCCCCACCCCCTGGTTAAGAACCACTGTTCTGGCCTTTATTACTTTTTTAGAAAATATTAGCAACATGTCAACCAATTGTCACCATAGGTTTCTTCAGTTTTCAAGTTAGTCTGGCTGGCTATGCATGTATCACATGTACAAGCCACACCTATTGAGCTAGAGGACTGAAAATTTAGACTTATTATGCCTTTTTAGTTTGTTGTTTTTTTTAATGCTGATCCGTTAGGTTGTGACTAGCAATATTCATGTTTGTTTTTTGAAAATTCAGACTTTTTGAGTGATCACTGATGCAAACAAAATGCATAGAAAGTAACTTATTCATGAATCCCCCCCCCTCTTTTCCAATTGGTCACCTCCATCATGGCATACTGCCAAAGGACGGTTTATGACAGTTTCTATTGAGTGACTAACCAGACCTGTTTTTATAGTAAGGAAAAACTTATCATAATCTTTTGCTTGTTTTGCATATTTGTAGGTTCCCCAGAAATGAAAAAAAACGCCAAAATTGGTTGAAACAGATGACAGACAGTTCATTGCCGTCATGGCAACCATCAGCTTTCTCTGTGATTTGTTCAGAACATTTTGAAGACTCTTCATTCCGATATCTCAATGGAAAGCGGTTGGTCAAAGATGAGGCTTTCCCCACAAAATTCTTGCTTTCTAAAGTAAGTTAAGAGCTGCAACAAATATTAATTTTTCAATATAATCTTGTTCCTTGTGAATACATTTAAGCTAATGCTTCTCCGTTAATCACATACATCAAACTTTATACTGGGAAAACTTTAGATCAAAATTCAACTAATAACTCTGTCAGGTTACATTTTTTAACATGGGTACAGCTGTGAATTATAAGTAAATATTTTCAGAAAATTTATTTTGAGAATTTTCTTTTAACGCTGTAAGTTTTTTGTATAAGTTTGACCTACTGACATCTTATCTCTTACCTACAGTTCAATCTTTAAGTTGATGCAAAAGTTCTCAACACTAGCGATGTACCAGAATATCAGTTTGGTTGGATGTCTGGCGGCAGATTTACAAAAAACAAATGGTTTCATGTAAATCTGACTCAGGATATACAACCAGATTGATATATCAGTACATCACTGCACAGCACCATCTTTTGCACAATGTTAGGAAATCTTAGAAGTGTCTTTGAAGTTTACTCAGCTCTTTAGTGCTTATGCACGTATACCCTTTAAATATTGTTTACAGTGTTTTAATTTTACTTTATTTTGGTGAAAATCATGGCTAAATTTAAATTGTACACTTGACACTGTTTACTCTTTGTGTTTAATTGAGGAAAACATCCAGCAGAAGCTTGGCAGTGGAGCTTATTGTAATGATGCAGTAGATGCAAGCACATGTCAGTGAAGATTTTTTTTTTTTAGTTCCATGACAATAAATACTCTTAATGACCTCAGAATTTGAAATTGGAGGAACTCTCCAAGGAGGAGGCATCACAAACAGAATGAACTTGGTGAAAAATTAGTAGTGAATAAGCTTGTTTAAATGACAATTAGGAAAAGAAAAAAAAAATTTTGCTGCATGACAATCATCATTATCATCAGTAGTCTTTTAACGTCCGTCGTTCGTGATAGACCTTCCCCAGGATCCACCACAATCCTCTATTGAGGGCATTGCAGAGCTAGTATTTTATGAATTTGTCTAGTTCATCTCTCCATCTTATATTCTGCCAGCCTCGGTTTCGCATGTGATCTCTGGGAATCCATGTTGTGAGTCCTGAAGGAAGTTCACCAGACTTGACACCTTCAAACTATCACTTGTTTTGCTCCTGGTTCCAGATATTGAAAAATTCCTTGAAGAATTGATTGAATCTGGATCACAATCCCTTTTATGATGAAACATACAATTTGCCTGAAAAGTGAAGTTGGGTCATAGAAACTCCAGGGAAGTATTTTAAAAACTGGCTAAAAATGCTAAGAATTTATATGAATAAAAAAATTTGACAAAAACATGCAGGAAACTTTCACATCAACCCAATAGTTGCTGATATATATTAACAAGAATAGGCAAGTGTCTCATATATCTTATTCGGAGTCAGTGGTGTTAGTGATGGCATCCATCAAGCCGATGTTGTTCAAAGGGAAGGCAAAGAGTCAATACAGCTTGGCACCAGTGTCATTGCAGGAGAATGAGGCTAAATACAAAATATGACTGCCTCACTGACTCCAGCTCCTAGTTTTAAATTCAGAGTTGTCCTTCCCCTAGACTGTTTGCCTCCAAAGACTAGAGAGCCGGTCTGCCCTGCCTCTTCCTCTCAAAAATCAAGATAGAAATAATTCTTTGTTTTTTTTCCTTTGACCAATTTCATCTGCATACCTACCATCTTACCAACATCACTATTATATATTATATATCATACGTTTTGTTTTCACAGGAGAAAACTGGAATTACCCAAGGATCTCCTGGACTTCCGATCGAAATGACTTTCACCCCAACCGAAACTGATGCCCTTATTGACAATTTGACAAAAGTTGACCATGAACTCAATCATTCTATGGAATTGTCTGATACAGATCAGACAGCAAGTGACAACAAACAAGATCAACTAAACCCAATAGTCTCAGCCTATGAACAAGACCTTGTCATTGCAGAAGAGCAATCTTCCCAGGTATATTTGACGAATTCCTTACCTTTACCTATCCCATAATCCAGTAGTATCAGTGGAGCAATTATTAGAAACTGTCAATTCAAACTGTCAGTATTGGTTTTCCAGGTTTTAAACTGGTCTGGCTGGCTTGCTATGTATGTATGTATCACTCCTACAAGCCGCAACAATGGAGCAAGTTGACTGAAAACCCTCATTATGTCTAGAAAAAAACAGTCTTCGTTTTTTGAAAATTCCTCCTAAAAATAGGTTTTTTGTGGAGAGTTCATTGTGTACAATGTAAGTTAATGTTGAATTTGTCCATAGTTTGTGTCCAGCTCTGTTCACGTTTTTTTTAAAAATCAGACCTCTTAGTCTCCAACAAAAGGCGAGAGAAGTAACTCATACATTGATCACTCTTTTTTCCAAATTTCAATTGATCACCCCCAACGTGGTATGCTGCCAAGAGGCGTGGGTCCCAGTTTCTATTGAGTGACCAATCAGATATGTCTTTGTGTTATTTTTATTTTTTATTTGATGAAAAAAAAAAAATGTAATTTTATCTGAAAACAATATATTGATTATAGTTTTTCGTTAATTCTTTCAGGTGGATCTAGAAAAATCAGGTGACCTTGCTGTCGATATCATGTTCGAAGTTGCTGACTTTCCGGAAAGCTCTGAGCAGATTGCCTACCAAACAGAAAGCAACCTCAGCAGAGAGTGCATTTCTCAGTTCATTGAAGAGGTTAATCTGGAAATAGCCTCTGATTTAGCACGACCTATTCAAACATCATTTCCACCTTCCCCTGTTCCTCCTCCTCCTCCCCCTAGAAAGCTTACAAACCTTAAATCTGGGGAGGATACAAATAAGAACAAAAATGTCTCCTTGACAGATGATGTCTCCTGTGAGAAAATCGATTTACTGACTCAAAAAAATCATCAGGCAAAAGTGGCAAAATGTTATCGTGGGCCGTCCAAAAAGGCCAAGCTTGCCATAACCCTGTTTAAAAAGGCGATGAGGTTGTCCGGACTTGGTCTAGATGTTTTTCTGGTTGTTCAAGAATTGCCTCACTGTCCGACCTATTGGGGAACAAAAAGATTCACTAAAAAGTTCATGCTATCAAAACCTATCATTGATTTTGAGAAAAGCAAATGCTACAATGCTGAAGAATGCTATAACTTTTCTAGCGCAGATGAGAGCATGAAACAGTCTGTTGACGATGAAAGAGCCGAGGAGAAATCTCCAGAACCCCTTCTTGATTCTGACGATCACACATATTCCTTGTGTAATAACACTAAAGATGGACGTTGGAAGGCCTCTAAATCAGGCCAAACAATAGATAATCCTGCAAAAGATGCCTTACATGATGATCTCATCTCCACTTCTAAACCTAGGGAATCTAGTTCTGTTGCTGATGAGGGAAATATTGTCTTAAGGTCCGAAAAAAGTGGTTTGAGTGAAAAGATTGACCAACTTATAGCACAGAATGACAAAGTCTGTTCCATGTGGTCAGTTTTATCCGCGTGTAAATCGAACGAAAAAAAGAAATTATTCCGTCTTCCGAGTGCAGCATATGATTCAAGTGCCAACTCTTACAATCTCAAAGACAGTTCAATGAATGACTTTAACATTGGACAAGAATATTTAGTGGAGCAGAACAAAAAGAGGACAAACGTCCCTCAGAACTTTGGAAAAAATCTAAAAAGTCTAAATATAATGGAATCAAATGAAAACAGAGTTATTTAAACAAATTGAATTGATTTTTTTTTTTTGTCTGAATTTCTGAGATGTGGAATTACCATTGATATGTACTGACTTGCTCAGACTAGCATCCTCATCTTGGTTGTTATAGTCACGATGTTTTAGCCATTGTATCTTTTGGCCTCCTTCAAGTCTCTGTCTGTCATAGTCAGTAACCTGGAAGTTTCGAACTGAACTCTTTATTCAACTATCAAGACACGTAGTCGGAAAAATAAAAGCATTGATTAAGCATATCTAGTAACCTTTGTGGCAGTCATGAGTTCAATCTGTGGGTAAGGTAAGGGGAAAAAAGTTATGTACTTTGGTTCAGTGAAAGAGGCAGACAAGCAACATCCCAAAGACAAATTAAGTCGGAAGAATCAACTGATATTAGTATGGACTGTGAAATGAGAACAATTTACTCTGGTGGATTAAATATAGGATTCGGTTCAAAATTCCCAGAAGGTTACTGATTAGGATAGACACTTGAAGAAGGTCAGAGGTTATTGAATTGATTTGTTTTATTCTTTTTACTCTTTCTTGCTGCACCCAGTGTTGCCAACCTAAAAAAAAAATTCACTTTAATCGACCTACAAAAAAATGCCAAAACATGCTAAAACCACTGTTAACCATTTTATGGCCATTTTCAATAGCTACAAATAGTTGGATTTACCTAAAATGGCTAGGAAATAGCTAAAAATCAGCTAAAATTTCTATAAAATAGTGCTGAAGATAGTGCTTGGTGTTGAATTTTTAGCACAAAAAGAACTAAATTGGCAACACTCTTTGTATGTTCTGTACAGGCAAAGATCGAGAAGAGGCTGGGGTCAGACCTCTCCAGCTCAGGTAAAGCACAATTTTTAAAAAGTAATCATAAATTACCCTCAAAATCCAAAGTCTATTATTTTGTTTTTTCATCTGATATAAATGAGATGTCTACCGTCTCACTCTGCATAACTTTTTTTTTCATTGGTCCTGGGGTAAATTTTTTTTCGTTTTCCTTACTCAAAATCCCAGAACCGCCTCTGCTATCTTTTTTTCAGTTTTTTCTACTCTCATCTCTTGGTACCCTTTTTTTCTCTCATTCTCTTTTCTATTTTTTCTTTCCTTTCTTCGTTTTATTGATGTATTCCTTTTTCTACTTTCATCAAAATTCATTTCCTTTGCTGTAAAAATGCTACGAAGCAATCAAAGAGCGCATACCTCTGCCAATGACGTTGTCACTTAAAACCGGTTACTGATCCCAGACTCTGAAGTGAGAAATTATTGTAATAATTATTCCTCAGACATCACTCGAAGCCTTGAACCATTCCAATACTTCATTATTTCCCTTGGACTAAGTAACTTTCTCATTGCATCCGAAAAGCAAAAAAATTGTCATTTCTCACAATCTAATTTTTTAAACATGGATGTGGATATTTTCAACATTATTTCCTTCCTTATCAATGCACTGAATTTAGTGGTGAATATTGATCATGTCGATGGAACAAAGTTCAGTGAAAATTTGGACTAAAATTCAGCTAATAACTATGTGCTAGGATACGTACTTATTTATCCACGCCCATATCTCATCTAGTGAAAAGTTCTATATAACTATCATCCTTATGTACACAGTTTAAATATATCACAAAGTAAATAACACAAAACAAAACTTTCCAGCTGTATTTATGACATTTTTTTAATAAATAAGTTACATAACAGTCTTGCATTTATTGCTCAACTACTTTTACTACTCAGGATTTTTGTGATTCAACTTCAAGTATAACACCTCTACTTCTCTTACTATCTTCAAATTACAAAGTCTCCACTTTTGACCCCTTTCAGACATGTTTTTGGCTTTTTTTAATATCCTTTTAACAAGTTGGGCATTAAGTACCATAAGGTTAATCTCAAAAGGGTTAAGACAATGCATTTCTCCAATGATCATATTGTAAAATGACCCTCTTCCTTGGGGACAGTATACAGGGTGTATGCAAAGAGATGCAACATTCAAAAGGAAAATAACTCTTTGAATAAAATTTTTGAGTTGCCTCCTTTGAATTCACGGTTAACTGAATGGCTGATGAAAAGCTAAGTGTATCTGCCAATCAGCTCCAAAGTTGTTTTTCATTTTTTTTTTTCTAGTTATTTCACTTTAAAATGTTACGTATCTTTGCATATACTTTGTATATAAAATTAAATATGATTCCACCATCAATTCATTAAGTTACAAAATTTACAATATCTTTAGAAGATACTGTCAATTTAATATATATATATGTATGATTAATGATGAAGTATATGTATAAATGATGAAATTAATTATTATCATTAATGGATAGTTGTCATTTTCAAGAAATTTGATCACATTCAGTTTTTGTATTGGATTTTTTGATATTTTTGGTTTTGGTCTTTCTTTTCTCATTGCTTTGAACCAGTTTCTTTGGAATGGAAATCTCTGCCTTGTTTGGATTATGTTCTTTCTTGTGGCCTTTTTGTGTATTTTTATTGTGTTTTGGTTCTAGTAGAGTGTCTCTTGAATCTTGTGTTTGTGTTCTGTCATCTTCCAAATTGCTGTCTGGCAAATCGTGTTTTGGAGCAGGTGACCCTTTGCTTGACCCTGAAGAATGACGATTCGAATTTGATTTACGATTACAGTTTATACCCTCCAGTTTCTGCTCATCTAAACTTTCATTTGCCTCGCTTTTCATCAGGCACTTTTTCCTGGACATGAGTATTCGAAGAAGTGCCTGACTTCGTTCCCTTTGAAGCAATGATGATCCGCCTCCCTCTTTTGCCACATTTGATTCACACTTATCATTTTTATTCTTCCCCTTCTTATTTGCTGGAATTTCTTGGTTAACATATGTAATGTCCTTTTTATGAGTACTGACTGAAATCTTCTCATAGTTCTGTGGGTGAAGCTCAGATTTCAAAGATTTTGACTTGGATTTTCTAACTTTATTTTCTTGTAAATGATTATTACTGTCAGATTCAGATTGTCTCTTTTTCTTCTTTGGAGAGGAGCTTAGAAAAGATATGGAAGAACGTTTTTTTAAAGAATATATTGAAGGTATTTTTAAGTGACCAGCTCTAAGTGCTGTAGGCAGGGAAGGAAGAGGGTTAAATCTGTCATAAGAGTTATTATTGACTTGCACGTTTGCATTTGTTGTAAATTTCTCAAAAACATTATAACATGTAAATGCATCATATTTTGTAAGCGGTTGAGAAGAGGTGAATTTATCTGAAAAATCCTTTGTCCCCCAATAAGAGAAAGAGTTTTTATCTCCAGAAACAATCACAAAAACTTGCATCCCATCTTCAGATAATTTAACAGCTTCTTTAAATAAGCTGAGACTCTTTGAAAATTTTTGAGAATATAGATTCTCGTGATTATTAAGGGTTTCTGTCATTTGTAAGGTTTTACTAAAGTCTTGAGTTGGGCTGTTGAATCCTTTGTCGAGTATTTTGTTTGTTGAAAACCAATCATTGGCAAAATCAGATTCTTTATGATCTTTAGAGTTCAAATTTGATTTTTGATTTTGAGTTAAATCCAAGGCTTCCTCATTCTCCAAGTCATCTCTGACAGGATAAGATATGGAACCCAAAGACATGGCACTTTTTTGTCGCTCGTAATTGGTAGAACAATAACCTCCAATATGAATGGAATCTGATGTTTGCTCTGCACACACATTCTGGGAAGTCACATCCTCACATGGTTCGGTGGTCTCAATTTTTGGCACAATCATCGATAAATGGGTTTGAGTATCTAGTCTGGACGGATTGAGCTGGAAAATTTCAAAGTTTTTCATTAGATTTGAGATCACTTCTCAGAAAATTAATCATTATCAAAATATTCCATCTGAAATATTACAAACAAAAATTTGATTATCATCAAAAAGAATCCTTTACTTTTTTTTAAAAAGAGTTACTTTTTTTAGATATTGGTTCGTTTCGACAATCATGTTGTAATTTTTGAGATCGTATAAGAAGCCATTTGAATGTAATAGAAACTCAATGTCAAGAACAATCATTTTTAGCAATGACAAAAGCCCACTATCATATTATTTCATTCCTTGTTCTTTTCTGGAAAGACTTTGAATTTATTCAAATATTCATGAAACTGAACTTACTACTATGCCAAATCTATGGAGCACTCAAGTGGCTTTCATGACAAGCATACTAACCACTGAATTACTCACAGGTGTGTAAAAGTAATTTGCCAGATTTTTAAAGTATAAAATTGATGTCTTGAGTGAAGGATTCCATTATCCCAATATGAAAACTTGAGTTTTTCGTCTCTAAAGTGTAAGCATATGTAAATACTAAGCCAAGGATGGCCAAACTTGCTTAATGTGAAAATCACATTTGATAAACTTCTGATGTTTAAGAGCCAACATAAACAAAATTTACACACAACATAAAATTGTTACATATATATTTTGTTACAAGAATTTTATGTAAATATTAACAATGTATGCTATTATACTTATTCATGTATGTAGTTTTTTTAGACATAATTTGTATTAATTCCAGTAATCACATAAAAAAAATAAATGTTTTCAAAATCTTGATTGATAACTGTTTCAACTTGATTACTTATTAAATCCTGTATTAAGATTTAATGTAGTCAAATACTTTTACTAACCCTGAACATTTAACTTACATTTTGATTCTTTGTGATTATGGTTTATACCCAGTAAATAATTATAAAGCTTGAATGTTTTTTCATTTACTGTTCATATTAGTTGTGATGAAGAAAGGAGCTTAGCCAACCTATTTCCATGAGCCACACATTAAATGTCAAAGAGGTGCATGTGGCTTGTAAGCTGCAGTGTGGTCAACCTTGTCTTAAGCTTTACCATCAGGAAGAGAACAGAGCCTCACACTTCCCAACCTTTATTAAACCCTATGTGAAGATGTATGTTCAAGTGATATTTACCTTCATCTTCTTGATAAAATCCTTTTTAGGCGGAATCCATACGTGATCGGGAGGAACATGGCGTCCCATGACATCAACCTCCCAGTTCCCGATATTATGGAGATACATTCGAATATTAACTCGGAATGAACAACGATGTCCACTTTTGGCTCGCTTTTCATCTTTCTTTGAACAATCTGCACAAAAACAATATAATGAAACCAATGAATAAAATGCTAAGACTACACAAGTTAACAATCAATAAACCGTCAATGAAATGATACTTCTAAAATACATAAAACTTATATTTAAGGTATAATCAAAATGTTACTAAAATACACTTAAAACATACTCTTAACAATTATATAAATTTGTTTTTCTTTCAAATAAACATACTACTTTATCTAATTTAATTTTTTATTGGTGATATTTTGTCCCCACTGGTCAATGCTGTTTCCAAACTGAATTAGGATCATTACAAAATTTCTTGTTGAAAATAATTTTGTCATTCTCATGACCCAATTGTTTAATCATTTGGTTTATGAATAGAATATAAGATTGCATAGTAACTAAGGATGTCATTAAAATAGTTAATACTTTTCATATTGATTTCAAAATGTGATTTTATTCATGTATCTAGATATTCATTTTCTTAATATTTATACCATATATTTCAGCAGATACAACAACCTCCAGATAAATGCAATTTCATTCTGAATTTTATGGTTTTAGCTCACAGTTCTTGTCTGGCATATGGGATGACCCCTTTTTTTGAGGGTTTTTTTTTATGTTTCAAGTGTCATCCTATCTGCCAAAATATGCAATAGGTATTTATCATAGTTTCTAAATATTTATCTATCTATTCAGTTTTAAAGCATATATAATGCATTTATAGATAGATAATTAAAATACTAAATGTATTTTAGTGACTTTTAAGTGACTGTTTTTGAATGAAATACAAAAGACATCAAAAAGCAAGAGATGAAGAGATAGTGTCATTGGAACAAAGTCTTGGCTGCTAGAAAGGTTAAACTCGGAAAATGTGTCATTAGAACATGAGGTCAGGTGAACACTTTCTTATGCAAGAATAATGAAGAAGGTAAAAAAAATTAATAACATCACCAGATACAGAGTGGCATGAAATAAGCTGACAGTTTTGATTCTTTGGGACCACTGTTTTTTTTAAATTGCTATAACCAGCATGCTTAACTAGCAGTAACTGCCCAGGTATAGAATAAACAGTTTCAATGACTTTTGCTATTAAAACTTCTGTCAGAGGAAAAAAAATAAGCACACGCAAAAGAAACAGTGGTCTGAAATAATTAAAATGGTCAGCTTACTTTGCACCACACTGCACTTAAATTTTTGTCACGTTTTAATTTAACTAAGGGGTTTTGTCCTACTTTGCACTTTAACTGAGGTGGAGCTGGTCCTAAGAGGGATTTGTCCTTGTAGGGTTTTATCCTTCACTCTGCTGACATTGTTGATTAATTTTTATACAGCATGGGAATTATAAGACTTCATCTTTTAAAAAATAAGTAAAAAAAAAATCGATTATGAATTACTATTGATTCAGCCAGTTATTCCTGGTCTTCGTTGCTTTTATCACATTATAAGATTCTTTTTTAATTGAAAATATCTAATTGAACAACTGTAGTCTTCAAAGATGGTGAAGGGTTCTCTCCTTTTTTTTCTATATTTGCGTGTTTATTTACACATTTGTGTGTTCCACAACTCGTGGCCATACCGTTTGGTCTACAGACTTTTAAATTGGCATCAGTACTCCTCTAGACCCTCTCTAAAAAAAAGTTTTTGGGTGTGTGTGGGGGTGGAAGAAAACTTTTTTGATCTTTTCTTCAGGCCGTATTTCGATGGGTGTAGTTTATAAATAATATTTATATTCTCCCAAATCTAAATGTTTTTTGCTCTATTTTAGATGTCTTCTAGATGGAAAACACCAGTGATGTCATAAATAGAATTTATTCTGACCATATTTATTCTTTGATGGAATTCCTTTACGTGACTTTAAATCATGACGCCATTATTATCAATAAGAGCGTAGGGAGAGAGGACAGAAGATAGGTACTTCTATAAGACGGGAGAGAGGACAAAAGGAAGGTAATCTAATGAGAGGGGGGACAAAAAGTAATTTAATAAGAAGGTAGGATGAGAGGATAGGAAAGGTAATTTGATTAGAGGTTAGGAAGAGAGAGGACAGAAAATTACTTATAGATAAAGAATTGTTAGCCCTTATTAATTTTTGACTAGTATTTCTTTCACCTTAGTTTCAGTTGCTTTTTGTTGCAACTACCAAAACCATCAGTTTATTGCAGTAAGTAAACAGTGCTGATTAGAAGTAATAATTCATAGTGACTGACAATGAAAGAAATAAAATCAAGATATTACTACTACAAGTGATTGTGAGAAAAACAAACAAATATCTTGTCGAGCTATAGGGGATGAAGGATGAGTTGAAATGTTAAATTTGAGCTGCCAGCTGTATAAGCTCAAGTGTAGCTCAATCAGTAGAGCAGTTGATATACATAGGCAGGCTCCCCAAGGTAGGTAAGAGGGATGTGAATTTGAGCATCGTCAAGAGCCTATTCTTTTTGTCTGTTATGCACAGTTTAATCACTGAGAAGTTGCAATATGAAGCAACTGAAATTAAAATGAAAGAAATATGCTTGTAAAAAAATAATAATAGTTGTTGACAATAGTTCATCAAACAAAAAATAAAATCAAGATAATTTTATTGTTTCAGGAAGATAATTCAGTTCTCCCTTAAGTTAAAGAAAAAATACCAAAGATCTAAACCCCAAATTAATTATTACTTTTTTAAAATCACTCTAAAATATGATTTAAAGACATGGTTGGAAGATAAATTTAGGTATCAATGAAATATCATCATATATAGCACACAAATAACCAGACATTATAACCAACTTTCAAGATCAGTGAAACAATTAATTGTTAAAAAATCAAGCAATCATTAAAAAAAAGATATCGAATGAAGACTTCTTTGTTTTGGTTTTTCATTAAATAGACATACATGTTTTCAATAAAACCTAAATCAAAAAATATATAGTTTTCCCATGCTGCCAAAAAACGTTGGTAGAATTTTGAAAAAATTACAATTTCATAAAAAAAATATCACGTTGCTCGGCATTTTCTCATTTTATGTCCCATCAGAATGAACCCGGATTTTTTTACCAAAAAAAAAAAAAAAAAAAAAATTGATAAATATGGGAGACTATTCTATAATTAGCATTCAATACTTATCTCCCTTGACAAATACAACAGAAAAAAAAATAAATACACACGTGGCGTAATATATAAAAAGATTTTTTTTTTTTCGTTTGTTTGCTAATAAAGGATCCTTAACTGACAGTCTGCTGAGAAGACAAGTGCACAGGAAGACTAATGATTGCCATGAGGAACCGGAGATAATGTTGATGAGAGTCTTATTCTGGGGTTTTGGTTGAAATCAAATCTTTTTAAAGATATAATCTATTTTAGTAGTTTTAGATACTAAATATGTTTTGGCGAGTTTTATGGACAAAATGTTGATCGTGAATTGAATTTGTGAAAAAAAATTAGATTCTCTTCGTGAACATTTTATTAAATTTCACAACAAATTCATCAAAAAAATTACCAATATTTTTTTCTATATTCTGGGAAAATATTTACCGAAATCTCACCCTTCTCTGAAATTAGTTTAACCGAAGAGCTAAAATTCCACTTGCTATCGCAGCATAATGTCGATAAATTCGCCAAAGCCTTGAGTTACTGGGTAATCTAAACAAGCTGTAATTTTAATCACAAAACCCAAATAAGATTCCCATCGGTATCTCCCTATTCGGCCTCGCTCGGCAAATCCTCTCTCTTTCGACGAATCGCAGCTTAAGGTCGATAAAACTCACCGAAGCCTATTTCCAAAGTTACTTAAACAGAAGAGTGAACACTAAATGAACCGTAAATCACAAACCCCAAATAAGACTCCCCTCGGTACATTATGCATCTCCCACTGCCTCCCTCAGTAATTAATCTTACCCGAAGAACGAGTAGTAGTACCTCTTAATGAATGGTGTGTAAGGGAAAAGAAAAGGGGGGGGAAAGTCGGGGATAAACATGTTGAAAGAAAAATTGATACGACCAAATCTGCGAGTAATTCAAATAAGACGAAAAAGAGGAAAAACAACAACAATTATATCCTTTTCAACAACAGCGTACTTATGTAAATGATACTGAAACACTGGGGAAAAAAAATCTTTAAAATTGTTTTGTTTTGTCTAAATCCCACAGTTACTAACAAAAGAAGAAGAAAAAAAAAAGCAGGGGCAATTCGGTAGTTTCTTTTACAATCTCTTAAAAATAAAAATCGATAATTCTGAAGAACCAGGAAAAGGGCTTATCCATTTCTTTGAAAACTGTATAGAATTACTATAAATTTAACGCACACATACGCCTTGGAATTCTTTAAAAATTTAGTATATTGTGTAAACTTCGGTTCAAGCAAAATATTTAAAAAGGAACATTTATTTCGTGGGTAGATTATTAATCTAATTCCATAAATTTGATAAACTTTTGCCACATGTTAAAGTAGATTGAGAAATTCACGGCAGACAAAGAGCCCAAGAATTATGAATATTAATTTTTTGTATGAGAATGTGCAATAAAAAAAATAATAATAATGATAACGATGATGATGGTGATGTCCATAAAATAACCTAATTATAAAGATTCTTCACCATTCTCTCAGAATTTTTACTCAAACGTACTACAAGGAAAATAATTATTGAAATTCCATTTATTTAAATATAAATTAGTTTGTAGTAAGTCTTTCTAGGGGAGGATATGGTAAAAAGAACGCTTGAATCAGATATTTTCCCTATTTCAAAAATTCCCCTCACTAAAAGATTGGGAAAACAATTCCAAAGTACGAAAGATAAAGGCCATTGTTTCTCATCTAATTTCGATTTGAAGACCATTTTTCGGGAAATTCTCCAAGGTTGGGAAACAGCGAAAAAGAAAACTGGAATTGCAAGAAATGAAAAAATAAAAATAAACGAAGAAAATATGAGAGGAACATATTTAAAAATAGGGGGTTCGGATTTTCCGAAAATGGGACTATTATTGATGAACGAAGATTTCACAAAAACAATCCCAATAATTTCACGCTTAGCTTTTGTTTACTTTCTTTGAAAAGCGAAAGTTGAAAAAGATAGTTTTCCAAGTTTTTGTTTCACTTTCGTTTTCAACTTGGCTGCTCCTGTTATGATTATTAATAGAGAGTAGAAACTATTCAAAATGCATCTTGATCGTCGCTATTAAAAGTGATTCCTACCATCAAGACAGCTGCCCATGCCCCCGCAGTCGCGTTGACAATTCACATGTCCGCTGCACATAAGAATTTCCTTGGCCACCCAAATCCTCCGACCATGCGACGACGGAGACTGTTGTTCGTGGTCCGCTGATGATTCTGAATGACGGAGACGAACGCGGTCCGATAAAAATCCATTTTCGCTTTTCTCCACGTAGACAATGTTATTTTTAACTTCTCTACCCTTGCGGATTATTCTGCCTAGTCGAAATTCTGAGATATTCTCCAAATAGTCCTTTAAGTTGTCCTGGTTGACTATCTGACGTCTGTGGAGGAGAGCCATCTTGGACTTTGAATGAATAAATTGTTGTGGAACTGCTGAGAAAGGCTCAGCATGGGGAGGAAGAAGAAGAAGATGAGTGAAACGAGGTGACGAGGAAATGTCAGGGACAGCGAAAGGTAAAAGGGAGAAAAAGAGGAAAACGGGGGAGGGGGAGGAATAAAAGGGGGACGGGACAATGAAGGAACAGGACAAGGGGGAAGAAAAAAAGGGTGTAAGGATTGGGAGAAAGAAAAAGATAAGAAGGAAGCGAGGTGCAGACGAGAAAAATTAAAAAAGGGACTGTTTGCGATGAAAATAGGGTCCAGGGATGAAGCGAAGAAAGGGTTAGCAGAAGCAATGCAGCCACGTGATATCAGAACCGATTCTGATTGCTCGGACATATGACCACACCTCTTTCTTTTTCTTTTTTTTTTAAACCATCTTTGCTGTAAATTTGATTTTATGTTTTCCCCTATCTTTGATTATGCTTTGTTCTACTCTATTGCTGGGAGTAATGCAGGGCCAAAATGCATTGTTTAGAAGAGAAGGATTCGGATTGCGGTCATCACTATTACAGTAACTATTGGGTGGCGTAAAATAAACCGGACAGTTTGCTTTCTCGGCAACTTTCGAACGATATGTAATAAATGAACTATCTAAACGGTAGATGAAAGCTTTTTCTTGAGAATCTTGTACATCATATCGGCCAGATGACCAGCCCCTTCTAGCTCGCAAACATGTGTTATTCTCACAACGTTTTCCATGGTATTTGTGCCACTCAATCAGAAGTGCTGGGTTTATTTAGTAGGAAAAGTAGTATATGCTACGGGCCCCGCATTTCCGAGGGACCTGCGCTAAATGCTTGCCAGCTATCGATTCCAATTCAGTGGTCCTGCTCTTCCTCTATTACTATAGCCTTCAACTTTCATGAACGGCTGGGTATTTAAGATTAACGATTTTAGTCAATTATCACGAGCTGTATTAATTATTTTAATGCAATTATTAATGGGAGTGTGATATTAGTGTAATACACATACAACGCATATATACGAAAGTATTTGAAACTGAAGTCATAGCCATTCCACAGAAAATTAAAGCAAAAAATCACTACTACGAAAATATCAGACACATTAATCATAATATCTGGTTATACTACAAATGAAAACAATCCTTTATAACTACATTTTTCTTTAATTTGGGCCCTTTATATGCTACAGGCCTGTATTAGTTTGATCCGGCACTGAGGGTCAGAACAACGAATTGAAGTCTTGTTGGAGAATGGTAAAAAAAAAAAAAGTTTAAACTAACATAAAATGTAGTATAATCGTGGCCTTGTGCTAGAATAAGCTTATTCTGGCACAAGGCCATGATTTTTAGGAACTCACCACACATTAGTAATGGTCAGCTAGAATCAATAATCATTACTTAATGGCGAGTCGCCCAAAATGGACTTTAAAAAAATACTTAACTTATGATTCACTTCTTTCAAGTTGATTAGTTAAAGAAAGAATGAATTATTTTATAGTCTAGCTAAGGTTAAACATCATAAATTATTTTGCGTATTCATTCAGCTTTGCAGTAATACGCTTTAGATTTGCCAGTTACGTATAGCAAGAGTTTATGAATTATTACATCTGTCATTTTTATTAATACTCTGAAATTAAGTTACTTAGGAAAGAAAGTACATTGATAGTAGATATCTTAAATCAGGCAACACGCAGCCGCCCAGTGGCGGAAGTTAGTTGCTACTTTACGAATTCAAAGGGGAAAATGAATAAATTAAATAGAATAAAAGCAGTCAAAATAAGAACATTAGAAGTCAGATGTTTTAGCAATATCTGACGGTTAAACAATTCCTGTTGAAGCGAAGAGAAACAATTGGTAAGGAAAATTCTCATGACCGTCGACAAGCTCAAGTAGGCTTTAAAGTTCAGCTTGCCCAGGGCGCCAGAAATCCTAGAGCCTGCAAAATAATTAGTATTGATGTTTAATCCTAGCTAAACTCGACACAGGGCCATGGAATTATGCTCTCTTTCTTTTATCAATTAACTTGGAAGTAAATCTAAGTTTGATATTCTTATTTTTTAATCAACGAGTGCCATCTCTCCGTGGAATAATTGTTATCGAGTTAGTTTCCAGCTGAATATTACTGATTACAAAAATCATGGCCTTGTGCCAGATTAAATTTTATCTAGCTATTTAAAAAAGATGCTATGCTTTGCCCGAGCAAATGGGTTGGGTTTGGACCCCCTGGTAATAGTGTAGTCCCTAAAAATAACTGTAGTCTATCTTATAGAGCTAATAGTATTGCATAATTTTCGCATCTTGTACGCTATCATTGCCTTCATTCCTATTGTACCACGTTAGGGCTAGGTAATTCGGGACAGCAGTCATTGGAGTAAGGGATGAGAAAATAGCTGTGTAGTCGGGACCGCACTTCTCTTGAAGGGTCGTAAGAGTCAAGTTCTATGATCCCCAAAGGAAAGTGCCTTATTCTAACATCCCTTATTCCAAAGTCCATGATCCTGAATTTTAAGCAAAAATTAATTATTAATTCATTTTAAAACGATTGAAAGGTGTTAAAATGAAAATGAATTCAAACAGTAGAAATATGCAACAATACATGCTCAAAAAATTGCCGAAATCCCAGTTGTGCCATGTTAGGGGTAGAGTTGATTAATTCGGGGCCAGTCATTGAATATGTGATGCGGTAATAGATCATTATTATTGGCTCTGTAGGAGGGACCGTACTACTTAAAATAATATATGGTAAAAGTTATCAAGAAATTAAAATTAGATAGAGAAAATTTCAATTTCCATTTGCCGTATTAGATACTTGAATGAATGAATGAATAAATGAATGAATGAATGGCTTGTCTTCACGGACAAAGATAGTCAGGACAGATTTCCACAGCAGTAGGACCATATGCGTCTGGGTCTGAGAGCGGAATAATCCTCTGGTCTGAGCAATAGGGTTTTAAGGTGAAGTCGACTTGCCCAGGGCCAACCCCACCCTTTTAACCAAGAGGTTGCATTCTATGGTCCATCGATAAGAGCAAGGCCCAAGGTTGTATGTAGTTTTGATAGGAGTGTCCTTCTCAGTGTAGATTCAGGCGAGCTACGGGGCCTGCCGCCTTCTGGGGAGTGTCCCGACTGTAAGGCAGACGTGTGGTTAAACTACTGGACAAGAACATCCCGAAATTTGGAAGTACCGGCTAAAGGGTTCTGCCGTCTCTTTGAAGGATATTTTGCGTTTTATATTCAGGTTTGACATTCAGTTTTCATTGTGTGGTTGTTTTTTTATAGTGTACTTGGTATTATGATTTTGTCGATATCATCAGAATTTTCATAGTTTTTCTGTTGTAGTTTTTTAGTAGGAATTTTCCTTGAGTCTACAATTGCCGATCAATTCGTTTTCCCTTTTGTTTAATAGTGATTTTTCCATGAATTCTGTGTGTGATTTTTTCTAAGCTTATAAGACATTTTGGGCTATCGTTTTTGCACGTGTCCGTTGATCTTGAAATTTCCCATTTTATCGTAGAGTGCTTTTTTTTTTAACTTTATATGTATTTGGACAAAGCGGTTCCGTTTTGATACGTGTTTTTAAATTTACAGTGATAAGAGGATAAGATACATAACCAATTTTTAGCCACAAAAAGTTGGGGTCGCATTACTTTCGAGGTTGCATCCTAGTCACGGGATCAGCAGAGGCAGCTCTGCACTTTCTATGAAAAACGGAAAAATTCAGACACACGGAGTCAAATATTTTCTGATCACCAATTGAATACAGATTTTTCATAACTGCAAAAACATTTTTACACAATAGAATAAAATCTTCCGAATTGTTTCGGTGGCAAATGTGTTGCTTATTATGCTTGAACATCTCCAAGTTCTCTGGCATAAGCAGTTTTGCATTCATGGCTTCAAACGGAAATACAAGTTCTGCTTAATGAATGAGACATTTTAGTGGTTGTCCTAGTGTTGCCATGTATGGTTGGTTATTTATAGCAAGAAGTGTTCTCTGTACTTATTGGGTAGAAAAACTAGAAAAACAATTACTTCAATCGTCAAACGATGTGGAACAAACAAGATGTCACCAATTTCGTCTCTTGATCTTCAACTGAAAACCACCAACTGGCCGAGGGTGAGTGAGTGATAGAATACGACAAAATGTTCTTGCGTGAACCTAATCGAAATGTTATGGTGAGAAATTACAATACTTTTTTTTAAATTTCTTTTTGACCACCAATTCATAGGCTTCAGAGTCATGGTTGCTCAATAGTCGGGTGTTTAATGCACCGGAAAATAGAATTGATGGATCAAGTTCCAACTCCGAAAGAGAAAGATTTTTCCTTCCAATTTTATATGATTTGACCTTCGAACCTTCCAGGAATTTTTTAGTTTTGATAAAATCAAATTAAGGTTTTAGAGAAAATTTCAATTTACAATGTATTTTAATGTTAAACTGCATCTTCATACGTCATTTGTCAATAGAAAACTATTAGAATAGAATTTTGCATAAACAAAATCGTTTCAACTCACATGAAAAAAAAACAAAAAAAAACAACTTATTTCATCACTTTTTTCCCTTTAATTTCATGTGCCTTCAGGCTTATTTAACCTACCTTCAAATCTTCCGGAAATTTGACAGTTTTGAGAAAGGATATGTTCAACAGTCGGGGGTGGGGGCTCTAATCAAAATGTAGATATAATGCTCAACAGCACACTTACTTTCTATTCGTCATAGGTAACTATGGATGTGAATTCATTTCACTGCTTATGCCTGTTTGACAGTATTTTGTTGTTTTTTTTTTCTTTAAAAAAAAAAAAAAATCTTCCATCAACCGGACAATAAATTATATCAAAGCAAAAACCATAACCCTTAATCAAGATGAAACAATAAATCATGAGCGTAATTCAAATCCAGTTGTCCGAAGAAAATTCGAATTGATGTGCGTTCGCGTTCCCATGAAAACAACGCTAATCTTACCGCTGAAGAAATCATTAAGAGAAACAATACATCAATATTAAGAAACGAGGTAAATAGAATAGGCAGAAGAGTTCATAACTGGATGGAGAATTTTTTTTTTTTTTTACTCTTCCTTTAATTTCATGTGCTTCCAATCTAATAGATCTTCAAACCTTCCGGAAGCTTGTCAGTTCGAGGAAGGAAACATCTCAAGGCTTTATAAGAGGGGTTCTGTCTCTAATAGATGATGTATAACTGCACTCTTACTTTGCATTCATCATAGGTAACCATGAATAGGTGTTTCTCTTATTCTCGGTGCTTACGCCAGTGTTAAACCCAGACACGACAATAAAACAACTTGAAAAAAAAAAAAGAGGAAAAACCTTAACCCTCATCAAACGCAAAATGAAACTTGGGCATAATAGTACTTCGCATATCAAAGCAAGGTAACACCAAAAGTGAGCACATGAATTCTCAGTTGAGAGTAAAATTAATATTTAGAGCTTTATTAGATACGCAGCCCTACCTGAGGTTGTGCGCTGACCTGTATGGGTCTGCCCGGGAGTATGTACCGGCCAAACAATTATTGTACGTGAGCGCAAATCTCTATAAAATCTGCATTCCAGCGTTTTTTTTTTAATTCACAGTATATATAATCGCACAAAAACATTAGACCACGTTAATCTAAAGCAAATCAGATTGAGGAAATATCTCAAGGCGAATATAGCAAGAGATCAGCTTCAAGCAGAATAAATTTAAGCAAAAAAAAAAAAATTTAAAAAGAAAGTCTGTATAAACAGATGGGTGATAAATTAAGTATAAACTGCAAACGTCTCCCGATATAACACGGGTGGATGTTAGACCCCAACCTTTTTACCTTCATTATCAACTACTCGTTCAGAAAATTGCAAACAGATTTACCCTTTGGACACGTATGCCTGATATTTCGGAGTGAACGTAATTCCACTATATTGTAAGCCCATTTGATGACAGATGAAACAACCCCCATCCCTCCAATAGTAAGAAATATAATTGATTGGAGTCGGTGAACCAACTGTGAAAATGAAATTTATTACATATTAGACATCCGCAACTTCGGCTCCACCTTGTTGTGGTGGTATCGCAGCTCGCGTAATGAGTAAGCAAGCCGTAACCTACGATGAAAATCGGGTTTCCTTCACAACGCAATTCGCCTATTTGTCCGATCCCCTATGAGAACCGAGTTCGACACAAGGTAGGTTTAATGAGGGGATACCACACACGCAGCTATTGTTGCAAGGATATAAGAGCACTGGTCTTGGGAGGTCTCCTGAGTCCTTTGACTTGACTGCACAGCGCGGTACCAGGCCTCATGAGGTAAAGCCCCATTCGGCCATGGCACCACAACTGCATCCGTCTGGTCTTAAATGGTCATATAGTAACAGTTCCACTTATATCAAAGACACCAAGTCAACCAATTTGCATAAAGGAATATTTTTCAGATATCACTAAACATTCAAATATCTTAGCATATTTAGGTTCAGACTTTGCACTGATCAACCGTTTCAAAGCAGGTACGACTGAAGCCGTAACCAGCATAAGGGCGCTTTTTATCGTTCGATGTATACAAAAGTTGCACCTTGGTCCAAAAGTCTCCAGTACCAGATTTCAGCTCTATCCAACGATCTAAAAAGCAAATTCATTCTAAAAAAAATGCGAATGGTGAAGACTCTCTTGCCAAATGGGTTCAACAAGTAGATCTTCACTTTGCTAAAATACTTTTCAATAGTAAATGAATGAAACTTTATAAATATCCCCCTTTTTTCCATTCAGTGCAAGGACTAAGAATTCAATCACTGATGTAAATATTTGGTTTTTAATCTGTATATTTAGTATACATTTGTAATAAATTACTGGTTTTAGAAAAACAATTTTAATAAAAAACAAACAATAAATGCCTGTGTTCAAATGTAAAAATTTTTTTACATGATGGGCAATGTTGTACTCTTGAATATTATCCATACCCCCTATATTTACAGCGGTAAGTTTTCTTGGACCCCAACACCTGCAACATAATGGCGGAGACATGTATTTGGGGTGTGCAAAAGTTTCAACCAGAAAAACGGTTCCACACTGTATTCAGTCTCTAAATGTCAGGAGGAAAAAAAAAAAAAAAAAAAAAAAAATGCTATGTGTACTTTTGCACACATTTCAAGTAAATCTATTTTAAAAAATACAAATAATAATGTCACAACAAAAAGATATGATTGTGTAAAGAATGCTTTATTCACAGGATGATGGAAATATTCAAAGTCCTTGGTAAAACAAATCATGAATCATGTTGCTTAGTTGGAAAATTGAAGAAGGATGAAAATGCATTTGATATTGAAAGAATGGGACAATAGATTCAATATTCATTTTGCACCAAAGATAATAGTTTCGTTTTTTTTAAATTTTGATTTTCCTTCCTTTCATATTTATTAAAATGTTAATATCTCCATAGAAATGAGCCTAGAACAGAAGCTGATTCCCAAATACAGAGTAGATGTCTGAAGAGTTATGAAAGTATGTGTGAGAATCATCAGCTGGCTTTATTTCAACCAATATTTACAAAATGAAAAGAGCCAGGCTCCTCTATATTCTAATTGTGTGAGAGTGAGTGAGTGAGTGAAATTAACAAATATTTGAAAGAGACAAAGAAAGGAAAAGAATGAGTGAGAAAAGAACAACAGTATTGTACAAGATTATCACAGGGGAAATTGTTTTGGTTGAAGGTACAGAATTTGACATGAAACCAAGTGTTGAGAATCTTTGGCAAATATTGATCAACAAAAAGCCTAGATATTCAGCAACATCCACCATTTTTTTCTGGTTGCAAAGAAAAAAAAAAAGTCAATAATACAGTTTTAAGAGAAAATTTCAGAATAAACTACATTTTTTTTCCAGTCAAATATTAAATCATAACTCAAGTTTATACCCCCCTTTTCTATTTTAGAAAAACATTCATGTTTCCCCCAGGTGCTATTCACTCAACATTAAAACAGCAGTCCTTGTGGCTGAAAATCTTGATAGATTCTTTTACAGGATGCCATAAAATAAAGTTGCAAAAAATGAATTTATTCAGGTTGACACATATATAACACATACAGGAGGGCGATTGATAAGTTTATGGCCTAGAGGACAAGGACTGTTCTAAACAGTTCCAACTAAATTCTCACCCGGTTCTATATGAATGATTACACACAAAAAAAATTGAGGTTCGAAATAGTTTCTTTTTTTTTGGTTCCAGACAACTGAAACTTGAGTCTGACATTGCTGAGAAAATGGACAATATCACCAATCAATATTCAGCTAAATACTATCTAATACCCTGTAGGAAGGGGCATCCTTCTTTAGTGTTGCCACAAGTTCCTTGAGGATACCCTTGGGTGATAAGCCTGGTTAAATGCACGATACGCAATATTATTCATTTTTTCAACAATTACCGATTCAAGTTTCCATTTTCTGGAACAGAAAAAATAAGACCTGAACTTCAAATTTTCTGTGTAATCATTCAGAGTTGAACCATATCTATATATAGTTGGAACTATGTAACTTATGTCCTTGTACATAATGCCACAATCTCAGCAATTATCTCATGTATGTACGTGTATATATATAATATTTATTAGCTTACATTCATCAATACTAGATGTTAAATGATCACCGATTTATATTCAGATCTGTAGACAGAGTACTCCGGAAATACAGATGTCCATAAAATCCACATCTATTTTCATTTAAAAATAAAATATAAAATAAGTAAAGACTTTATGGATACACTCTATTTTCCTGATTACATATGATAACTTCTTTAGTACAGAAGTTATTATTCTACTTTATTTATACCACAACACAAAAATACAAGAGAAAAATATACATCACTCCTAAAATTATCTATATCTATTTTATTCAAAATATTTAATGTGGAAAAACCAATTTTAAAATCCCAATTTTTAATGGAAAACTAGGGAATATATAATTCAAAAATATACACAAATGGAAAAAAAAGGAAAAAAAAAAAAAAACCAAAAAAAAAAACCCTGAAAACAAACTATAAAAAAAAAAGTTATGTACAAGATAGTTTTAAGACATTTAGATTCAATCACAACCCTAAAGAATAAGGCACTTAAAAAGGGCGCCAAATTTCAAAGGAAGAAGTTGGGCAAGGCCTGGAAAGACAAAGAAGAATGTTTGGGGAGAGCCAAATGCATCATGGAAGTTGCTATTTATAATGAACGAGATAGTTGATGATAGACGCTGAGGAATGTCAATGTAAATATTCGCACACAAAATATGTAACAAGATTTCAAGTTAGATTACATCTAGACAAAAATATTCAGATTTATAAAAGAATAATTGTATCAGAAACAAAACAAGAGAACCTTTTGAATAAATAAACTTTCAGCAAATATTTTCAAACAAACTGTTTCTTGATAACTGTGGGCTTAAGAAGCATATGGTTCATAAAAAGTCAGCCTAGTCAAAAGCTGGAGAAGAGTTATTAAAACTTGCTCAAAAATTAGATAACAGCATTGAACAACAAGGAAAAAATAATTTTAAATGTTTTTGGAAGGATAAGCTTATGTTTATCCATTTTAACTGATGAGTTGGGATGTATACAAGTATGAATATGCTCATATGCGCAAATTTGAGGAAAATACAGAGTCAAATCTCTTCAGTGGGGGAATTCAGCATTCATTGGGTATAATCAATTGACAAAACCTTTCACATTTTGTTGAATATGTTTAAAAATAGTAGTACATTATGAACAGGAAATGATTGATAAAACCGAACTGAATGCCATTTATTTGTTTTTGAATACTATTTACCTTTATTTTAGAAATTAACAAGATAAATAGTAGACAAAAATGAATAATTGCTTCACCGATACTGTGAGTAGAGAAATCAAAAGCAAACATGGCACCCATGAGGGAACGGGTTTAAAAGCTGGATTTGAGCTTCTGTAAGCCATTGAGGTTCCTGTAATTCTGAGAGCAAACCACCTGGTGCTTTTTAATCAGGATTACCTGTGGTAAGAGGGATGTGAGTTTGGGGTCTCACCGGGGATTTATTCTTTATTTCTGATTTGTGCTGTTTACTCATTGCTATAGATTGACAGCCAGAGTTGAATGAAGAAGAAGAAAAAAACAATAACAAAAATACGACTAAAAATCAAGAGAAATATTTGTCAAAAGATTGATAATAACGGTTTACAATACTTCATCTTATTCAAATAAATAATAAAATAATGAAATAGAATTAAAATGCCTCAAATGATCTGTAGAGATGAGAAGAGGGAAACAAGAGAAAATATCAATGATATATATTAAGGTCTGCACAAGCAAGGTGAGAAGATTATAACACAGATATGGAAGATTTTAAATTAGCCTCCAATGGTTTAAAATGTTATTCATATATCATTATTTTTTTTAAATTATGATATTATGGGAGAACCCAAGTATGTGGTGACTAATTGACAATTCAGAAGAATGATAAATATTAGTTCGTATGAAATAACTAAGTTTTACCATTGGGCTGAATTTTGTTTGGAGATAGGCAGAAATCAATGAAAACAATAGGTTTTACCATATTTTCTAATTAACCTTAGTGGCACTTAATTCTTACAAGCAGGTATGTATTAGCTGCATTCAAGTACTCATTATGCTATGGAGAAGCATGATTTTCCTTTTTTTTGTATAAACAGAAGGAATAGCACAAGAATTTAGCAAACTATTGCCTGTGTGCCAGACTAAGTAAAGCTAAGTAAATACAGGTCTTCCAAGTTATAATGCAGATGCTGAAGTCCAAGATATCCAACCATGTTATAACTAAGCTGTTATTAATTTAGCGATTTTTTTTTGGAGCCAGAACAATATTTGGGGGTCTACTATTGACCCACATTATAACGTGAAAGACCTATATCAATGGGAACCAACTATTGAAAGAACCTTGCCTAGATGAATCTTACCACTTTAAAATGAATGAATAAAGTACATTTTAGCCTGTGAAAGGTACCACCTGTTAGTAACTATTTGGCTCATATGTGACACTTAAATAAGTTTAATGATCATTTACTAGTATGACAAAGCAATTGTAGAGAGGCAACCAATGAAGATTGAACTCACCACACTTGCAAATTGGTAAGCAAAACAAACTTGCTAACATTTGCACCACATTAGGTGCCCCTTAAATAGGGCTTATACATTCAGATGCAAAATTTATGGTTAATCCTATTTCATACAATAATTGACCAAGATCTGATTTCTAACCAACATCTGAGGAAAATAGGAAAAAAAGATAAGGAAAATACTGGAGAGAAGATTTGTAAATATTTTAGTTTGAATATGAATTTAAATTTCAACACAAATTACCCCAAGAGTCATACTCAGGATTGATCAAATTTGTAAAGAATGAAAAATTAAAAAATCCTACAAGTGAAAATTCTATGCAAAGAAAACTCATTTACAAACTTTCCTTTGGAGCAATTTTGATTCAAGTCTCAATGTCATGGACCAGTAGATTTACTTTTCCTCACAAGAGCCCCTTACCCCATGAATATTCATCCATCAAGTAACAATGAGACAAATGAAGTCCAAAAACCCACACCCATTTTGATGTAATTCTCTCGTTCAATTTCTCAGCCTTTTGGCCCCGAAGCAAGAGAAGGATAATGTCTAGTTCCATCCCCTCTGGCGACACCTCCCCATTGCACTCATGGGGTCAAGGTCAGCATCAATCCTTGATGCCTGAGGCATCCATAGAGGGAAGTACCTAGGTAACTGGACAATTTCTGGAATCATCAACATGTATGTGAGAGGATCCCTACATTAAACTTGTCACATTTTACCCCACTTAAGATGGATAAATAACTTTTCAGTTTGCATTCGATGACATAGTATTAGATAGAATTTGTGTCATTAGAAAAAAAAAAAATTTTTTTAAAAATGCAAAGTCCAATGAGAATATTAAAAGATCAGCATGTTAGCAGGAGCAAAATCATTATAATATTATGGGGTAAGTAAACAGAACTCCACACCATGTCATTCATCATTTAGATTTCAAAGGATTAGATTTCGGGGATTTATTCTTTTTTTTGTGATTTGTGCTGTTTACTCATTGCTATAGATTGACAGCCAGAGTTGAATGAAGAAGAAGAAAAAAACAATAACAAAAAACGACTAAAAATCAAGAGAAATATTTGTCAAAAGATTGATAATAACGGTTTACAATACTTCATCTTATGCAAATAAATAATAAAATAAAACTAAAATGATCTGCAGAGATGAGAAGAGGGAAACAAGAGAAAATATCAATGATATATATTAAGGTCTGCACAAGCAATGTGAGAAGATTATAACACAGATATGGAAAATTTTAAATTAACCTCCAATGGTTTAAAATGTTATTCATATATCATTATTCTTTTTAAATTATGATATTATGGGAGAACTCAGGTATGTGGTGACTAATTGACAAAGTGACCAAGTCCAATGAGAATATTAAAAGATCAGCATGTTAGCAGGAGCAAAATCATTATAATATTATGGGGTAAGTAAACAGAACTCCACACCATGTCATTCAACAATAATTATGAAACATGAACTGAATATTGCATCAAGAAGAATAACAAGATGTTCCAGCAAACTGTCAAGTCACGTTGATAACTCAGCATAAAAACTACAACTTTAGGAGAGAAAATGTTTGGAATTCATGGAAGTAAATGGGGTTTTATTTTGCAAATATTGTATTCAGCAAAATTATAACTTTGGTTCCTGAACATCAGCATCATTTATTGGTCAGTCATATGGGAGTCTGCAAAATGTGAGTTGACAACATTTGCTAATTAAGAGTTCAAGCAGTGACCTGAAAGACTCTATAGCATAGACATAAGAAAAACTTCATTAAGTCGAGAAATATCATGCATTTTAGAAATGCTAAAATTGAAGATTCTAAACACACCGGGAGTAAAAAATCTGAAGCAGTATTAATACCAAATGTAAATCTGAGGCACCATTGTGAAAATGCTTAAAATTCAATATTTTCTTTCTCATGTGGGCTTTCGTAGCACACAAAACAACAATCACTATTTGGAATAATTAAGAAAAATTACAAAATAAATAGTCCCCTTATGCTGGCTACGACATTAGGTGTCCCTATTCAGGCATCACATACCACAATTTTTCTGCATGCTTCTCTATCTAGGCCATGCTTTAAAATTGAGATGTGTGACAATTTACCTATAGGCAGAAAGCATCCAAAATGGCGTCACTCACTTCACCATTATATATTAGAAACAGATATACAGAAAAATAAATTAATTAAATACAAGGCTTTGCAAATATCTTTTTATGATTTTTAAAATTGAAATATTTGCCTTCAAATCTATCTTCAGTCTCACTTCCAAATGTAGCTCAAACCGTCTGACAATTCAGCATATTTAGAAATTTTCATTTTATTAAATTTATTAGGTTGTCATGCAAGAACTGTTGGAAGCCAATATCTTTCTTTTGATCCAAAGCAGTTTTCTCAAACACTATTCTAATCTTTATGAAAAAAAAATTTTTTTTTAAATTGATTTACAACTAGGCTACAGTACTTAAAAGAAAAATATAACAGATAATTTTTCTAGATTCTCAGATTTAGATCTCCAAGCCATTACATCTACCTGACGAACAGGATGCTATCTCTAAGGCCTTATCCCAGAATATTATTATCATTATAGTCTATTTCAGAGCAAGATCAAAATGTTATCAATTACACCATGCATTGCAATTTTTGCTTGTGGGTAGTGAATGTTATTTTCTAATTGCTTAAGTGCAAAACAGAGGAAATTCTTTTCAAACTTTTGTGACGAGGACAGTTATATTAATGGAGTTGTTTTTCTTACTTGATGTAATTCAAAGGTGCAAATTTGCCCATTTTCCAATCGGAAAAGAGCAGATTTCCAATTATGATGGTTCTGGTCAAAAAAGCTAAGTATGAAGGGAATAACAGATATTTTCTTTACTTTTCAGACATGATCAATTAGAAAATAACACTTATTACCAAGGAAAATTTTTTTTAAAACTGTTGGAACATCTGTGGCCAAAAAATTGACAAATTTGGAAATATAGCCAGACACCTGCCTATGGATAATAATACGGTTGATTTCCACAGGAGCCCAATAAAATGAGTGATACTATATGGATGTTTAATAAAATTCACTGTTTTCACAGCGAGAGTTTGTGAAAGCCTTGAATAGACAATATAATATATCAAATGCATACACAAGATATATCCTTCAAATATACACTCACTGAAATTGTTGCTCAATTTAAGGTACCTCGTTATTTGGCTGAAACTATTGGTAAGGACTGAAGCAGTTCCAGTTAACTGATTACTTCACAAATGGCACTGCTCTTCGGTAAGAAATATATTTATCAAAAATATCATCTGAAATTAATCTAATATGCAGTTGAAAATAACAATTTCAACAATTGCACTCTGAACTGTACAGGTTGTTTGCAAGAACAAAAGATAACAGTGATATTGATTCAACTGTGTGACAATGTTGAAAAAAGAAAAGAAAAAAAGAAAAAAAAAAGAGAAGAATCTTAAATTCAAGTCTTTTTTGTCTCTAATCCATATAGCTTTTCACCCTTAGCATTCTCTTACAAGGGTGCGAAGATTGTATTCAAACAAAGTTGCCTACAGAGTGCTGAAGGTTAAGTATCTATGCATCAGAGAACTTGATAAGGTATAAAGTTTTTAAAAAATCTCAAGTGGTAAACAAGTTGAAACTGGAAAAATTCTGAAAACATTGAAGGAAATAGAATCTTTAGTTATTTTACAGAACGTTTTTCTTCCTCTGCAGGAATCATTTCTTACTTTGTGAGCTAGCGACTTTAAAACTAGTGGTTTTGAATACGAGTAAATCTTTCTTTTAGTAAGAGCAAAAGCAACTCAAACAAGAGAATCCTTTTGGGTCTCATGCCCGTGTAAAGGTGGAGGGTTGGGGGTAGGGCTAGCAACTCTACTCTGTAAAATCTACCTGCTACTGAAACCACAGAGATCCTCCCAGTAAGAGCTTGGTTGGGAAGATTCCTCTCCAGAAGGGCACATGATGCTGGTGAACGCCTATGGAAAGCCAGTTCTCCAAACAACTTTCTAATAACTAAGGCAGAAAACCGGGATAGGGACCTGGAACATCAGAACACTGTTTGAGCGTAGCAAATCAGCTCAAGTAGTAGACTGGAATTCACAGGAGAAAAGAAGAGTTGGGAGGACTGGTATGAGTCCAGATGAGGGGAGTTGCCCTGAATTGAGTTCACTGGCTTGTGGTCCCATGCTCTATAAAAAGTTACTGAAATGAGCAGTAAGTTTTTTCTCAGCAAAAATCATCTCTTGCTTCAACTTTAAAATTTGTAGTTTTAAATATGAGTGAATTTTTCTTTTAGTATCAGCAAGAGCAAGTCTTTTTGCTGGCTTTCGGCAAAAACTATAAATAAAAATGAATCCCCAACCCATTCACACCTTAAATCAGAAAAGGTTATTTCTTGCTCTCAACAAATTAAGCAAAGTATGAAATGAGTTTCTAAGAAAGATGCAGTACAAATTTATCTGAGATTATTTTAGAAACATTCAAGATTTTGGATTAATATGACGATATTTTCCATTCATTTTTGGTCTACAGGCATAAATGAATATATGAATATGTAAATAGAGTTACTTTACATTCAATATATAACTGTACAATAAAAAAAGGGGGGAGGGTATTACCAAAATGATACTTGCATATTGTATATATTTGGAAAGCATCTTTTTTTTTTTTTTGGCGATGGAATGAAGTGATAATGATAGTCAACTTTTTGTGTTTCAACTTGAATATAATATAGGGCTGGATGATAGCCTGGTTAGTAGAACACTAGACTGAGGGTCACAAAATCTTTGTTCGAACACCAATAACAAGTTATGTGAAGCTTGTTAATCAGGTCACCCCATGGGAAGAATAAGTTGAAAAACTAAGGTGGGAGGAACAGCACCTACCCAAAAATAAACAACACTGAAAGAAAAAAAAAGGGGGGGGGTACATTTTTATTCTATCTTTCACATTAGTGGAAAATTGAATAGTAACATTTTTACATCCAAAATATAAAGATTTGTATATTTATTCAATAGAAATTATTACCATATATTTCAAGACACATTTTGCATCTGCTATTGATAATTCCCTACATCAATATTCTAATATTGTCTACAAGATAAAACAAATTATCAAATTGTTATCTATAGCTAATTATTGTTTTACCTCGTAATAGAAACACACACCCAACATACATTTTCAATTGAGATGTTTTCCTCACCACTCATTCAAAAATACTTTAATTTTTTTCCTGAACTAGAGAAAAAAATCTGAAAGGCCACTGGAAAAATTCCTGAATGAAGTTTTTAAAAAAAGTAATCATAAAAACTAACAAAAAAAAAAAAAAAAAAAATCAAGAATTGCGTGAGTTTACTTCATCTCTAGAGAGTTTAAGTCGGGTCTTGGAGAAACAAAAATTGGTTGTGATTTCATCTATTCCAAGATAATAGCTCACAAGAGGAAAAAAAAAAAAGAAAACAAAAAAAAAAAACCTTAAAAAATAAAATCATAAAAAGATTCCATTCAGTCCCAGTGTGTCTATGAAAAACTTAAATCCTAAATGAAAATTTGAATGAATAAATTTACATTTCTGAATTATAAAAGACTATCTTGACTATCCTCAAAATATAATTGAAAATTTAATAGAATGCTTTATTGTTCAATTCTGTAGGGTGGGGGAAAATCACAAGCAACAAAAAAAAAGAAAAAAAAAAAAAGAAAAAAAAGAAAAAAAAAAAAAGAATGAGAAGTTTTCAACAACCAGAAATAGGCAAAAGTAGTTGTTTATTTCTAGGCTCAAGCTTGATCTTTTTCCCTTTGTTTTTTAACTTAAATAATTCACATTTACTCATTTCTTGGCATTTCTGTCTGTTTACTTTTTCTTTAAATCAAAAGAAATTTTAGAATTGAAAAATTATTTCATTTGCTTTGGTGCATGACAGAATTGCATATAGTTTTTCTTTCTTTTCATTTTTTTTTTAAAGAGAACTTTACATTTTTGTTTAATATTTCATCATCATCATAATCAGAACCTTAAAATTTGCACCAAAGAGAGGATATTGACCTATGATGATGATGATGATGATGATAATGATGTCACATACATCAGCAGTAAACAATGACAGACGTAATAACACCAACATTACTTGCTATCAGCTTGCTGATAAAACATAACTCATTTTAGCAAGTTCATTGGTCTTGCCTTTGGAAAAATGTTTTTTAGACTGCTTTTGGTCTGAGACGTCCTCATCATTCCAGTCTGTTGTGTGGCTGCGTGTAATCCGTCTAGGAATGTCTGAAAGACGATTGACGGAGTCAATGCATATGCCATGGTCAATGTTCTCAGAGTCGTCATCGAAGACAGAAAGGCGAGATTGTAACACTGCTCTTGGCATGTCTTTGAAATTGTCTACACTATTTACAACCGACACTTGAGACTTGGCATTGTCCCTTAGTGCAGGCGAGGAATCACTGAGAGTATCATTCCCTTGACACGAGTCTAAGTCACTATCCAGCTTTCGTCGAACTCGGCGATCTGCTGAAGTCCTTGAACAAGACAGTTTACGGATTTTTTTGTCAGAATCCTCAGCATGGAGAAGACCCCCACCAGCCATAGGAAGAGTCTTATCACCAGTTGTAGCTCCGTTCTTTGAAATCTTAAAACCGGTTATACCGCTGTGTGGAGAAGAATGGTTGTTGTACCAATTTTCTTGCACACACGTCTCATAAATGTCGGAAGATATTCTGTTCATCATGGAATCGTCCTTACTTTCAATCGTCAGACGATTTTCACTCAAACAGGGCGAAAGTTTTCGTGAGTTCTTGGAAAGTCGGAGGTAAATGGACTGCTGTGGAGTTCGTTTCAAACCATTCATCAAAGATTGAACCTTTTTGGAATGCAGAAGCTTCATCTGCATGTTTTCACGCAGTTTTTCATCCACAAGTAATTTAGATTTTCTCAGAAGGCCATTTAGCTCTGCCTTGACACTTTCAGGTATGTGCCCATTCGGTTTAAGTGGGGAAACAGAATTACGGACAGAATAGCGATGGATTTCTCCATCCGATTCCTGACCAACAAGCTCGTCTGTTTGTGAAGCTTCTTGTTTGAGTTTCTGCGCTGAAGTTCTTTTTTTCTTCAGAGCAAAAATGCTGGTTTTTTTCCTGCTGTTATTATCAACGATAACATTCGACTTATCTTCATTTTCATCCTCCTCCTCCTCCTTGACTGTTAGTGATGGAGAGTAATCTTTGGAAAGGTCATCATCTACATGTTCAGAATTTCTTCTTAAAGATTTATCCAACACTTTGATTTTCATCGTTTTCTGATCAGACATCTTTTGTGGCACAACTGCATCTGTACTGGATGCAGGAGTTATGGTCTTGTTGACACAGTCTAAAGAGTGTCTGTTTTCATTCCCTTCCAGTGTGGAATTCGTACCTCTTAAAATGCTTTCAGAATTCCTTCTGGACTTTTTCATTACCTTTTTTGGCAACCGCCTTTTCTGATGAATTACTACAGGTGATTCATCATCAGATAGAGCACTTTCATCACATTGGTTGTTCTCTTTGTTCTTTCGAGGAATCAGTTTTTTGATATTATACCGTGGAGACTTTTCACATTGATTATCAGGGCTAACAGTTTTTCTTGCTTTCTTACGGACATATCCCTTACTAACGATTGGCCTTTGCTGCGCACCGAAAACCGAGTGTTGGTTTCCAAAGCCAAACGTTGTTAAATGCCGCTTAACGAACTCTTCGTAACCTGCTCGAGAGATGCCCCAGTCTGAAAGAGCAGTTGTGTCAGGGACTCGATCCTGAAACAAGAACTCATTATAAATACTGTCATCCTGGTACTTCTTGAGAATTTTCTCAATCTCTCGAGGGGGCATTGGAATAGTTTCATCAGTAAGTAGCTCTACCTGAGCATGAAAAACACTTTCCTTGATCCGGTAGTACTGCCTCTTGATCTTCTCCCGGCGACTCACCATATAGCACAGATTACGTACCTAAAAGGACAAGACAAAAAACAATTCCAAATGAACACCAGACATGAAGATGAAAAAAGAAAAAAAAAAAAAAAAACCCTACTCATTCAGTACTTCAGTTGATTATTGATTTGTTTCCACTACAGAGGTTAACTGTGAGATCATGTTCAAGTATGTTTACAACCTCGTAAATCATTTTCAACTAGCTTACCCTTACTGTCAAAAAATGATGGCAATATTTAAATTGTCTAGCAATTGGATTGTAATGTTTAATACTATCTCAATATTCAACTAAACTTGAGTTGGATAAAACAAATATTTTTTTGATGTGGGAAGAAAATACACAGAACAAGAAACAGGGAACAACCAGAAAATCTAGCAAAAAAAGAGCCAGTCTGGACATACAAAAATATAGTTTCAATGTCAGCATAGTGCTGACACAGAAAAGTCCACTTGATAAAATAAGTGTTTCCCAGAAATGTGAATCCTTTCACGAACAGATGTGATGAATATGAACAAGAGATTCTATACAACTCTACAATAAACATATGGAAGTCATGTAAAAGTCTAAAATGATTACAGGAGTCTGGGACAAGAGGATTTACCATAAAACCTGTTCCAGATATTATCACCAAGCTAAGCTATTACATAGAGACGGGTAAATAGCATATTGTCTTCATTAAATTTATAGATATTGAAAAGTGTTACACAAGAACAAGGCAAACATATATATATACACAAATGTCATTTTCATTTAATTATGGTATTTAACTCATTAACATTTTAGCATAACATAAAACTCTATCTTTACCAAGTTATCAGAAGAGTTAAGTACATAAAGATGTGTAGATTGACTTCTCTATGTAGTGGATTCTTCTGGTGACAAAAGGATCGCACATAGAAGAAAGAGAGAGAGATATAGTGTGTTTTATATATATGAACTAATTAGATTTGAATACATGAATTTAAAAAAAAAAACAACTTAAAACGCGATCAACAGCAAATTTCAAGTTAGGAATAAGCTCAAGTCATTAAACGATGATGTGACACTTTTTCATTTAGCAATTATTTCAGAAGATGACTTCTGTCACACCATGAAAAGGTGGATTCAAGTACTAAGAAAAAAAAAGCAAAAAAAAAAAGCAAAAAAAAAAGCCCTTTGTATAGAAGAGCTGCTTTTCCTTTAGATTGTCACTTCGTTTGAATGGAACGCGAGTTATCTTCCAAGAACTGAGCCAAAGCCGTATTCACATGAAAGCATAAATTTCAATGTGTACAATACATTGGATGATTAGAAAAACTAAACCTTCCAACTAGCAAGCATCAAATGCAAAGAATTTTTTTTTTTTTGGTTGAATCCAATAATAAAGAGTCAAGTATTCTTCCCAAAGGATATTCAGTTTTGAATAATTGCTACCTGGTTTATCCAAAGATCATCTGGACCAACCTAGTGAATCAGGGATGTTCAAATCCTCTCTAAGAACAAGTATCCCCTGCATCTCATGAGTTGCTTCTAGGCCTTTTTGGACTTTTACAAGGGAGACAAAAAAAAAAAAAAAAAAAAAAAAAAAAAAAGCGCCTAAATTTTTAAGCATTTCTGTGGATAAGATATGAAATTATTCTGACTGACACAGCCCTACAGACATCTGCTGGAAACTCTGGAATGCCAGATATATGTGGCAGATTTATACGTACAGATTTCCCTACTACAAGAAAGGAGAATACTATAAATTCTTTTGTAAGCCAAAATAGAGCAAAATAAACAGCTATTGTCATCAGTTCATATGGAAGAACTTTTGAGTGTCCCCAAGCCCCTCAGATAATCTAATATCAATAACTACCAGTTTTATATCATACACGAAAACAGTTCTACTCAGTATAGCTTGAATTTTTTTAATTTTGGGAAGAGAAGAAAAAAAAAAGAAAAAAAAAGAAAAAAAAGAAAGAGAGGCCAAAAAAAATTTGAAACAAGTTCATTATTTTTGCAACTTTGAGATAGGCCTGTTCAATATGTGAATCTCAGATATGATGCCTGTCTCTACCCTCTAGTTTTTTTATTATAATCAGTTAACAGCACACACAAAGCTCAAGGTAGTTGCTCAAACAAGCATCGTAGAACACAGCCAAGTAAACATTCACAAAAGTAAACTTATTTATTGATTTAAGAATTCAAACAAATTGCACCCATTGGCAAAATTGCCTAAACTTTATAAAGTACACAGTATTCTAAGTATAAAAATTCTACACATAAATACCAGCAGCTAAGACAAAAACCGCGAACTAGGGAAGCATTTTAATGATATTTCTGAAAACAAATTCAATCTTTTATTCTCATCACAATACGATTATCATATGCAATAGATAAAGTTGGTACTTATTTTTCACATTGTAACTTAATTTTAGTGTAAATTGTAGGCATTCAAGTACAAATCCATGATTATGTGAGATAAACAGTATTCTTGGAAACAAACCGTTTATAGAAAAATGATAACATCATTTCTGTATGGCAGTAGGATAATTTCTAAATAACTCAAAACCATTCCGTTGATTATATAATAACTCGAAACCATTCCGTTGATTATATAATAACTCGAAACCATTCCGTTGATTATATAATAACTCGAAATCATTTCGTTGATTACCACTAACTTGAAATCATTCTGTTCATTCAAAATAATTTAAAACTACAATATATACCACTGGTTCTGGTATAACTATTCGCTCTATTAGGATAAAAAAAAACATTGGTTTTCAAATTAAGCCAAAAAGAAAAGCAGCCAACTGATTTTATCTGTTTATTCATTGAAAGAATAGAAGTTTACTTGAGTATTTTTCTTTTAATCAACAATTTAGTGCAATTGCAACAAGTTGATCACTCCTGAAGTTGAAAAAAAGTCAAATTCCAAGCTTGACTTATCCAGCAGTTTTGCAGCCAATACAGACATAAGGATGCTCACACTCAGGTCTTTGTGAAATAGTCAAGAATACAATGGTGTGTTGTGAGCCTATTCAAAATTTTGAAGTTATGGAAGCTGAATATTTTAGACTCATTTTCAAGTTTGTCTATTAAGGATTTTGTTTGTTATTACCATTCACTTCAAGTTCATTCATTACCAAATTGATGAACTATAAGATAACCCTATGTTTCGAACATTATGATTTTATCATTATCCGCCTTTCAGCATCAGGGATAACAGCTATTTTACAAGTACTATGAACTTTATATGTTCAATGCCTGATAAGGTAATCATATACATAATACATCATTCACCCAGAAACTTATAAAAATTTTTTTTTTTTTTAAATGAACTGACGATAATGATTTCAGAATATCATTTAGTTTCGATTACCACTAGAAAATGAAGCATTTCTTCTGATTTCATCAAGAATAGAAAAATGAAATTAAAATTACCCTCTCAAGATCTTGGCGCAGATGGACAAACATTTTCATTCGGGCCGCTAGGCTGTCTTCTTGCTGCTTCTCCAAGAGACTAGCTTCATCTTGCTTGGGAGTCAATAACGGACGGTCAAAGTTAGCCTAAAACAATCAATAGAAAATAAAGATAATTCAGAGTGCACAGATTGTAACCAAGATCAGTTTCAATCAGTTTTTTTTCTTCTTTTTCTTAACATAAGGTATAAGTCTTCAACGATTTAAATTCTCATTCACATAAAAGCTTATCAATATCAACGACTACTTTTCTTGAAAATTGACATTAGAATCATGTGGTATCAAGCCATTTCCTTCGACAAGAAATTGTATATCAGCAAAAAGATTTATGCTTTTACTGACAATTTCACCAAAGTTTGAACAAGTAAATTTTGATAAGACCAAGATATTATGTCTCCAGTTAAAAAGTTAGCTTTAAAAAGAGAAAAAAAAAAAAAAAAAAAAATTCCAATTTCAAAATTCTCAAATGTTGATAATAAGTTACTTTCCAAAGGAGAGCATCAAATGATTTTTTTTTTTTTTTTTGAGGTTTCTTCAATTTTAACACAAGTAGACATACTTCCTCGAGAAAATAATTTTTTTTTAAAAATTATAAAAAGGTGGGGAATAAACGGATTAATTCAAATTCCTCTCAAAATACACCATCCAAAGAAAATATCTAACAGAGAGTTATATAAGATATGCAAACAAGAACCTACATCACAAACCATCAGAAGAGCTAGTTGGAGTCTAGTGGACCACATTATTTGACATGACAATATCTTCACAACTAAGTCCTATTTCCAAGATAATTCAAGTAAGGAAAGATACAGAGCAAGGCCAATAAAAACTATGAGTAAAACTGAAATTCCAATACCATACTCAAAGACTAGATATAAGAAGACTGAAAACGGACACAAGGGACACCCTAATAGAAATTAGAAAAATAGCCTGAGAAAGAGAACAATAGGTGATACCCAAGCATCTAAGTGTGTAGACCAGCAATATCTCTCATATTTTGCATACATAGCCTTAACACACAAAAAAAAAAGCACGCATACTGAAAGTAGATTTTAGAGTATTTTTAAAAAGTCTCTGTACATCAAGTTTGGGGAATTGGTAGAATGGGTGATCGTTTTTCAATCGTAAAGTATATTGATCACTTCATCATTACATCAGTGATAGATTCCTTTGACATGAAGAGGGGGAAACGGTTTTCTGTTGAAATCTAATGAAGAACTGACCTGCTATGATAAATACATTCATGTCTATTGCTTTAAGCAACAAGTCAGTAGACCAGATACACATTTCACATACATAACCCCAATAATGTCTGGATGAATTGCTAAGAAAAGAAAGATCTTTTGTTTACTTGGAATCAAATATCCCAATGTTTTTCCACCAGGTCTTATTCACAACGCGAATACTCATTTCGACCAAACACTTCATTATATACTAACAGTTCTGTCAAAGTTAAAATGGTAGAGTAAAGTGATTTGCATGAATTCAATTTCAAGCACCCATAATATTTCGAGGAAATACATACACCTACATTATATATTCAGATACTTCAAGTACCTAAAGCAGGTTTTAGACTATTTCTAGTTTCTGTACTTGCTCAATCTCTAGACTGCAAGGTATCTCCTAGATAATTGCATTTAACCCCCCCCCCACGGTTGCAGGCACTAGATATTTCATGCCATGATTTTCATGAAATTTCATGATTTTTCAAGCACAAAAAAATGCATTTTAAGAGCTTAACACAGTAACAAATTTCAAATTACAGATGCTTATAACATTTATCATATCGTTGCGTTTTTTTTTCTTCATTTACATAAAAACTAAGCAACTTGAAATCATATTTTTTTTACAGTCACAGCATCTATTCCAATAGGAGTTCAATTTTGTTTGTAGTGTTGAGATATTACATACAAGCGAGATGAAAAAAAAATTCTGAGAGAACTGCAATGTGTGTGAACAAAACCAATTCTCATTCAAAACCCATTGCAATAATTTCAACTACTCTTCACCTTCATAAAGCACATAAAATTACATTGATTACAAATCAAATATTAGGAGATCTATCATCAAAGAAAAAACTTCAAACCAATTCTACCTCGATACTGATACTGAAGGAAAAAAAAGGGGGGGGGTCTCATTCAATCCACAAGGAATCGTTTTTTAACGAGGTTTCACAACTGTAAGATCCATATTTCATCATTGTAAGTGCCATGTATCTGGGGACAACTCCTAAGAGGGCAGACATTTTCAGAAAGTAATAATAGCAAAAATTCAAATATTTACCTTTCGCTTCAATTTCCAGTAAACATACACAATATCAACTATACCAGGCTCAATGTTGAGATTCTTTGAAACTTCTTTAACATTCACTGAAGAGTAAAAATCTTCTTCCAGTTGAGCGAGTCTAGATAGAGAGAAAAAAAATGAAAAAAAAATGAAAAAAAATAAATTAATACTTGTTAAACATGAGAATTAGAAAATATTTTGATATTTCCCATGTAGGATGCTTTTCTGAGGGGCCCCTCACCCCAAAAGAAAAGATTTTCTGGGGCTTGAATAGCTATTTTCTCCAAAATATCTTAGTATTTTTAAACTGTTGTCATAACTAGTTACAAGCTTATAAATAATAAGATTTAGTTTGTGCACCCCCCACCACCACCATGCAATAGATAAGGAGTAAAAACACCTGAAATCAGCAATTTACCTTGATTCGCGCATGTTTCCATTCTCTTCAATAGAGAATTCATTGTGGTCACTCAAAAGTTGCTCTTTCCTTGGCGAGTCGGTCTCAGAATCAGATTGGCATCGTTCACGTTTTTTACTGTGTTTGGGACAATAGGCCTGAAATATGAAGAGAAGAAATAAATCTCAATTCATATACAAAACTTGTAATATACTAAAAGTTTAAAAGATGACCACTGCTATAGTGCTTGCAAAATTATTATTTAGAATTCTGTGCAGTTTAAATCATTATTGATCATAAATTTTTTTAAATTCCTTTACTTTAATTACAAGATGGAACAGAGAAAATACATACAAATATATACAAGACGACTAACTATAAAAAGTGATTCTACCGATATGATACAATTTTTTTTTTAAAAATATATAAAATTTTTTTTACTGCAATAAGGAAATTAAACATCTAAGTAACAGGTGTTTATTCTGACCTCCACATCAAATGTATCAAAGTTGTTCCATGAATTGTGAACTAATATTACAAGGTCAACCTAACTGTCACTATAGATATCAAAGCAGAATCCAAAAAAACTGAAGAAACCTATGTGCCACATGCACAGATTGCACTAATGGAGCTAAAGGTCTGAAAAGTTGAACATTTACTCGGTATTATGCCTAGAAAAAAGTTTTTTTGGGAAATAGCCCAAAACAAGCTTATAATGTGTGAATGTATGGGAGGAATTTACAATATAACTTAAGTGTTAAATTGGTTCAACTGCATCTATATTTGTTTCCAGGAAATTTGGACTTTTTAGTGATCAGTGCCCAACAAAAGACAACATAAAGGAACTTATTCATTGATCAACCCCCAACAAGACATATCACAAATAGATTCTGGTCATGGGATAGTTTCCATTGAGTGACTGACTAGATCTGTCATTATCTTTTGTTTTAAACTATTCATTCAGCTCTTCTATTTTCTACCCTTCCTTAAATGCATGAGTTATAACCATTTCCTAGATGCTACATACACATAAGTACAATCCATGAAATAATGATTTCATCTTTAAAAGAAAAAAGAAAAGAGAGATAACACATGTAAAGAAGCACATTGCTAAAATACCTTTAATTTCACACCTCCCTCTTCTTCTGCTTCAAGTGTGGTCCTCATTTCAAGATTATTTTTAAATGCACATGTTACATGAAAAGCCGTTTTACAAGTCTTCACAGAACATTGTATGCAGGCACCAATGCGCTCCTTACAGAGACAACATAACAATGCCCAACGGCTTGGCTGTAATGAAAAGAAGAAAAAAAAAAAAAAGAAAATTAATTTTTAAGAAATTAAGCAAAAAAATTTTTTTTTAAATTAAGTATGTTTAAAATCGATCTTTATTCATTATTAAAATATGAAGGATTTCAATGGCTATCATCATTTACCTCTGCCAATGGAGAAAATATATGAATCCAATCCTGTCTGTGTCCATCCACACAACAACTCTAAATGTTCTCAATGAATTTCAATGACATTTTGTAGAAGGGTTGGCCAATCAAAGAAAATTGGTTTAATTTTGGGGCAAATCAAGAATTTTTATAGTTACTTCCCTTGCATTGTAGCACTATAAACTGATTTTCATTCAGTTTCTAGTGATAATGGTGTTGGGCTCTCAAAGTGCTTTTTAGTTATTACACTGTAACAGGAAAACACTTCCACTCAGACCTAATTTGGTCTAAGAGTAAGTTCAGATCTTCCATAACATTAAGGGAACAAATTAAGATTTTAAAGGAATTAAAGAATGAAAATTACTTTTAAATAGTTTAGTAACATTGATAAAATATAAAGATCCAAAGTTTCATCAAAGCAGTTTTTTTCCATGATACAGGATAACTAAGGTGATAATGATTATATGTAAATAATTTGTTCCATCTTTTCAAATAACCGTATTTAGGAGTAAGACTAAAACTTGATTCTCTAAAATTAGAGAAATTCCTCCAGAAAGGAAGGTAGAACAACCTTTACATCATCTTTGTAAAACTGTATAATATATAATATTAAAGAAGCTCAAAAAACAACCTTCACAAGAGAAGTAACCAACTTTAAACTTTAAGAGAAGATTTACGTACACTACTTTGTTTCATGAATTTCTGGATCCCACCCCAAATTTAATTGATTCTTTTTCACCCCAAGGCCAACCCTTCCAGAAAATTCAAGCGAGAATTTTTGGACATAATGTGAGGACAGACAGAAAAATGAATATGTATACTTCTTCCAATTTTGTTGGTAGATGAAGAAGATTTACAAACTAAATATAGTTTCAATTAATTTTTACAATAGTAGAAATCATTGGAGCAAAATAAAAAAAATAAAAATAAAAAAAAAACAACAAAAAAAAAACAAAACAAAACATTCTTTCAATTTCAGAACTTTATTAGGATTATCCTAATTCTGTATTTCATTCATACAAATGTATTCAAAATGATTTACTTACAGGAATTTGTGAAATTTTAGTGATTGGCTCCATTTTCTCTACACAGCCTATGCTAACCTCTGGGATCCACAAGGAACAGCTTACATGAGCCCACTTCATACCACTTCTGTTTAAGTGAAAAGGAGTAGGATGTAATGAAAATTTAAAAAAAACAAAAAAAACAATCATTTAAAGGAAAGAAAGAAAGAGAAAAAAAAAAGGAGAGAGAAATATATCAATTGATTGAAAGGTATTTGCTCATGACTAAACAAAATTGAAATTACAACCTCAGTTTCTTACACCATATCCAAGTATTTCAATACAGAAACAAAAATAAAAAAAAACTTGCCAAAATAAGTTATAATAAAATTTGACTTTTGTTTGTTCTAAAGTAAAGAATAGAAAAAAAAACAAAAACAACTTCTGTGCATAAAATCATTTGCTTAAGGTGAATAATGGAAGCAAGTGTTCATGGATGGAAAAGTTTTGTTTACAAATTTTTTTTCTCCTAATAACTTTTCTATCAGGACTTATCTATTCATAAAAAAATTAACTGCAAAAATAACACCCTAACGTTAGAAAAAGTGAATAAGTCCATGAAAAGGAATTTTTTCATGTCAACTTTTATCATTCGTGTTTTGGGTTTTTTTTTTTCAACTGACCTGAATTAAAGATGAAATAAACTTCAGGAATATACATATCTCCACTCGGCAAATCCTCTACTTTTGACTAATTCCACAACACACAAAAACCTAAGATAGATTTACTAAAATACAGAAACACTTCTTCAAAAAAGTGAAATTTTAATTTTCAATCACCACAAATAAGACTCATCTGTATGTGTCAACACTCAGCAATTATATTGCAGTTAATTTTTATGAATAAAAAGACAAAATTTCTTCCATCCATGGATCTATTTACATTTTTTTCCTTTCACCCATTCAAACTTTCAAAATCTACTCAAAGGTAATGTTTTGATGCACAGAAGACATTAATAGAAACTTTGTTTTTTTTTTTAATTAAAATTCTTCCATGCATAAAAACATCAGCTTGCATAGATTATGAATCAAATGGGGCAGAAAAAAAAATGAATATCCAGCCTGAATAAAATCCATGTAAATTAATGTATTTATGCACTTGATTAAAAGAAAGAGAGAAGAAAAAAAAAAAAAAAAAACCCCAAACAATTGAAAATTTAGCCAAGGGTAAAAAGTAGTCATAAAAATAGATAATGATTTACAATACTTCATAGGATAAAATCAAATGAAAAATATCTAAGCCTTGAAATAATAAAAGTTTTCATCTTATTCTATTTTTATTTCAATTTTTAAACAAAACAAATGAACATTAAGATGTGGGGTAAAGCTAAATTCACATTTCTGCATTATGTACTAGTATGTTTTCATGGGCATCTTCCTTGGATGAAGAGGAAGATATCAAAATGAAAATGTCCAAAGGAATCATTTTCGTCTATCACCAGTCTTGAATTTTTTTCTCTTCAAAATGCTTCAAGGGGGAATACCCCCCCCCTCGACCCATCTCCAGTATCAGTACCGATGTTTCTTTGGGGGAATGAATAAACAACTATTTCAACAGTAGCAAGTACAATACCTTTAAAATGAAAAATTTACTGGAGTTAACAACTTTTAAATGTATAACTGCGTGTTATTATAGTTTGGCTACGCAAAAAAAATTTGCAGGCCCTCAGATGACAAACAAGATCTATATAAGATAGGCAAGTTTTATAACTGTAGCTGCCATTTTCCCTTAGCTCTGGTTCTGTGTTTTTCTAGGTCATCAAGAAGAATGTGCAGCTATGTCTCCCTATTGGTAGGTTTTGTCCCCCACTGCTGGTAGTCGATATCACAAATACGAGTGATACACTGACAAAAGGATCTTTGGTAGACGATAGTCTTTCATCCTCAAGACATGACCTGCCCAATGTAGATGTACATTTCGCAGCATAACTTCAAAACTTGTGCATCAGCAATCTTGACTTGTAATGAAGTCACTCCAGGGCACATTTAGAATGATGCAGAGACCATGTTGATGGAAGTTTTCAAAGAGACAAAGGAATCGATGGCATAAAGGAGGATAGTCAGCATGACAGATTTCTAGACTTTTACTTTTGTCTTACTTGAGGTTCTTACTGCCCCAGACTCATTAGTACTATCAACCAAAAGCTCTATTAGCTTTTGCCAGTCTGTTGTCTGTCTCTTTGACTGTAATGGCATAGAAAGATGAATTTTTTCAGTTCTGACATGTTGATGGAGATAGACGGTGGGTAGTACTCATGTAATGGGGTACAGAGATGGAGGATTAGCTTTCTTTAGACTGATTTCCAAAGAATCCCGTAGTTTTTGCAAAGTAGAATGCAGTATTGGTTGACAGGGTTGACTGTGTGAACAACTAGAGCAGCAGCATCCATGAATGGAAGCTCTCTGGCAATGTACAGTAGTCTTCACATGGACCTGCAGTCAATTCGCATTGATCAGGTAGCCGTTAGTGCATCTGTGTGGACTATTTGAGAACAAGAACACAGCCCTGTTCCATACTGATAGCAATTGGGAAAGAATTTGAGAGTTCACTGCCATACCAGACTTGATCAAGCTGTGCCTTATAGAGATGTAACAGAATATAACCATAAATAACTGAAAAAAAGTTCACCAGAACCTAAGATGAAGGGGAGATAATTCCTGGACCCCCACCCCATTTGACCAATTATTGCTTAGCCCATAACCAACCCTTGGTATACTCAAGCAGAGAATTATCCACCGAACCAAAATAATGCCCCCCCCCCATCCTATATTTTCAAAATATTTTTTTTTTTAAATTTAATTATGCAAATGTATTTCAACAATTTTTTTTCTGAATAAGATAAGCATTTAGAAGAAAATAATATTTCACACACAACATAATTGTTAATTTGTAGTATTGAATAGATAAACATTATGACATACCTTGTACTTTTCATGGCCCCATCAACATTCGGGCACAATATACAAACAGGTTTTACCCCTAAAGCGCATGGTCTACACAGCCAGCTTCCTTCAGGAATTGTTTGAATACCGTAACAAGCCTAAAAACAAATCAAAATAAAATGATCAGTAAAAATGACAAGACATAAGTTAAATATCAAAAGATGATCACCGAAAGTGATTTTGAAAAAGAAATATGAATTGGTACAGGCCTATATTTTCAAGGACAGTACAGAGAATTAGAAAAAAAACAAAAAAAACAAAAAAAAAAACACCAACATGAGTTTTATAACTTATTTCCCATATTTATACACTACTAAATTTGAGGACAGATATGTTGGTCTGGGGAAAAGAAATATACAGGTAGCATCACTGATCACATGAGGATGATGTTGACATTAGATCAATAAGAAACCATTGAGCCATACATCAGTATCAGGTTCAACAATACATAAGCTTAGTTTGTGTACCATTCTGACTATATTTCTAAGAAATTATTTTGTAATGATTGTAAAATTGATACAAAAAAGATTACCCTGGGTAAAGTTCCCTTGAAAATAGCTGAAAGGCCTGATTTCTTGATTCATTGTTGTGTTAATATAATGTGCCTACCTGATGAACACAAATATCACAGCCATCACAGAACACCATTTCATTATTCTCTTCACTGTCAGGCTACAAAAAAACAAGAATAATTTTTGCAGGTTATTAGAGTAGTCAAGTGAATACACAATAGAAATGCAAGAAATTTGCAATTCACTTCCAGTAAATTTCAGTTGAAAATACATAGAATTTATAAAGTGTAATGGAAAAGTGAAATTAAATAGAAATTGCTTTAAAAAGATTAAATGTTCTTAAAAAAAATTATATAATATGATTATATATTTTTAGTTATAGTACATATTATCAAAAAAGATAATTCATTTTCGTTAATAAACCAAGCTTACTTGGAAATTGCAATGCTTTTTTCTGATTTTCAACAAGAAAATGATAATAGAGATGGAACTTACTGAGCGACAAACATCACAGATAACATCTTCATCGTACTCTATTCCGAGTCCTTCTTCAGTTTTGATGGTTTTCTGCATGCTTTCATGGCTCTAAGAAAAAAAAAAGACAGAGAATAACTTAATTGTTGGAGAATTAATACTTAACCCAAATCAAAATTAGTTACTTAAGTTTCCTCTAAGTAAAATTTCAAGCAAATTTTGATAAAAATATTACCTGTTTTTCCAATTCCTCAATGATCCTCTCCATAATCCATTCATCTATCAGACTTTCACCTAAAAACAAATGAAAATCACAAGATTAATCATGATTTAAATAGTTGTTGAAATAAAGAAAAAAAATCATCTCAAACAGTTTAGCTAGAAACTTCTGGGCTTTGTATATGCTGGGAATTATAGATTAGTGTAAACCTGCTAAATAATGGACTAATAGGGGAGACCAGGGGTCTGTTACTGCCAATTGTCTAATATTACAGAATAATGTACAAAAGAAAAAAAAAAAAAAAAAGCGAAGCACAAATGAATATATGACATAGATACAATCAATATTGTAGAAGAATGCAAATTAATTATAAAGGAAATAAGACTAATCTTATCTACTAATGTACTCTTCACTTTTTGTCTTCACTGACACCATTTGTTTCTTTACACTGAATTCAATGCATGCCCACGAACTGACGCACCAGTCTCCAACTTCTTCATCAGTTCTAATTTCTAAGAATCTGATAACACCATGTTTTTTTTGGTAATGCCATTACCACCTCTTTGATTGAAAGCCATTGTAAGTGGTGATGTAATAAGCATAATATATCTTGGGTCATAAAGGGAGTGAATTAGAAAATACAGCCAGCATCAAGAGAGTAAATAAAGAAGGTGGATCAAGAGGCAAGAAGCACAGCCATGTCTGCCATCTACTGGTCACTTAGTGCACTAACAGACAAGACCAGCTATTTCAAATATTTCCATTATGAATAAAATATTTGTTATGAACAGATTCTTTCCAAAATCTTCCACTCACAAAAATTTGAAAGCTAGTTTATTTTGCCTTATTTCACTTTCTGAGCATTTTTCTTTTGATTTAGCACCATCCGCCCCACCAAAAAAAAAACACTAGTTACTACCACAATGCACCCCTATACTTGACTAGGATTCTACAGGAATTTTTTACAAATTAAAAAATAGTACTAATAGTGGAAAAAGACATACTGCTCAAGTCACCAGGCTCTGCTAATATGAAAGACGTATCGTTGTGGTAATCGCTCAAGGTCGAGGATAAGGGTCTTTGTTCCGATTGATCTAATTATGAATGCTCCGGTGGCTTATGGGTCCAATACCAGTTTTGAAGGTTCTCCAGCATTCAGGACAGGTAGTTCTAGGTGGCAGACTGGGTGCATCAGTTGGCTCCAAAGGTTGCTATTCTTTCTGGTGGATCACTGCAGTGTCCCGTCCTTGGTGTTGTTCGTATCAATTGTACATATCTTCATGTTGGCTTTCAGGACATCTTAGTATCTCTTCCCTCGACAACCTCTCTTATGTTTACCTTGCTCAAATTGGAAATACAAGATTGATTTTGGTTGACATTTGTCTTCCATCCGAACAACATGACTGCGCCATCTTAGTTGGTTGTTGATGATGAAGGCTTCAATACCCGTATTTGCTTTCTCCAGCACGCTGATGCTTTCTCTATTCCCAGCCAATGTTTGAGATGTTTTGGAGAGCATTGATGGAAGCGTTTGCAGAAAGGCATATAAACAAGGATCAAAAGAAAGAAATATGAAGATTTCTCATTATTTACCCATCTCTTCTCTCTCATCATTGACTTGTGTGAGCCAGCACACATCAATGTCATCAAGGTCATAACGCACCACTTGTTCTGCAAGCTGCTGCATTCCAGTCAACTCATGCATGCCTTGCCGGTAGGTCTCATCTGCTGTTGCATGTAATAACTTGCGAGTATTACGCAACCTGAAACCATAAAATAAAAAACTCAACATTACGAAGTATCTTTTAATAAAATATCTTGTAACTTTGGATGATGACTCATTTCACAACATTTTAATTGATTTGTTGTCTTTCTACAGTCATATAGAAGATGGTCAGACCAACAGGTTTCAGCAGAATACAGATGCAAGAAGAAAGATTAGCCAATAACCCAATTACTTGAGGATTATTAAGAAATCTGGTTTATGATTTGCCAATTAAAACCATCAACAGAAGTAGGGAAACTTCCATTGTATTATGAAAGCAAGTTGAATATTTTTTCCTTTTTTCACTGTGTCTAATAACAACGATTATACAGGGTGTCCCAAATGTAATGCCTGATTTGTCCCAGAACAATGGATACACTAAGACATACGCAATGTGTTACATGTAAGGTTCAATAGAACAGCTGTGTATTTCAAAGCATTTATTCAATAGGCAAGCTACTGATTTCAACACTGACAAAGTTTAACGTCAATGGTGACAACTTTTTACTCTATTATGCTTTTCAGTTGTTGCGCGGAGGCTGGTTTTGTACTGCACATTATGTTTTTTAGGACTCTCCAAAGAACAAAATAGTGAGGAGTCAAATTAGATGATCTTACTGGCAATAGCACTACATCATCCAAACCAGCAATCTTCCAAATTATCATTAAGTCAGTTTTGCACGATGCATTCATAAAGAGGCGGGGCGTCATCTTGTGAATAATCAGTGTGCATGATTTATGCCCACAAAATATTTTCAGAGACCTTTGGGACAAATTGGGTATTACTTTTGGAACACCTCGAATTTTCATCATTATATTGAGAATGGTTTCAGTGAGTGAGAGCAATTGAAGAAATTTCCAAATCTTGCAGAGAAAAGTGACTCAATTAACAGTTGTGTAAATTCAATCAAAATTTTACAAAAATTGAGTGGAATTTTGAAAGTAAAGATAAAGGAAGTTAGGATGAGTAAACTAATGTAAAGTAAGATATTTAAATTACACAAGCTTACAGTTTGAAGTCCCCAGTTTTAGATTTTTCTCGAAGAACTCTGAAAAGAAAAGAATCAGCTTTCCAAAAACGAAGTCCAATATAGAATTCAACTTGACAAAAAAAAAAAAAAAAAAGTAGAAAATGATAGTATGATTTTTCTAAGTAATTTTCTTACAAAACAGATTCTTGATTGAATTAAGTATTCATAAGCCAATACATCAAAACTACTAATTTACCCATGTTGTCAAAAAATGACAGCAATATGCGGGTAATTTGCAATTGCAATTCTGATGAATATCAAAGATATCATGTTGCTCAGCATTTTCTTGTTTATATTCAATACTTCCTGAACATTAAACTAAAAAAAAAAAGTGAAATTATTTGAATAATTATGGAGTTTTATTTATCCAGTTTGACATAAAATTATGTTTTGACTGTCACCAGGAAGGCCCACTATATCAAGTTCCACAAAAATGCTAATACATGTTGCATTTTATATATGCATATAAATAAATAGATAGATAAGGGATAATAGAGGATAATTGGTATAATTCAGGTTTCAGAAGTATCTTTCACAAGTTGCTGGTCCAAGTTTTGATCAATTTAATTCCATAAGTCTTAATAAAGCAAAAGATACAGTCATCTAAAAGGTTAGTTCACTCAAATTGTTTAGATAACAAAAAAACAAAAAAAACAAAACGAAAAAACAAAAAAATCATAATCAAAAAGGTATAAAGAATATAACTTACCGAACATGAATTTCTGGAATGCTTCCAGGGTTCACAGGTACCTGCACCCCTTTTTCCCATTCCTGACGCCAAGGATCAGAAATCTGGAAATATTCCTCAGGTTGAAGAGGGTCAGAATCAGCAAGCTTCATTGCACTAATTAGGTCCTTCCGAAATAACTGAAAATAGAGTTGATAAGTATTTAAGGTGATAAAATGCAATACAGATGAAGATGAAGCATTGAGCAACTGAAATAAATGTCAGTAGTCTGGTAACCATGTTGACAAAGGATTAGAGAACATGAAAATACTAAATTATTATCATTACAATAGTAATGTATTCAGAGCAGATCTTGAAACAAGCAAAATATTTTTTTGAAAATCTCCAGTATTTAAATTAATTAAAAAAAATTAAAAGTCAGTTCTAAGCAAATAAGACTTTACTAAAGAGATTAGTATTGGTATTGCTATTTCTTACGTGCATGTATTGAATTGTATAAATAGACAGTTAATTATGAAGTTTTATATTACTCAACAAAGAAAAATAGTTTAAGTTCTTTAAAGGTTTAAATATATAAACTCAAGAGATCTCATCTTATTTGAAATATACCTGGGGAAAAATACTTTCATAGGGTTATTCTTATTCAAGTTATCATTTTTCTAAGAAATCCCAAGACTAACTTTTATATAATCTTGGAGATGAGACTAAATTCAGACAGTCTAACAAAATCATCTTTACTCTGCCACAAATTACATGTTGCAAAGATATTTTGTAGAGATTCATTATTACATTACATTTATATATCATACATTGAATTACCATACAGATGTTAAGAAATAAGTTGAAACATTTTACAAATTTTATCAATTTTTAATGCAGCTTCAATTCATATGGCTTGAAACAATACGCAGATGTAGTTATGAAAATTTGCATTACCTCCATTTGAAGTAATAAATGTCAAACAGGGTAAACAATGCTTCTATATACAAAATATTTGAAGAAAATAATTTGTGATTTTTATCAGTGTACATATTTGATAACATTTTTAGCATAAAATAAATAGACAAACTCATACACACTAATTGCAATCAGTTTTGTATAAGGAGAAAAGAAAACATTAAACCTACCTCAGCAGGTTTGTTATGGTTTGACCCAAAACTTGGACTTCGCATTCCATTAGGACTTAATTTGCTGGCTGGAAGAAAAATCAGTTTTAATTAGAGTAAAAAAATTAAAATCCCCAAGTGAACATAAAGACACAAAAATATTCGGCAAGGTTTCTTGTCTGATTGCCAAATTGAATTCAAGAGTAATTAAAACAATCAAAATGAAATATCTAAGGAAAGTTTAGTACTGACATAATCAAATGGTTTGTTCTTTTAGTAATTTGATAGAGAATAACAAAATTATAAGCAGAATAGCTGCTGTTGTTGGTTAAAATAAAATTTAAACTAGAAAGCAAATACCTCTGCCAACACCATAGTCACCAAGAACTGAATGAAAATCAGTTCATAGCTACAATGCAGAGATAAATGTAAAAAAAATATTCCTGGACCCAAACCAAAATTTAAATAATTCCTTCTAACACCATGGCCTACCCTGACAGAAAATTTAATTGAAATTCATCTAAAACTTTTGAAGATATTGTGGACGAATGGACGAATACAACTGAATACGTACATATATCTCTTCCAACTTCATTGGCAGAAGAAAATAAAAAATAAAAATCAGTTTCAAGCTATGAAAACTTCATTCAGACTATTAGCTCAACTAAACTTCAATCATGGATTTTGTGAGAACTGTCATCTATCTAGATCAATATTTAAGATGAAGGATCTACTTTCCAACCAAACACAAGTGCAAATATTCAAGTAAACCTGTGTGACACTGCAAGTCGATCAGAACAAAAACCATCAAAGTAAGATGTAGTAACATTAACAAAATGGATATTAATGCTACATAGTAAATAGAACACCTGACTGAAATTTTGGAATTTTGCTAAAAACATGCTCCGGGTCCCATTAGTAACCACAGAAAGCTGTCAGAGTTATGCAATGAAAGACTTAAAAAAGATTCAATGAATTATTAGACTTCTATATTTCAAAAATATGTCAGATAGAAATAACAATAAGCACCCCATATATATTGGATAGAGAGAAAAAAAAAAGTGGGACTTATTTGTTATCGGTATTTGATCCAATTGTTTTTTATGCCAGTAACTGTCACACCATTCCAAACTGATTTTGATTTCCTTAAGCATAAATCTAAAGTATTCACCCTCTATACTTGAAAAGTAAACTCAATTAAAAATTTTTCATAAAAATATGAGCAAAAAAAAATAAGGATATCACCATACATCATAAGGTGATTACATAACAAGAAAACATTCCCAAAGCTTAAAAATTGTCTTTTACATTTGAAATGAGACTCCCCAAATTCTTACACTTCATTCATATCAAGACATCAAAGAACAGGGATTGACATGAATGAGAGCATACTTTGAAACAAGAGCAGCTATATCCCAAACATAGACTTATATTCACTACTACCCTAGATTGCTATTGGGTGAGCTAGAATGAGGTTTTAGTCCCAGAAATATCAATAAATACACCTATGAAGAACAATTTATAACATTTTACCTCTGCGTTCTTCTTCATCGTCACTGCTTAGGCGAGCCCTCTTTTCTCGTTGACATTCAATTTCTGAAAATACATATATTTTGTGTAACAACCATGCATACTATTTAAAGGAAAGTTTTAAAATATCTTTCTAAGAAAGAGAAAACTTTTAAGCATACAAATATACATGAACATCAAAAATAACAATTCACAAGTTTTTCCTTGAAATGTTATAATACATTAAGGAGAAGAAAAAAAAAAGCAGCTTATCTTTTCAAACAGGAAAGAAAATGAATGAATATCAATCCAAGACTAAGGCAAATAAAGGTTTGAAGTAAATCTAAGCAGACACCTCAGTAAAAGCAAGTGTCATCACTTGGATACAAAATATATCAACCCTTTGAACACTGGCCCCCTCACATGTATAACTCCTCCACACTGATTATGTGATAGCAAATGTAATAACATATATATGCAATAGGTCAAAATCCCCAGGTCAGAGGATTATAGTTCCTGGGCTGTGGGATGTATCAATGCTTGTGAACAAAATGAACAAGTGTACATGGATTTTTAAACCAGCCACCAGAGTTATAGGGGTCAAGGGAAGCCAAGCCACCTGCAGCCAGTACATTATAAGATGTAATATGCTCAGATTCATAATTTGATTTATACATAAGACTCGGCTAGATATGGAAAAATACAAAGATAAACGACCAAAAAGAAAAAAAAAAAAAAAAACCCTTGGAAATATACAAGTCACAATTATTTTTTTGTCCAAATTTTACATGCAGTAGTTAACACAATTGAATTTTAATATTCTAAGCTTTGTTTTTCTATCAGCAATGTCATATTTTAATTCTGATTAATAAAGATCCAAAAGATCAAAACAAACCACATGCTGGTTTGAACCAAGGGCAATCATACAGCTAAAAAGCTGATGAAAATTTTAATTCCCCTCCTTCAATGGCCAGGTTACATATGCACCCCAAAATGATAACATTTGTTATCACTAGAATATGTATTAAATGCCAGAATAAAACTAGACTAGCAGAGAGTGTAAAAACACAGAAACAATACAACAAATTCATTATTTACCAGTGGCATATCATTGGTAACTGCAGGCACCAAGAAAAGTCATGACACTCTCCTCAAAATGTAATTGAGACAATATGTCATGATGTATTTCCAGTGCAATTATATATATTTGTTAGTATCGCATCTATAAAAGTTACACATGCTTACTGATTTTTAGCTGATCAACATATGGATGAGATATAAGGGGATTTCACCATGCAAGAAATATCTAAAGTATCAGCACTCTCTAATAATATTAATAATATCAATAATACAGTACCAGACCATTTACCCCGCTTTCAGAAAACCAGAATGACTAGAAACAGGCTATTGGTTTTAAAACTGGCGGGCTTCATAGTGGTTTGTTGTTTGGCCGCTCATTGTTTTAATTTTCGCATTGTTGAATTACCTTCAGATAAAGATAAGTGAATTAATTTGCATGTTATGAACAGTTTTGTTCTCTACTTTTATTTGAGTATGTCATATTTTAATTCTGATTAATAAAGATCAAACAAACCCTGCTTTAGAAGTGTATCAATTGGTTAAATTCAATGTCCTTCTTTACTTTTCGTTGTTTATTTTATATCTCAAATAAATATTAAGACTTGGTCCAGAAATACGGATAATCCAGAAATTCAAGTCACCTCTGGTTTCAAACTTGATAAATAAATGGTCCGGTACTGTACTTACATGATGGCAATATTGAAAGAGTAGACATACAAGACAAAGAAAAAAAAAAATGTAACAAAGAGGAAGAAAAAGATGAGAAACTCACCAGGGCTTTGTTCTCTTCCTAAGGATTTCTTGCTACGAACTGACATGGTTCACTAAAAAATTAGAAAAAAAAATAATAAATGAAAATTTAGAATTTCAACAAAATAGTGATTTAATTTAGAAAAACTTACTCATCCTTCACATCTAAAAGTATTTTTTTTCTTATGCAAGATTATGAGCTTTATATAAGGCAGTGGACATCAAAGGGACATTATTAATAGATAATCAAATCATTGGAGCCATAATCACCGACCTGACTGAACAATAAAAAACATAGGGTAGAGGTATTCTTTCCTGTCCGTCCATGTGTTCATTTCAAACGTTTTCCAGGTACAAGTGATTCAAGGAAGGACAAACGTCTGGAGTCATGATCATTCTGGACAACGGAGTGTAACACTTGAAAACATGCACGATTATCTTACTACATCGTTGTTATCTGTTCACATTACACAATATCTTCAAATTTCCTCATCTATCCACTTTAAAAATTTAAAAACTGAATGCATTTCAATGGAATTTCATGGAAGTGTAGGCAATCGGCTACCAAGTTTATAAAATTTTATAGTGGATCCATGCACTAATTATCTCCCCTACCCTAACTGTCTGCAACCACAAAATATCTCCCAAAATTCTCACACTGTCTACACAGTACCTCCATAATTTTCTATGGAATTTCAAGGGAAAGTTGGCAATAGGTTGTAAAAAGTGATTAAATTTTGGAATGGACCTATGGGCAATTATCCACCTTACATCTTAGCTAACAATCTGCAACCATACCATAACCCAGAAGTTCAGTCAGTCCACATGATATCTCCGGAAGTTCTTAATGAACTCCTCTGAAATTTCATGGAAGGGTAGGAAATAGGCTATCAAAGAAGTGATTTTGGAGCTTACCAATGCACAATTATCTCCCCAACATCAAAGCTATCAGTCCACACAGGTTTCATTTTTAAATTGAGGGTTCATGACATTTGCCTGTAAATAGCTCAAAATGACTAGCTCTTGTAGACTTTACACAGCATATGATACAGATATACAACATATATAAAAGTAATTGAGCTACAAGTGTTTTCATATTGACCCTATTAACATTTTGATACCACTAATGCCTAGCCACTAAGTGCCGAACTTACATTTTTACATCCTCTTCATTAGTCAGTTGTTCTTGTAATTCATACTATTCAAGAGATATACACATGAATATACATACACATACTTCTTGAAAAAACAAAAAAACAAACCCACTTTCATAAACTCTAGCTAAGCAGGATCAATTGTATTGATGAGAAATAAAGCAGGTAGGGAGCCAAAGAGATGGGGCTTGGCTCCTTGTTTACCTTGAATAAATAATTACATTATTACTCAGAGATGAATTGTTAGGGATGAATTTTTGTAACCTGTTTGGGTCATTCTTTAGCTGAGGTACCAAACATTTTGACCAATTCAAACGATTGGCAATTTTCTGAAGAATGACCCGTCAGTGATATTGTAGCACATTTAATCAGACATGAGATGCATTGCTACAAAATTTGAAGAAGATACATCATGTAGAAGTTCATGACCCGGAGACAAAACAGCAGTTGTTGCAATGGAAGTATCTCGATTAAAGAGTGTCACGTTGATGACAGCAATGTCAAGTCAATGTTGATGGTTTTCATCAATATCCCGAAGACATTGTCTCACCCAGTCAAACTGTCAATGAAAAGTTTTACTATGAGGTTTTGGAGCATCAGCTGCAAACGTCTAGAACAATAGAACAAAGACAGGGTTTTCCATGACAATACACCTGCCTTTGTATTCCAGCAGTTCTAGGCTTCCGATAACATCTTAGTCATTCCCCTCCTAACCTTGCCCGTGACTTTTTCCAGTTTCCCCAAGCTGAAATCCCGATTGAAAGGGCATTGTTTTGACTTGAATAAGGAAATCCAAAAAGAACTGCAGATAGTGCTCAAAACCATTACACTTGGAGCCTTTCAAGGATGCAAGGAATCTAGGGAAAAAACGCTGTGACTAATCTATACATACCCACAGGGAATATTTCAAAGATGACAGTGGGAACTAAGAAAAGTCATTTTCCTGCAATGTTCAAATTCCTAGAACTGAGGTGGGGAGGTTATGGCACCTTGTAAACACTGTAGTTTTAGCAAAAACAAATACAAAGATATTTTCAAAAAGGTAGTTTTTTTCCAGATGAATTGCCAGCTCTAAAAGAATCCCCTTTCTGTGGTATGATAGTTCATAAGGTTAACATTAGAAGACTTGCGATAAAAAGTGCCAACTGAGTGTAGTTAACAATAAAAAACTGAATATCAAAGAAAACTCTCCATAAGTTTAATTATACAAGCCTCCCCTATTTTAACAGGTTTTATGATATAATGTAATTGGATAGTGGATCCCAAAACAGTAATTTAGCTCAATAGAACCAAATTGGCAAACTTGTTTATCGCAGTTCAATTAAAACACAAGTTTCTATTTTTTTTACTTTTCAAAAATTTCGATGTTTCATCTCTACAATTCTATCTCTGTAAGAGTCACAACAGTTTTTTTTTGCAAATTTTTGTTAGGAGCGAGAAAAGAGGAAAAATAAAAAGAACAAAAAAAAAAAATTTTTTACTTTTAGAAGAATTTTTCTTCCACTCGACAAGTCATGGGTGCTAGAAATTACATTTTTACTGAAAATTTCAACAATGATAGATTGGGAGAAGGGGGAGTTAAAAATTGTAGGCAAGTGTGAGTAGAATTCTTCAACAAAATTGTAGTTCTTTCATAATTCAACTAAGTTTCTGGTGAAGAATATCAACAATGAGTTAGAGAGGAACTGTTACCAAAACCATAATTCAGTGGTCACTAAATTGCGGTTTGCAAGTCACATGCTGCCTTTTGACATTTAATGTGCAGCTAATGGCAATGTATCAGATGAGCTCCTTTTCTCGTTAGTTAATATAAAAAGCCCAAAAGGTAAATAAAAAAAGATGCTAAGCTTTATACCATGCAATGCGATTTTTTTCATTATGTTATTTTCCCATTGCTTATGAATAAAATGTATAGAAAATCATTATTATTCCCTTTAGAATTTGCTTTTGTGACCAGGACAGGGATGTTTTGAAATTAACCAATTCCGATTGTACAACGGGTGGATTTGCATTTTTTTAAATTCTCATTTATGAATAAATAAAAAATAAAAAAAATTTAAAAAAATCCTTTCCAGAGAAACATGAATCAGAATCAACATGCACTTTTATGCAATTACCCAGGAAAACCCAAACCACTAAGCTCCTTTCTCTTTCCAACTGAACTCCTTAGAGAATTCCTCACAGTCCTGGATTTCTACATCTGTGGTCTGACAAGGACACCTGATTTAATCTTTACCCAAGAGAGTACTCTGCTAAGATGTGAAAGGCCTACAATGCATATCTTCATATAGTCAATGGGGATGAAGACAAATTCTGGGAAGTCCATTTCACCAGCAATAAAACTATTTCAAGACCTTGCTAGACACCTTGAAATAAGACTGGGGTGGGGTGGGGAGTGATTGGAGACTTCCTAATAGTGGCACATCTGATGGGTAGTTTCCTACCTTCACCTATAGGACAGGCCATAACTGCCCGAAATCTATACAGTGATGAACGTCACTTGAGGATCAATAGTTGACCCCTGGTAGGTAGATGCCACTACCGCACATAAAATGAGGCCTTATGAAACAATTCGTCACAGCTCTAGGTAAGGAGTTAGCAGCTTTTAAGTACATTCCCTCAGTTATCTCATGTAAAAGGTAGGTAATTTACTAAGTATCAATGTTCTGATCACAAATACCAAGTTTGAAGGGAATGATAATGATTTTCTATACTTTTTGGACATAATCAATGATGAAATAACACTCATTACACAGGAGCAGCAAAGAATCGGGGGAGGGTTCTTGGACTATCCCCGCCCCGGGTCTGAATCCTAATTTTAATACTAGATTTGAGTGAGGGATTGTTCTTCAGTTCTGTGGGCAGGAATCGTGGGAGTCAGTGTGATGAAAGATATTTTGGGTCAGCAAGGCTTGTAGAGGAAATTTCAGAGGACTGAAGTAATGGCTAGAGGTACATACATGTACTTAGTGATCACAGAAACTAATATACATGGACAGTTGTTGAAAATTGCATCCATGTATTTGTTAATATTCAGATATTTTAGCAACTAAATGTGCATGTAACGTTAAAAACGTGTGTACGTTCATTTCTTGCAGATCTCAAACATCTGTTTATTATATGTGGCTCTTACAGTGAGCAAATTTGGCCACCCCTGGCATGATTCAATAAAGTTTAAAGACGGTCAATCTCTAACAACATTAAATAGTCAGGTAGATTTATCGGTCAAATCTAAGGGAGGTAACTCACTTGGAAATAAGCTTATCTATTACAGGTGGAAATTTTTTAAGTGAGCTTAGTCAAAGGTTTTTATTTCTATGATTCCCCTTGCAAAAGTGCCAGATGTGTTGTATTTATCTTATCTGGAATGATATTATTTCCATTTTTAACTTGAACTCCTGATAATTTGAACGAGTAACAGTTATTTTACAAAATTTTTTCAACAATGATTTCACTTGTTGAAATTTTCGTTCTAATAATGTGCAGAGGATCAATTTTTTAAAATTTTTTTTCAAGAATAAAGAATTTTCAAGCAACAATAACAATAAAAGCAGGGAATATTAATGGGAATTCTATCATGTATGTGGTTCCAGTAATTATTTAACTCTATTGACACTTCCCTACTTGGGATGCCTCAAGCATCAAGTAATGATCCTGACCCCACCCTTTCAAATGCAAGCCTCCCTGAAACTGGACTAATTATATACTTGCATTACTAATACCTAATTTTGGAAAATTTATAACTCAAATTTTTGTACTTATGGCAACGATACCTAGAATACTTGTTAACATGCTATGCAAATAACTAAAAGGCTCTCCCTTTTGAAATGAAAGGCTACTTGAATCAAAATGTCCAGCTAATATTAACTTGAATGGCTACAGTAGTTATGATTATAATCAGTGGCATTCACAGCTCCATAGAGACAGATTAGCGAGTACAATGTGAACTTGAATGGAATTCTTGATGTTATTTCATACATTGCACTGTCAGAAATAAGAAGTTCTTCATATAAAGATCAACAAAATACATTAATTAAGAAATGTCACTTTTTTCAACTTGAGATGAAATGGAGCCTGTTAGTTGACAAGTTATGAATCAAGATGAATATTGAAAGCTATAAACATACAGGATTCATTCTTCAAGATGGGTTAAATAAAGCTCATTTTCTAACTCAAAAAGAGGATAAACATTAATATCTAATTCAGCAAAATCAATCAAGAATTGAAGAGTAAATCAACTGAACCCATTAGCTCAAAATAAAACTACCCTAACAGTAAACAAAAAGAAAACTGCTATTGTAATATGAATACGGAGTGCAAATACTACATGAAACAAGAGTATAAAACCTCATTATGAACTAACTAATTTCAAAGTGCAAACAGAGATATTTATAAATGAGTCATTACATAGGGTTCATTTTCCATTAGTCAAAATTACTTTTCAAAAATTGTCATTTAATAAGTGAACTTCCTACTTTTGGTTTTATTTCACAGAAATGACAATACTAAAAATGTGTTTCTATTTTGAAAAAGCAAAATCATATTATTCTCCGTGTTTATATATTAAGCTTTCTGAGGAATCAATTCTCTTTTCTTGTTCTCCTTTCTCACCTACCCTCGAAAGGGTTTAGTAAGAATGGGAAAAAAAATGCTTATGTTTGAACCCCCACTACAACTGTAATTCATTCATTCCCTTACGAGTCAAACCTAAAAAATAAGTTATAGTAGTAGTAAACCACAGGAATATAGGCAGATAGCACAAGTAATCAATAATAAAAGATGAATTAGTTTATTTCGCCTTTGCAGGTTATAGTTAATATTATAGATACATTCAACGAGTAATAAATTACTAATAAAATTATATCCTTTGATTGCAGGAATATGTTTAGAGTAATGATATCTTAGTTGCCAACACCTGCAGAGTGTCCACAGGACCAGCTAGTTAGTACTAAAATGCTATTTGTTAAGTATCTTGAAAACAATTTCTTGTGAACTGTTTTAATTCCAATAGATTTTCAAAACTTCAAATCACGAAGACAAACACAAAGAAGACAACTAAAATCTAAATCAGTTCTATTTTCAAGCATAAAATGTGCAGCATTTATTTCAATTTTGAGATGAGTTTTTTTTCAATGAAGCAGCAGTATCAATGGAATTTAAACTTGCACTTCAGGAAGTCTTACTTATATTAAATTGAAAAATTGATTTATGCTTTCTATTGCTATGAACATCATAATTAACAAAATAATAGTATAAACACGAGAATCTATTGAAAAACAAATCATAATGTTTGAAAAATCAATGACTTTTTTTGTTTATGTTTCACTATACCTCACTGGCTGGTTGAGCAAACTGATTCAGTGAAAAGATAAACTCTAAATAAATTTACTGCATAAATATAACGTTAATGTGTAATATTCATTATCAAGATTTCCTGGTTCAGTCATCTGAAGGAGCAGCGATTTCTAAATAAGGAAAAATACTTCAATGAAATAAATTCTTCCTCTTCTGATCTTTAATGCTATGCAATTTCAGACAGTATTAAACAAGAATTGACAGAAAATCGGTTATTCAACTCTATTAAAGTGCTAACCTTATTTGCAATGTCTAAGCACTGAACTAGTAGCTGCTTCCACTTATAAACAGGTCACTGTGACCACGTCAATAGCAAGCTTTCAACATTGGTCAGTTATAATAAACATCCATGGCGAGGTTACTCAGAATGAGGGTGGGTCATGGAATGAATAAAGTGAGGTTTTATTGGTCTTCAGACATACCCAAGTTGATACATGGATAGCTGAAATATTTAAAAGCAAGCATTACATCAGAGAAACAATAGAAATAAACCAAAGAGTTAGAAGTAAAAGGGTTATTTTTAAAAGCATTTTCAATTAAATTGGTTTAATAATAACAAATCCTACTGATTTTAATCAGCATAGAGGGTGGTACTTGAGAGTGAGATCATTTGGTTTGATTATAATTAATCATTGATGAAGACACAAGAAAAATATCTAAGTTCAATTCGTGACAATTTAGTTTATACAATTTGAAAATGTTGATCTTAAAATACTTATAAAATAACAAGAATTTCATCTTTTTAAATCAAACATTCCATGCAATCAAATGCTTTCGAAGAAAGAAAGAATTCCTTAATCTTATGACATTCTAAATCCCATTGTTTTTTTTGCATACAAATCATTTATTTACACAGGAGGAGCGACAATCTGAACTTTCCGTTTCAAGTAAATTTGAGTGCTATGTAGATTATTAAAAATATATTTCATGTAATCAAAATTCGTCGACGAGAGGGCTTAAGAGCCATTTATCAAAGATGCAATCTTTTTAAATAACTAACGTCATTTTCCATTACAAGTGCACCCCTCGCACTTTAGGGTGGAGGGGAATTCAACACAAACAAAGATTTTTGCACTCTGGAAATATGTCAACAACATTCTTTTTAGCAGCCATCTGCCTGCCAATTAATGAATGGCATGTCAACTGAGCTGACAATTTGACTATTGTGGTTTGGTTAATTGAGCCAGTCATTTAATAACGGTTAACAAGAAAAAGGCAGTAATAAATCAGTAGACAGACAATGTCTGTTATTTGAATCAGTTTATTTATTTCAACTATGTGTCGAATTATTTATTTACAGACTAAGGATCTGACACAAGGCGTTTGTGAATTTAAATGTTCAGTAGCTTCTTGCTGCTATGACTGCATTTGTAATGAATGACCTTACCACTATTGTCAACCAAGTGGTTATAAATAACATTTCTATCTAGGGCAAGCATAATATTATTGTAGGTTCATATGTTTATTAACTTGGGATGAGTAAATCGATATATCTGATATTGAAACGACAATACCATCATATATTTTTACGATTCCTCAAACATTTTGCATTCTAAGGAATGAATATGCGGAAATAATTTCGAACCAACATATAAAAATAACACATTTAACGTTAATATAACTGTAGTAATGCAGATTGTAAACTTAATCAAAACAAAAATCCAATCCATTCATTCAGAAAAAAGTGTCGGTTTAGTAGTGAGAATGGCTAACACAGAAATACTAGTTTTCGTTCAAGTTTTGGAAATGATTGTGAATAAAAAATCTTTTAACTGTACCTTAGAAAGCAAACATGAAAATATTTCAATCACGAGAAATTAAGGTTTTTTCAAGTGATGATCTTACTAAGACACTAAGATTTTTTTTAATTTTTCAGAGGTTAAAATATTTGACATTTCAAATTCGTCACTTCGATTTATGACGGTTCTCATTAAGACAAGACATGTTCACTGAATTTAAAATGTTAACATAACGACAATACAAAATATTCAAAATAAATCATAAGAAAATAAAAAACGAAAGTGAAAACGAAAATGAACCTAACAACTCACTTGATCATTAAAAAAATATCTATGATTTTACTCAATGAAAATTATCTTATTTAGGATTTTTAAACTTAAGAAGATCTAGTTTAAAATTTTTTGAATTCATAAGGAATTCGTAAGAATCTTAGACAATAAAAGCAGTCGAGTTTGCTAATAATTAAGAATTCAAGTTATTTTCATAATTAATATTGCAGCTGCCAAGTGATTTCTAGATAGACCGCACTGAATACTGAAGTCTTGTCAACCTTTGGGAATCTAAGGCTAAATCAAAATAGCAATGAAAATGCTTTCATGTTATTTCATAAAATTACGTGGGGAGAGAAAAAATAAATTACATAATTCTAATTGACGTTCGATTCTGAAAAAAGCATTTTTTTTATTTTCCGGGAAAAACAAATCTAGTTTCCATCAGGGAAGTAAGGAAACTACTGTTATGCTTTTTTAGCTTTAATAATCAATTTATTTAAACCAACTAATATTATTTCAATGAATGTGATGAGAACATACTTCTCTAGTTCATTATGTCATATATAAATTTCAGGACGACTAATAATGTATTTTTCTCAATGAGTGAAACGAACATGCATAATTTTTCAAAAGAAAATCATACTTTTGTCGAATTATCGTTGAAAACTTAGTTCCTGAGTGTTAGTTTAGTTATTTAGTCAGTAAATCTACAACATTTCATAATTTTTTCTGGTTAGAAATATTTTTGCATTCAAAACTCGTTTTTTGCAGGCATGTGTACGTACAGAAACCTCTATTAATGCTCAATCAAAATTAATATTGTTCAAATTTAAATGCAAATTTGTGCTGTTTTTTTCTTATTTACTTCTTTTTTCAGCAAGGAATATGTTATAATCAAAACAGATAAAATATCACGGATTTTAAATCATGATAGATTTGTCCTAGTGGATATAAATAAACTTATAGCAATAATAATAATAATTTCGTGTTACACACGTGCCGCCATAAAAATAAAAAAAGTTAAGACTCGGCTTCTTATGTAGATACGTAGGCAAATCGCGCCATAAATTCCCAATTTCCCTCCAAATAAAATGACTTACACAAAACAACGTCTCAGTCAAAACATTATCCTAGAAACACAAATAACCACTAAAACAGAACCAAAACTGTCAATAAGAATAAGAATCTAACATTTTAAAAACTGCATATAAAAGGGGAAAACTTGCGATTCATCTCCGCGCCACTCGCTGCTGAGAGTGGACACAAAGTCGGGGTTCAGTTTAACACGCAAGTTGATCGAAACGAACATAGGAAATGAAAATCATTTAATGGATTTTCTTTAGACAGGTGAATCACTTGCGTTTCCTTTTAGAACTGTATTCTCTTCTTCATTTTCATTATCAATGTCTCCGCTCGATCACAATAAGGAATATCAACAAAAACACAGTTTGGGAAACACATAGGGAACATAACCAGGAAGGTTGATAAATGAAATGACAATAAATGAAAAACTAAATCATAGGCCTAGAAAAAAAAATAACCAAAAAGGGAAAATTGGATAAATGGTTTCTTTCATCTTTTCTATGCGAAACCGCGCTGATCAAAAGTGTTAAAAATACGGGAAGAGACCAGGAAAACTAAAAGCTAAAACTAAAGCACTGAAAGCAGCTCGGGCTAATTATAATAATACTACTACGTGTTTTAAAAAAGTAAACTCAACTTACCGATTGTCTTTTAAATTCACAAAAATCGCAGTATTGAATGGTAAAAGATGGTCTTTTTATAATCGTGTCATGTTAATTTAGAAGAATGCCGAAGAAAGGCAGGACATTTTGATGACAGATTTAATCCTAGAAGCAGGATTGCTTATTGGCGCCATCATTATGGCGAGGACGACGATGATGAGGTAGAAGAAGAAAACAAAAGTGAGAGAAGAAGGTAATGATAGCCAACACTCTCTGTCTTCATAGCATCAATAAAGTAGATTTTTTAAATGCAATATTTTCTTGAACAGCAGTGTTTGTATTTCGAGCTACCATTGAAAATTCTTTCGTCGGGTTTGTAGTGCTAATGTTGACACACGAGGGTGGTTATTTCCGTTGGGGGAGAAACTCGTTGTTTTCTTGGTGTTGCGGGTGATGATGATGCTTGTGATTTTCTTGTTATTGATCATCATCATGGTGATGATGATGACTCTCGTAATTTCTACCTTTTCCTCATTCTCATGTTTTTCTCTCCCTTTCTGTACTAATAGATATTGCTTTCTCTTTCTTTTTCCAAGTGCATTAATTTTGACCCCCTCTCTTTGTTTTGCCTTGCTCTCCTTCTCGCCCCTTACTATTTCAGTATATTCAACAGCTTAAGCAATGCACCCCACCCCGAGGTTGTACTGTAGTGCTCCTCGCCACCATTTTTCTATTTGCTGACAATCAGCCAATCAAATAACGAGTTGCGCACGGGCTCACTTTTAATTGGTTGATTTACAGGTGGCCCTCACCTTTTTGCTCGTTTGTGTACATGCTTTTCTGCTGTTGGCACTCACTTCTAAGGACAACTTGCACACAAGATTGCTAAACTAGCCATTTTCTCGCTAGACTTGGTTGATTTTTTTTTCAATTTAACGGATAAGAATCTACGATAGCCTATCAAATCTGGTAAGTTTAATGAAAGTAAATGTATGATTTTTTATTGATGATTTGCTCTGGAGTCTCGTTACAGAGTTATTTCATTTGATAAGTGGGCTTTAATGATAGTTTATATAACGTTTTTAGCTATAAAGGTAGCTGGAAATGACAAATGCAGCTAATTTTAGCCATTTTTAAAGACAGACCTAGCTAGAAATATCAAACCATACTTTGCAACACTGCTTGCACAATTGGTAGAAATGCAGGCCGACCTCAGTTCCACTAACACGATGATGCTACTCTCCCCTTCTCCCACGAAAAAAATTAAGCTTTTATAAAACCAAAGATGGTTGTCATAAAATCTTAGAAAAGGGGGAGTTGTCCAGACTCGCATACATTATTCTTTAAACTTGAAAAAACTTGTGTATCCAGTGTGATTGAATGAGATATAAATTAATTTTACTTTAAATACACCATGAACGATGAATATTGGCGCTGATGTTCGAAATTATAATCTATTCCTTGAAAGCTATCCAAAGACTATTGTGCCTGACCTACTTTTTTTCTGACAATAACCCGCGCTGTTCAATTTTCCATTGATTTATAGTTGGACAGTAGTAAGATTTAGCAGTTGCAGCTTGTCAATTGTATAGACTGCTACTACTGGCATTGGCGCACTAGCAAGAACCCTCCATTAACGCTATCATTTATTTTATTGTACTTTATTGAGAGGGTTTTCATTTGTTAGCACCTTATTGTGTGTAACTAATATCAGTAACACAGGCCTATCTAAACATTAGTGAGTGAGTAAGCCTTTGATTTTATGTTAATGAAGAACCAGCAATATCCTAACCTATTTTTTATTTCCTTTTTTATTTTTTTAAACTCTTTACTCATCACTTCAGCCAGCTACTTGTAATTATTTGACTAGCTTCCCCAGTTTAATTCTTAAGAAAACAAAACAATATTTTGCGGTCACAATGACCAACAGTACAGACAGAGCAATACTTTTTTTACCCCATATGAAATGGAGATTGGTATAGAGTTGCCAGATAGTTGGATATTTCTGGCCAAGAACTCGTAAAAAATGGCCAAATACTAAAATTACTGTAGTACACCAGAATGAGAACTTATCAAAAATACTACTGCAATAATGTCAACTTTTTTTATTCAAACGAATGGCAGAAAGTAAAGATTCAGTTTACTACATCGTAAATAAAACCTCACCGCATAACCTTTAGAAAGTTGACTTTTTGTAAAGCAAAAAACTTACTTTTTATAATCTATTGTTTAAATATAATGTTCGAAGGAAATTTAAATACAGCCAAATACTTTACAAAAGGCCTTATTTGGCCATAAAATCGTCAAAATGGCAACACCAATTAGTACTCTTCAACGTGTGCTGAGACGTCGACGTGTACTGTTAATAACTTTATGCAGACAACTTACAATTTCCCAAAATTACAAAAGAGAATAATAATGATGATGATAATAATGATGAAATTCGACAAACGTGACATCACTTTTAAAGCTAGGCCCTGATCCAAGAAGTTGCATTGTTTCTAGGTCCCAAAATAACCTGGTTCTGTTTAATAAATGAAACATTTAATGGTGCAAATTACGATATTTCATTTAAGGATGATATATCTGATTAGATACTCAGATATAGCATCCTTTAATGAAATATTACTGAAATAGACAGACAAAAGTTTTCTTTAATTATTTTGAGCCAAAATGTTAACTTTATCAACGCAAAAATATCTAGAAAAATATCTAAAGTGAAATGGTTGTGTTTATCCCGTCAGTGTTGCCAACTCAAGTTAGATTTTCCGACTAAAACTACATCAAGATATATTTTCCACTTTCGGCTAACTTTATGGCTAAAAACATTTTATGCTCATTTAAAGCCAGATTCTCAAATAAAATAATTATATACTCTGCACAATTTATTAATAAAAACTGTGCATTTACCTCTTTAAAAAAAAATATTAGATTTGGGGCGGTTAAACTAAAAATAATTAGCATCTGACTCCAAAAATATCCTTACAGCAGAAGTTTATCTATTTCAAGTGAAAAAAAATAATGAAAAAATATTTCCCCTTTGTAGGAAACATTCGCTTACATAAAAAAAATTGTAGCAAAAATATAGATATACTATATCTTATGGGTTAGCTATAAAAGGAAAGTAAATCAGCTTATTACTTTTTTAATGGCCATATTTTCGGCAATCTACTATCGCAAATCTTTATCGGCTAAATTGAGAGAAAATCTGCTATATTTAGCCGAAAAATGGCTGATTTGTATCGCTTCCGTCCTTGGTTACCAATGTGAGTTACCACGTGACTAAGAGCCTCTATTTATGTCAGTCATTTTTCAGTGTCCGAGCATGTTTATTATAAACAGGATTGCCAAATTAGCCATTTATTGGCTATATCCGACTGCTTTTTGTCCAATTTAGCCGATGAAGAACTATGATAGCCAATGAAATCTGATAAGTTTAAGAAGAGTAGATGTACAATTTTCATCAGTAATTTGCCCCGGTGTCTTTGCATCTAGCTACTTTATTAAGCAGGCTTTAAATTAATGTACATGTATGTGTGTATATTTATATAATTCTAGGTATAGAGTTAGCTGTAAATTTGAAATCTAGTTGACTTTAGCAATTTTTATAGCCAGTTTCAGCTATGAATGACAAACATCCCTTGGCTACACTGTTGATGAACAAAAATAGATCTTACCTCTCAGACCAGTTTGCCTTTCAAGTAACTTACACAGTACATAGAACGAGTAATTAAAATTTTTAAAAAGCAATGTTTAAATTATCAAGATGCAGTGTAATTCTCACCCTCTCTCCCCTGCCCCAGAGTGTAGTAGTGGTGAAATGAAAGACGAGAATGAATGTCATCTTCACAATTATAGGAGGGCGAGGAAAAACAAAAACAAAGAACCTTTGAACGTGTATTTAAAATTTTGTCCGTGTTTCTATGTCAAAGCCAAGTTTTTTCTCAGTAATTCTATCATATTAAATCACTCGTCAGTTACAAATGACGTTGACACAACTTTTTTTTTTTCAATTTCATAGCCAGTCACATCATCATTTAAATAATTAAAAAGAAATTAATTAAGTGTCTTTTTAGAAGATCATTGACGTAAAACTAAAAGCAAAATGTTTAGTATACGGTTTTATAAATTTGCTTCTTGAAAAAAAAATCACCTTTTCATTTATTTGCAATGCCTCATGAGTAAGTGGAGTATTAATGATGAGTTGGAGTGACTGAGTACTTAAGTAACAAGTAATAAAATCTTGCATCGTAGTCATAATAGTGGTTCTGGTAGTAGTGGTAAGTATGATAAAACAAAAACGACTCTAGTAGTTATCGGTGTGAGTGATGTGTATATGGTGGGGTTGTGTAATGACAACCATAATCCATAGCGACAGTTAGTGTCAGAGGATGAAAGTGAATGATGAGTTACTTCAACTTACTTGAAAGAAGCCCTCCCACGCATCTTTAAAAAGATTCTTCCTTGAAGTGGACATTTCTGCAACTGCCATTATTGTCTCTTCTTCTTCGCTTAATTTTTTTTTCTTTCTGCGTTCTATCTCAGATTTTTAACAATTGTTTCAACATCTTTTCCAACCACTGAGTGAAGGATTAGATGAAACAATCACAAAATTTATGGACTAGGCAGTAGAAGATTTCTGTTTAAATGTTGTTGGTTATTTTCGTTTTTGTTTTAATTCTAAATTCTAAAACATCAAGGGGAAAAAAACTAAAAGGCATCTAGAAATAATATCAAATTAACTTTAATAACCAAAGAAACACATTTCAAATAATACAATATTCCAAGAGGATTATAGTTCATTCAGTAGATAAGTCCATTATGTAATTGATCCAATTGGTAAATCCCAAACGAAGATGGGCATTCAGTAGATCACGTCAAATTTATATGTTTCTTCTAAAATCTTGTGTTCTTCATCTAGAAATGAACATTCATCTTAAAATTGAAAGGGGGGGGGGAAATCGAGCAAATGTTGAAATATTTGCCGGGGTAAAAAAACTGTATAACATTGTATAATACAATGAAAAGCATCAATTGAAAGAGAATTTAAAATATTGTTTAAAATCCTTATGATTTTAGTTAAATTGCATTCAATGATAAATTCAAAACTACATTTGTAGCTCATTACAAAGTAGAATAGATTTAAGGATGAACCAATTTTTCAGGTAAATCAGCTCGAGTGGGCGGTGTTATGTTTTACATAGGTAAATCGGGACACCTCTCTCACCTGATAGAACAATCGACCAAGAATAATTGCGGATGGATGAAAACATACATTGGTCTACAGAATTATGCTGCCGTAAATCATGATATAAGCTTTGTGGATTCAAAATATCCCCCCCTTACACACACACACACACATACATATATATATACACGCATATATATACATATATATATATATATATATATATATATATATATATATATATATATACATACATACACACACACACACATATATATATACTCACACATATATATATATATATATATAATATATATATATATATATATATATATATATATACACACACAATCTTATGTGAGAGTGAAATGCAATATCAGAAGGTTAGCTGTAACAAATGATTTCTTATATTTTATTTCGACATTCCACCCAAACAGGCTTCTCCAAGAAATGTGGAAGATATACAAGAGAATAATGTATTTATTGGTGGTCTGTGACTTGAAGTGGGTGAGGATGATAATTAAGTGGATGGCTGGGTGTCAAGTCACTTCCACCCTGAGAAATATTTGTTCTCTGGTGTGGGAGATCACAAAAAAATCATGTCCTTCAGATAAGCTGGTTGTAACTGATATTTTGAAGTTTAAAAAATCGTTTGTACAACTTAATTAAACTCGAGTGGTGGATGATTTGGGTCAAAAGGGATCTGTTCCAATTAAGCAGGGCCAGAGATCAGGAGATGACTGAGTGAAATTATCTAAGGTGGATCCAATGACCTGAGGTCAGATACGTTCATGATGTAGAAGGGGCATTTATTGTGCTGAGCCTCTGACCATGTGTGTGGTGAATGCTGTTGGTATAGAATATATGAACACGCAATGAGAAACACTACTCCTCAATGCCCAGGCTTCTGCAATATACCCAACTCATAGCAAAATACCAAGATATCATTACCAACATTCAATTAAAATAAGTTAGTAACTCCCTATAAGTTCACACTTAAGAATTGCATTTCAATAATACACACAATATGACAGCACAAACAAACATGATGTATTAAGATGCTCATTAATACACAGCATACACATAAATAGGCTTTATGAACATACCAAGCAATCTGTATGGACACAGACATATCTGACATCAAAAAAACACACACATCTATTTTCGAACATACATTTCTGCGCACACAATGTCACTTATATACATATATCCCCATGTCAATCCCATCAGCCACAGCGGATGACCATACGAGAACGTTAACACAAACGAATGGATTTTAATGATATGACATCTGAAATCTAAAAAACACATACATCTATTTCTGTACATATTTATAAGCACATACCTATGTCAATCCCTTCCTCTTTCCTTGCAGTCACCAACCAGGACCTCTGACACAGAGACAAGCCTCCTTACAGATAAGATTACAGCCACTAGTCTCCTATTCCCACATCATCACCTCCACACCTTCTATCTATCCAATTTAAACTTCTTAATATTTTCACTTCTTTTAGTTTGTGAATGCTTTTCTAAAGTGAAATTTGTCACGAGAATAATTGCTTACTTGGTTTCCGCTTGGTCCCTCTCTTTCTCTCTCTATCTATCTATTATCATAATGTCAGATAACTCCCATCTAATCATATACTATATATATATATATATATATATATATATATATATACACAAAAGTTATCGAGCTCTGCATTGTTTTTCTTTCTTTTTTTTTTGATTAATCATCCTGAATCGGATTTGGTGACATTTATCTACTCAATTAGCAATAGTAAAACAGTTTACTATCTAAATTGATAATAAGTAAGAGAGAATTATTATTGATTGATTTATTTACATGGTTATCAATACTTTATTGATGACTTTAGCATAAGTATTCAACCCTTTAACTAATACCTTGTTGAGGCTCCTTTGATGGATGTTTTTTGTAGCCTTTAATAAGGCTTCTGCATCTTTCGGCTAATTCATTTGACCATTCTGTTATACAGATTCATTGGCTTCCATTTATGAAAAATAGTTTTCAATTCATGCCATATATGTCCGATTGGATTTAGGTCAGGTGGTTGAGAAAGCCAGTCCAGATTATTGTCTTGTTGAAAGATGTATCGCCTACCAAGTATAAGCTGGATTGCAGATGGTAAAATCTTTTTCAAAAGAATGGAGATATGTTAGAGGATTCATTTTCCCCTTAATCCTCGAGAGTTTTGTGGTATCTGCTGCACTAAAACAGCCCTATAAAATGTTGTTTCTACCACCAGGCTTCATTACTGGAGAAGTATTATTTTACATTATGGACTCTGTTTTTTTTTCTCCAAAAGTAATGCTGCTGTTTATGTCCTATAAATTCAATTTTTGTCTCATCTTATCAAATAATTGCATTCTAATAACCATTTAACTTGTCCGAAAACTTTTAGTGAATGTTCAACAAGCCTTTTTTTTGTGTTTTTTCTGTAGTGGCGTTTTTTGAACAACACCTCCATGAAATCCTTGTCGGCTCAATGTTCTATGAATTAAGACACGTACATTTATTCCAGCATTCTTCAGATCTGTCTGGATATCCTTTAGACTCAAAATTTCAAATTGACTGAAACTTCCCTCTGTGATTTTAGTCTACCCTCATGTTGAAATCTTTTTTAGGAGCGTTGATATGGTACAAATCTTTTACCCTCTCCTATCCAGCTCAGACTTGGTGAGTGATTCATCTTCCAAGACAATGACTTGAAACATATACCAAAAACCACCTAGGAATGGTTCAAGAAGAATAAGATTGAGGTAATGGTATGGCCTTCTCAATCTCATGACTTTAATACCATCAAAGATTTGTGGCGTGAGGTGAAAATTGCTGTTCATAAATGGAAGCCTTCAAATTTGAATGCTTTGGAACAATTCTGCATAGAATGGTAAAAATACCAGTCGAGATATACAGGAACTTCATTGAGGGCTATAGAAAATGTTTATTGGTGCCAAAAGAGCCTCAAGTAAGTACTAGTTGAGGGAGTTGAATACTTATGCAAAGGTTATTATAATAAATTATTAATAATAATTCTCTCTTATTTATTATCAATTCACATAGTAAACTGTACACATATATACACATAGACACACACATATATACATATGTACAGAAATTGTAAATGCACTTATACGTATATACATGCATTGTATACACACATATACATATGTATATACATATACACATGCACATATCATATGACCTGTGTATGAGATGTGGATTATAATTCATCCAGCAGTAGTAGATTGAAGAGCCAATTCAGAAAGCCAGAACTGATGGTACAAATGAGATTTCTTTATTCAATTGAACATGTTTTGTTGGTCCAAGCTAACTTTTTAGAAAAAGTGTGAATATACAGAAAGGTGTCTATTTATAGATTCCAGGTCAGTTGTTGGTATGAAGTCCTGGATTGATTAAACCTAATAATTTATAAATGCCCCAAACAAACTGGGGTGGTGTTTTATGAATAAATTTCAGATGAAATTGTTGTTGAAGTCCCAAGAAAGTATATGTTTATTGAGAGGAATGTCCATAAGTGATGTATAGTTGATAAGCTGTGGTTGGGGAGGTTTCATCTGATTTGGTGTCAAGTTTCATGTGTGTGTATATGCCTGGTTTGTGCTGATTGGTATGTATAGGAACTGGCTAACACAGGTTTAATGTATGATAAAATTGAACAGATAATTTGCTAAGCAGAAGTAATGTAAAAAGAGTTTGTACAGGTTGTGAGGTCAAATTGCCTCGTGTAAAGATGGGATCCGAAAAATGTTTGGAATGGTTGCAGGTATTTTATCTGATTTGGTGTCAAATTTCCCGTGTGTGTGTCTGGGTAGTTTTTACTGGTGTTGAACCTAAGCAGCCTCTGTCATAATTTGAATTCAGTTGACTGATTCTGTTTTCCATGTTGGTGGCCACCACACACCTCATATGGTCTGTCCTAAAACTTTATTTCATTGACCATATGAAAACTGGTGTAATCAAAAAGGTTTGGCCAAATCTGCTTGGCATGTGACTATTAACCTATACTAGCATGAAATGATAGATCATGTGGCTTACAGTATAGGATTGGCTCTGAGTACTAGTCTAGGATTCTCTAAATGAATTTAGATGAAAAGGCTTTCAAAAAGGAGACATTACTAATTTGCTTTTAGTATGTTGGATAAACCTATTTTTGCATAAAGGAGTGTTACAACTTATACAACACTTGTGCAAATCATTTTTAAGCGGTGATATACAACTAGTGTTTTTTATTTGGGTCACATTTGAAAACTTACTCCTCAACCAAGACACAAAAAACACATTCTGGTAATAAAATCATAAACCCCAAATATTCACTCAGCATCTGTTATAAAATACATTTCACTTAAGGCATACAACATTTCTTGGCTCTTGTCCAAACACTCACATACACAAAATTTGTTCTATGAAAGGTGCCTATGAGGAATTCTTGGCATTCCATACTCTGGTTATGTTACAAGTGATAAGTTCCTATGCAGAAGTTCCTGGTAAAATTCAAGATTAGCATCTTATATTAAGGGAGATAACTCTAACTTCAGCATTGAACAGATAACAAAAAAAATTAAGAATAGCACATTCCAAATTGGGCAAATTAATAATTTATTATTAATTAATCCTAATTCAAAAACACAGAATTTGGTTGATTGGTACATTTTCTACATTAAATTCAAAACATTTCAATGTAGGATTTAACTGCACTGTTTTTCTGAGGACCACTTGTAAGTTGTACACCAGCCGGAAAAGTTAAGTAGAATTCAGAAATTTTTTCATAATCTTCCATCAAGCTTACACACACACACACACACACACACACACACACACACACACACACACACACACGCAAGTGTTTGTTGTTCTATATGTTGGGGTATGTAACTTCTCAGATTTTTTTAGCGAAAAACATAGAAAAAATGAAAATAAAATCAAGTGGATATTAATCCAAGTTCATTGTAGAAATTAGAAAGTACAAAAGACACAATCAAAGCCTATGATCTTTTTCATGTAAACAGATTAACAGTAAGGTCACTCACTCACAACGCTACAGAAAAGATTTTTGAAAAATAGAAAGCAGGATATCTGGGTTATTAATTACTTTTCTTTTTTAGACTTGAGTAGTTTTGTTCATCATGCAAAAGAATATGTGGATACTTTTTATTCCTTATTCTCGGGAACTATCTCATTTATTTATTTGTATGTTTATACTTACCACCATGTCAGAAGACAGCAAGGAAGACCAAGGTGGAAAACAGCCAAGCCATAAATAGTTTTCTCTGACCTGGACTGGATCTCTTCACAGATTAGTTATGAAGTCAGTTGTTCGCCATTAAATAGCAAGGTTGCCAGATAGTTGGAGACAAATCTGGCCCCAAACACACAAAAATGGCCAAAATGGCCAAATACCCAAATTGTGTAATAAAGCAATTATTTTATCAACTAAGGTATTGAAAATCATCAGAATTGATTTTTTTTAGATTTTTCAACGTCACTATTCATCTTGATCTTAATTTTCTAATAGCTTTTTTATTGTAACTTTACAGTCATGGCCTTTGTAATAAAGTTGGGATTACAAATAGCAACTCAGATATTTAAATAAATGTTTAAAAGTAATGAAAAAAAAATTGATAATAATGATTGTTAATAAAACATTTCCATACTGAAATACATACCAAAAATAAGAATTTATTAGAAATTCAACATTAGTGCAAACGAAGTCAAAATGGCTAAACCCCAAAGTTCACGGCCATATGCTTTACAAAAAGGCCAGATTTGTCATATTTGGCCATAAAATGGCCAAAATGGCAATCCTGCAAAATAGCAACATACTGTTACTTATCTCAACAGTCTCTCTCTCTCTCTCTCTCTCTCTCTCTACTACACACACACACACATTTATTAATGAACATTTGCTAGGATATAAAATGCTTCATATCAGCTACTTGAGACTGGCTATTCTAGCCCACACTGGGTAGGTGGGGCAATAATTGAAATTAAGTTAGGAACAACTAGTATGAATTAAATGAGGTTTTTAGAAACTTCCTTTCGTTTTTTTCTTCTTCTTCCTCTTTGTTTTCATTCCTACAGATGTGTTTGTTAAATATTCAATACAAGAGAAGAAAAATTACAATAATTGATTTCTGTGCAATTTTAAAAATAACAACCAAGGCACTTAGAATAGTTGAACATGAAGTGCAGTACAGCACAGCGAAAGAGAGATGGATAGAGAGTGTGTGTGTCTGTGTGTGCGTGTGAGAGAGAGAAAAAAAGAATGTACATATGACAGAGAGTGAGAGTTATAGAGAGAGTGTGAGAGAGAGAGGAGAGAGAGAGAGTGTGGGTGTGTGTCACTACGTGAGAAAAGGAGAAACATAGAGGGGAAAAAATGATTGCTTGTCAATATTTATAGTATAAATCTGTGTAAAAGATGACTCAACAAGAAATAAAATTATGCAAATCAAAAGATGCTTCTAGAAAAGGGACAGACAGACAGACAGGTCAGGTCATCCTTGTGTTGTTGCCTCAGGTCTACTACAAAGTAAATGGCAGGGATTTAATCGCACAGAAATGTACAAAAAAAAAAGTTCTCACTTGTTTCCACTCTTGCGGTCGGTTGTTATCTACTTGTGACTGGTGAGGCCCGTCATAAAGATCAGTTCTCGAAATATATTTTTAGTTTACTCATGCCATCAAAAAATAACAGATGTATCTTGTTATAATTTGTCCTAAGTCTGTCTGTCTGTACTTGCCTAACACAAAAACTACTTGATATAAATACATGAAATTTTCTTTGAGTATGGATTTGATCCCCGCAAAGTGTTTTTAGCTGATCAATTTGTGAACCCCCCCCCCCCCCCGGAATATCTTTTTTGAGGGGTTTCAAATCAAGGGTGTCTGTTTATGTGATTATTCAACAATGATAATTTTTTTTTTTTATGCTGATGTAATAAAAGAATTTTAATAATTTTGCAGTTGCATTGTTCATATTCAATGCTCCCTGAACATTAAACTAAACTTGAGGGTAAAATTAATTGAATAACACGAGTTATTGGTCACTCAATAGAAACTGTTATGAAACCAATGTCTTTTGGCAGCCTGCTTTGTTGGGCAGTGATCATTATAAAAATCCAAATTTTCAAAAAACAAGCATGAATGCTGTTGGACACAAAGTGAGGGACCAATTTAGCAAAAACTTATATTGAAAATTGAACCCCTCTCTGAAAATCTGGGGCTCTCAAGAAACAAAAGGACAGTTTTTTTCTAGACATGATAAGGAGTAAATGTTTGAATATTCAGCCCTCTAGCTCCATTGGTGATATACACATGGCCAGCCTACAAGTCCAACTTGAAAATGAAGAAACCTATGTTGTCAGTTTTGGTTGATGGTTTCTAATTATGGAGTTTTATTCATCAAGTTCAAAATTACGTAAAATTCTATTTCTACTGTGTCACCAGAAGAGTCCATTGTATAAGGCTGGTCAAAATACCTCTTGTCAACCTTCATTTTTTTTTGTATTGATATAGAAGAATGTTATACTCACACAAAAATAAGTATGTGTATATTATGCACATCTGTTGGTTTCTCAATTGAAAAATGTTCTGCCTTCAACCCCCCAAAATTGACAAATGGCATTCTATTCACCATTGGATAATTATTAACATTTTAATATTCTTATACGTCATATTATCAATACTAATCAACTGTACCTTTTGTTTCAGATGTTATAATAGTGGATACAAGATTCTGGCAATTTTGAGGCATTATTTTAAAATGGTTAAAGCTGCTAGCAAAATTCAGGAAATGGAAGGAAATGAAACAAAATCTAATCATAATATCCTAAACGTTTTGAGCATAGTAACTCATCCTTTGAAAGCCCAGAAGTGGACAACCATTACTATTATACCATTTCTATTATTAGAGAGGTCAGTCATGTGACAAATATGAATAAAAAATAACCAGATCGCTATCACGTCATTAAAATTAATCGAGATTTTCTTGCTGTGAAACTCTTTCCAGTATTAAATGATCATAACTTGATTATTTCTCCATCGTTTGACATGTTTTTTATTCAAAAGTATGGTAGATAATGTTGTTCTGACTAAAGTCTTCTTGAACGAAGATCGCCTCATTGCACTGCATGCAAATGGTCCACTAAGACACCTCAGTCTGTTCAGTTCTTGTATAGGATCCTCCATGTTGAAATAATGAAAATATCTTTTGATCTGAATTCTCCATGCTTTGTACTTAATTACTGTAGGTTGCACATCTGTCTCCAGGGTATTTTACTATGCTGTGCAATGGAATTAATATTTCATGAGTGAAATAACTGATGATAAATAAAACTCACAGAATTGTATAACCAATTGCATTGAAATTTAATGTTTTAAGTATCATCATAAATTTATTTATGAAATTTTAGATCGGACAGTTTCGAGTACATCAACTTGGAATCTTACTACTCCATTCCAGTGATGACAATTTAGCTGTTTTGGGGTCAAAATTCAGCCCCTTCAGTTATGACGGCCTGAGTGTTGGTTAATATCAGTAGTAACTTGGAGGGAGGGGGGCAATATTTTGATTGTAAAATTAATGTAAATATCAATTAATGTAAGATTTGAAGCTACAAGCAAGATTCGGAATTTGTGGCTAAACTAGAAAAAAAGCTAAATATAGTTAAAAAAGAGCTAATTTGGCAACACAGCTTGAAACATGCTGCTGAACTAAAGCAGTTCGACTGATTAGTTATAGGAACAATTGCCTCAGAAACATGGGCCTTACTAAAAATATTAATTGCGACTTTGAACTTTCATAACTTTTGATCTAATGAGCAGATTTTTGTCAAATAAAGTATTTTGAGCTCAGCAAAATGCCTTTTATCTTTTACAATAACTATCAGTTATGATTCACCTGATCCTCCTACTATTATGATAGTTTAAAATCCGAGGAACCCAACCACTAGCTCATGAGAACATGGATCATTGAAAAATACTATTAAGGTAGAGCATTATATAAGCTTTAAAAAAACATACAGGAGACCTCAAAAAGTTCCCCATGAATGTAAAAAAAACAGTATAACTCTTGATAGACCTTGATACTTAATGAGCTATCAGGGAATTCGAAAAAATGGAGATCACTATTATTAGAAAGTCGTTAAAACATACAGAAATGTGTGTGTATGTGTGGGGGATTTGCATCATATTATTGATGTACAGTGGTATACTTTTCAGTTATTATATTGATTTATTTTCATTAGAAACTGTCAACCAAAACTGTCTAAGTAGGTTTTTTCAGTTTTCAAGTTAGTCTGGCTATCTACTTTTTGCATGTACAGTAATGGAGCTAGAGGGCTGAAAATTTAAACGTTTACTGATCATTATGTCTAGAAAAAAATGTAAATTGGTCCCTTGGTTTGTGTCCAGCAGCTCTCATGCTTCTTGTCTTTTGAAAATTCGGACTGTCTTAGTGATCACTGCCCAACAAAAAGCTAGTGAAATGACTGATCGATCACATCTTTATCCAGTTTAATAATTGATCACTCCAGGGCTGGAATAAGGCAGTGTAGGGCCTGTAGTATATGTTATGGAGGGGCCCTAAATTAAGAAGATATTCATTAATATTGAAATGCATAATTTCTTTTACTTCCATAGTAAAATGATCAATTCTTTTTCTTCTGCTATACAGACAGAAAATACAACAAACATGTCTAACATCTCAGTAACAGCATCACTTAGTTTACGTTTTGATCTTTTTGCAGTGGCTATGACTTCAGTTTTAAGTACCTTTGTATCTATGCATCACATGTGTTCTATCACATAGAAAGATACCACTCTCCGATTAGTGATGATTAACTGAAGTTACCAGTTTTAAACTGCTGGTCACTTATAAAAGTTGGAGGCAACATAGTAGTGTAGTCATAGAGCAGGTGTTGGATCACTGATTCGCTATTGGTTGTTTGCAAGCGTTTAGTGCAGGGCCCTGGAAATTGCGGGGACCGACCATAGCATATGCTATTTTTGCTACATAGTTAATCCAGCACTAGATCACCCCCAATACGGTATGCTGCCAGAAGACGTTGGTTACGGGACAGTTTTTATTGAGTGACTAAGCAGACCTGTTTTAATATCAATCCCCATTTTTGTACATGGATGGCTCAGTGTTATTCATTTATTTTAATATAATTTTATAACTCTCTTTACACCTTTCAATAGCTCCTTCATTATTTATTGTCTTACTAATTTTATAAGCCTACAAAGATTACTGGGTTTTTTGTCTAATACAAAGCACAGTTCAGAATATGTACTGGGGCTTTACGTTAAGAATAACTCAAGACAATGCTTGTTGCCTAGAGGTGAATGTAGCAGTTGAGAAGGTCTGATGAATAAATGCTGGAAATATTTAATCACTAGTTAATCCGGGCTATAATATTTGCGGATATATTTGAATTTCTATGTGATCATTTCTTTTTCAGCAAAGAAATTACTGAACTAAAGCAGAAGAGTCCATTATTTTAAATGGAGGGTAGGAGATATTTTTATCAGCAGAATTATCACTTTTAAGTGGAAGAGTACATTGTTACTGACAGAAACAAACAGAAAAAATCACACTCTTCATTATATAGATAGATGTATCATTAAATATTCAAGACACTTATAATCTCTTCATTGTTTCCTTTTTCTAGGAATGGGACTATTTGGGAAAGCTATGAGATTAAGAGATCATCTTGGTGTAAACCCATCTGGCAACTTATGTTTAGATGTTCATCTTGATTGATTCATCATAATTTGAAGGTAAAACTCTAAAAAAGCCTTAAAACTGTAAAATTAACTTTAAAAAAAACTTTCTGTGCCATAAATAAAACTTGAAAAGTTGAAAAAAATGAACAATGGTTTTTATTTGAATTTACACTTATTTCCAGTTTATTTGAAGTAAACTAAACTGTAAACTAAACATTTAAGAACTGCCTATGATTTAATTAAAGACACAATGTACTAATGTACCTTTGATTTTTATTAGCAAACAAATTGAAATATGAGAGCAATTTTGAATAAAAAAACCTTTTTTAATTTCAAGTTTTATTTACGGCACAAAAATATTTCTTTCAATGAAAGTGAATTTACAGTTTTGAGGCTTTTTAAAGTTTCACCTTTGAATGATGAATTGATCAACATATTTTCCCTAATGTGAAAATGTCAGTCGCCAAATTGGCTAATGCCAAAGTAGGTTGGATGCCTAAAGACTCATATCAGAACGTGCACGCCAAAGTGGCTTTGCCAAATGATGCCAAACCCTTTTTTCTAACTATTAAATGTATGAAAATGTATTTGCAAAAAGAAAACAAGGTATTTATTTCATTGTACATGATCCAGGTTATGTATTTTGCTTGATTTTTTGTAATATGTAATCTAATTTTTCACTATTAAAATTTTGAAAATATGTTTTTTGTTTTGTATGCAAATTCACTTGTTAGTTCATGAGTAATTAAAATTTATTGCTCCAAAGCTAAGGATCAGTCATGATTACCTCCATTTAGGGGGAAAATCTCTTGCTTCAAAATGAGGCTGTAGGTGATCATACATCTTAAAGAACAGAAGTTTGAATTTTGAAGTCATCAAATTGTTGTTAGGTAGGAGTGGTGATTGTCTTTTTATGCTTAGATCAAGAGTAAAGTGGAGTTCATGGAAAAGTAGAAGATGAAAGCAGAGTGTTCGAAACATCAGGGAAAGTTCTGATGACACAAGGAAAAATTAGTTACCGTTGGAAAAGTCTGCCTCATGAAATGATGAGGTTTGGTAGCCCGATTCACTATGTACATTCTCAGGAGACTCTGATGCTACACAATCGTTAGCACATATCATAAACAAATGGGATGTACATCCACAATGTCTCAAAAGTATCTTGTTGCATATGAGACCATCCTTGTTCTCCACAAAAAGTGAACGTAACTTTCATTCTCCTGTCCCACATTGGCCAGAACTTGAGTGGGAGTTTTAAAAAAATTGGGTGATGAATTAGAGGAATTTAGAGAAAAGCAGAGTTTGTTTTTTTTTTCTTAATATTCCTTGCTGAAATGAGGGCAAGGGATGTTTTATATGCCACCAGATCCTGTTATTCTCTCTCAAAGAATTCAGTGAAGTTTGGTTGATGGGAAAAGAATTTGCATAAACTTTTGCTTAGCTAAGTCCACTAAGATTTTTCCCTTGTGTTGGAAGAACCTTTTTTTGGTGAAAGCAACTTTCTTTATGGCAAAGAATACAGAATGCCAGTTGTTGTAATTTCAATAGATTCATTATATTATGATATGTTTTGATGCGTTTGTATCTCTAGCATCAGTCGATGTCACTTTCTGACTGATTGACATACCGATATGCGAGTCATATGTTTTGCCAATTTACATGTTTTTCTTCTAAATCTAAATATTTTTGGTTGTGTCTAGATGTCAGAAACTGCTATTTAGATGATATTTTTGTATCATATGAAAATAAGTAATTTTTTGATAGAATAAATGTTGGAGATCCAAGCCATGTTTAATTTATTTATAATATGTTATATATTTCCTAGATTTTAGATATAAATCTAGAGAATCTAGATGTTTCTAGGTATTTTCAGATGTTTTTTGCCTCAATTTTAGATGTAAGTTTGATGTTGGCCCTTGTTAGAAATCCACATAAGAAAAGAACTAGTGCATCTATGGTCTGACTTTCAGGCTTGTTATTGATGTCTCTCTTGGCTACCTTAACCAAAAATGGCCACAGTTGCTTCCTTACAGATGAAAAACTGGTTTTTATAATGGCAGTAAAACATGAGAATTGCATTCCATGGCTTTCTGACAAAAAGCAAGTCATTTTTAATCAGCAATCTAATCAAACAAGCAGACAGACTGCAGATAGAGACTCCTTACCTCTTTTCCATTATTCATACATTCACAGACATAAATCTATAAATGTACGTACAGAAATTTATTTGTAAGTATATGCATATACTCTTACAGTGCTAAAGATAAGCAAGATAAGTACATACACTGATATAACCATGTACACACACACACACGACACGCGCAACACACACACACACACACACATATATATATATATATATATATATATATATATATATATATATATATATATATTAATTATTATATGTCCCACCTAGAAAACATAGTATCAATAAACTGGTAGATATTCTGTCCCAGCCTACATAGCAGTTGTAGTTGGTACATGACATAATCATTACAGACTGAAAGACATGAATTTAAAGAATTGTAATGTTCTAAACACCAAATGCCAAGATGGAAAAAAATTGAGTAAAAATAAAAATTTTTGTTATTCTTGATTTTCAAAGTTATGAATAAGGCCATTTCATGGAAAGTAATCCTGGATCAGGGAATTTGAAATCCGGGTTTTTTCAGCTTTGTCACATTTTTTCTGAGAGTATAACCTGAATTACAATAAAATAATGAATTCCTATTCTGGTCTTCCTTATGTTGTCTGTTCTGATGCTCTAAACATGAATCATTGTTGGAACTCTAAGAACAAAAAAAAACTCCAATTCTTCAGGTATTGATTTTCATTACTAAATAGAATATAACAATGCTTAGGTACATATTTTGTGATAGATACGGATATTTCTAGATAATTGACATCTCAAGTTTCTTTTGTTGATCCATGTTGGGAAAAAGTGCATAAAAGTTTGCCCAATCACAGTGTAACACACGTAACACTTAAACACAATTTTTTTTGTTGCAGTTCTCTGATATAAGACCTGAGAAATGTAACCTTTTCGATTAAAAGCTAATGGATGATTATAGATAAAATTATTAAGGCAGGCAATTATTTGTATCTTCTTATGTACACAAAAACACCTTGAATTTGTGTAACACACATAATGTTACATGTGTTACGGAAAATGTTATAAGAATTACAAGTCACAACTGATTAGAACATAAAAAAATCAAGAGACCAAATTGAAAATTCAAACATGCTCTTTTCCATGGTTTTTGTTTGGAAATAGTACAGCTTGTCCCACGTATCCATTTTTACCTTTGAATGAGTTGGGCCAGATCCTGATTATGATTATTATGATGAAAATGGCTTCTGAGAAATATCGATGAAATTTGAAGTCTTCTTTGACATCCTTTTCTGGAAAAAAAATATTTTTTAGAGCTTGGCTGTTAACATTTTCAGAACCTACATAAAAGATCGACTATGACCAACAAATTTTCAGTTCAGTAGAACTTCTCATTATGAAATTGTGGCTAGTTCAAAATGGATAAAATTATTTTCGTCACTGTCACACCAAACAAAGTAGAGACTGAATAAGTGAAGATGTCGTTTCATTTCAGACCCAAAAGAATCTATGACTAAAGTTAGAACAAAATAGGAGATGGTTGTGTGAGGTACTTTGCTAAAATTGGTCCACTTGTCACATAATGACCCTCATGCATTTGCGACACTTTAGACGTGTAACACATGTAACGTTTCTTTATTACACATATAACATTTCTTTGTAATGCACATAACATCTAATACTTGTACTCAATAGGGTTCAATGAATGTAAATTCACCAAAAAACTATGGTATTGATCAGAAAATTGAATACTTCAAAAATCTTGATATTTTGTTTTTAAAACTACACTTCTCAGATTTTCTAAAGTTTCTAAAAATGTTCCAAACTTCCTCTCCATTTGAATGTAACACACAAAATGCTGCAAACATAGCTCCTGCAAGATACTGGTGAAAGGAAGAGGAAAAATTCCTATTCCACTAAAAAGCATTATGACATAGAACCGCAGAACTAAAGAATAATGGAGGATAGATGATTAGGTAGAGTAGTTCTGATAGATTTTAACCTAGAAATACTCATCTGAATAGTAACACACGTAACGTGGAATGGACCTGTGTTTCATATTCTTGATAATGACCAGAGGATGATTGAAAGCATTACAATTCATACTTGCAAACAAATCTTATTTACACTTGATCCAGATATTCATAACTTTGTGCAAAAACAGAAGAAATTTACTAAAAAATCAATAAAACAATCATTGTCTGTCATCTTCAAATGAACCTGCTTGAATATATATATAAATAGATTAAATCTTACTTGCTGGGATACAGGGAAATCAACACAGCCAAGCAAATAATATTTTATAGAAATTTCATAAAATTAAATTGTGGAGTGCACTTGCCTGCCCCTAAGTCTACTGAGTCTGTTTGCACAACCTGGCAGATTTATGCGCACTCTTGGGCAGGCCCACATAGCCCCCCCCCCCGAACCCTACACATAGCCCCCTGAACCTTACACATAGCCCCCCCCGAACCCTACACATAGCCCCCTGAACCTTACACATAGCCCCCCCCCCAACCTTAAAAAATCAATTTCTCTCAAAACTGAGAAATCATGTGCTCACCTATAGTGTTATAGCATCAGAGTATACCATTGGATATACATAGTGCCTGTGTTTTTTGTCATGACTGGGTGACGGGTATGATTAGGGTTCTTGCTTAAAGAAAAATGTTTTATTGTCAGGTTAGGATCAGATTCCTAAAAGAAATACGGTCAAACTGACATGAGGCCTAAGGAAAAAAAAATTCACATCCACTGTTTCCTACGACAGACATGAAGTAAAGATCCAACTTGGCATTATAGTTACTAGCTGAAAATACTAACCCTCTGGGTAGTTATATACCGATAAATAGAGATATGCTAAATATGGATCTTACGGTAGTAAAATCTTGGGGTAAGTAATGATTTAATGTTTTACCGTCATAGGCTCTAGATTGGTGGCAAATTAGTAAAAGTATCGATTGAGATTCGGTTCACACTTTTTTGTGTCTGCTAATTCTTTAATAGCAGACATCCTAATATTTGAATAGCAAATAAGTAATTTTATGTGCTTCATGAAGATAAATAGTGGTTGAAATTGATACAATGAGTTTTTGTCAAGAATTGGTTTTGTTCTTATACATTGCAGTTTTCTTAAGAAATTTTTTTTATCTACCTTCTATGTAATACTATCTGAACTCAAAAAACAAAATCGAATCCCTATCAAAATAAAGTCAATATAAGAGAAACAAATGATATTTTTTTTAAAACTCAGTATATGGTAACAATTGCGATTTCATACTTTGAAATTCTAATTGTTACTTTTTGTTAAGCTCTTAAAATGCATTTTTGTGTTTCCAAAATCATGGAATTCTTTGGAAATCATAGTCTATAACCATCTAGAGTGAAATATCTTAAAGCCTATCTTGTGGGGGTAAAATGTAATTGTCTGGGAGAAATGTTGTGGCAAAGAGGTTAAGCAAATTTTTGTCATATACAGGACATTGTAAATAGAACCCCTGCCTCTAAGACCTTTAAAAAAGATTTTTCTCAAAATTGATAAATATACCGGAAGGTTTGAAGGTTTAATAGATTGAAAGCACTTTATCTGGTCTGTTGAATCAATTTTCTGTGTTTTTAACCACTGATCCAATTTTCTTAGAAATAAATAAATCTTTAAATAGAAGCTTACAAATTAGGACGGCAGGCCAGTAGGGACCTTGGCTGTTAGGATGAAATTACTCTTACAGGCAAATTTGCAGTCCCTAGAATGCAATCACTTGGGAGTCTATAAGACGCAAGCAAGCAAACATACAAATGAACAAAAATTAACCACCTTTATAGTAAAAAATATATACTGTATTTACTTGTGTATAATGTGTGAAATTCATTATAAAATATCATGGTCAAAATTGTAGGGTAACATCATACTTGAGTGTGCAAAAAAAAAATATATATATACATATATATGTATATATATACATATATTACTGATTTTTGGCTACAAAAAGTGGATGATGCATTATATTTGGGATCACATTGTACTTGAGTAAATACTATGTGAATAACCACATACACAGGTTATATATGGCAACCCGTATACATACTCAGGTGGGTTCTCATACATATACAAACTCTGGTGCCAGCACACATGTACCTATATTACTATGCACGTGCACTTACATATGCACATAATTTCATGCACCTAGTTTTTTAATTCAGCACACAAGCAAATATTCACATCATACGCATAACTGGCAAGACTCAGCATCTAAGAGATCAAAATAGGCAAGCAATCAAAGTAAGGAGAAAAGGAGATTAAAGACTAGTTTCAGATACAGTACCAGACAATTTATCCGACAAGCTTTTGGCTGGAGTTGACTGGATTTCTGGATCAATGCTCAATATATACTTGAAATATGAAATAAACAATGAAAAATAACGTAAGTACTTAACAGATACAAATTAAAGCACTTATAAAGCAGGGTCTGTTTGATCTCTATTAATCCACTTGAAATTCTTATAACATAGAATATAAAATTCATCTTTAAAAAATAGATGTATGATTCGACAGAATGATGATAAATCATGTTATATTATATCAAAACTCACTTGAAATGATCACCTGTTATTACACAATGAATGTGCCATACGGCCTAGACAATGTAAATAGAATGAACAAATTCCTGTAGCAGCCCCATTTTCTTTAATTGTTTATCCTATTTACGTTATCTAGGCTAAATGGCAGATTCACCATGTAATTAAAGGTGATCATTTCAAATAAGGGTTTCTATATAATATAATACAATCCATAATCAATATGAAATATGTAATGAAATGTAAACAAAAAAAAAGGAAAGAACAAAATTGTTTGTAAGATATATAAATTTATCAGCTTCAAAAACAGGATTTGTTTAATTAATATTGATCAACTAATTTTCATCTGAAGACGATTTAATCACTATGGAAAGTAAAATAAAATGCAGCTGTGCAGCAAATTACTATGAGATCAGACAAATTCAAAACTAGTCCATTCTAAAAATAGCTGGTTGTCTGGAAGCTTGATAAATGGTCTGTTACTGTACACTTATGAATACGTAAATATGGCTTATCAATACTAATATTATTGTGACTGAGCAATAGGTGTGCAATATTATCCACAGAACTACCCCTTATCTCAGAAACTATTAAAGATAGAAGCACATGTTTTTCACCATTTGATAACATGTTTGGAAGATTCATTTAGATTTTTAAAAATGACCCCAACCTAGCCCATTCATTACACTTTTTAAAGGTTACAAACTCAGAATCTAATGAAGATAAGAACATGAAATTTCCACCATTGATAGCCTATTATTTTGATATTTATTATGTATATGACAAGTTTGGTGGTTTTTAGTAGTTGGGCAATTATGACATATTTTCTGAAACTGGTAATCCTTACTTATATGGATATAAAATATAGTGGCTAAACACAGTTATTCTACATCTGTATAAGCAAGGATTACCTCATTTTTAGTGTCTCTGGGGAACAGTGTGATGGAGGATTTTTTTAATATGTTTTTGCCAAACGATAGAATAGCATGAAATAAAAAAAAAATGACTTTTGTGAGTCAAAACGATATTTGCCAAGTTCTAAAACTTATAGTGAAAATTCTTGTTTACCTTCATTGTGTAAGTAAGGAAGCATTATATCCTGACTTTCAGCGAGGATTTGTTACTAGTAATACAGTGATTGATGTACAAGCTGAGCATAAAACTTAAATGCATCAACATATTATATACAGCGTTGCTAATCTAGTCATTTTTTAATTTCAATTTTTTGAATTTGCAAGTCCATTGTGTTATTGAGAAAAATTAATCAATTCTTAAAGGTGGGTTGAAAATCCCCAAATTCACCTAACATTGAATTGACGTTTAGGTGTCACCAGAGCTGATGTTCATCCTGTGTTTGAGTTATCCAGGTAGACAATTTTACCCTTGGAGCCTTTAGGGTACAGCAGTTAGATTTGAATATGCTTCAAATTGTTCTCAAGCAAGCAAGACCTCATCCTAAGCTAGGATTATAGTTGATCTCAAGTGAACTAGCATGTCTTTTCAAGGCTCCTTGTTTCTGATTAAAGCCATTTAACCACATTTACAGTAGTTACAGTAATGGGTCTCTAATCAAACATATTACTCTTATAGTTATGATAACCATGCTTGTTCAGTATTATCAATGTGGGATATAGTAAAGATTTGAGTGCAAACAAAAGTGTCCAGGTGCAATTTTATCTGGAAGATATCTTCCCAAGTTGCGATGAAATTGCAGAAAAGTGGGACTATCAAGGAGAAGTGTATTCAACAACAAGAAGTGCAGTTTTTTTGAGAGATATCTCCTTAAGTTGCGATGAAATTGCAAAAAAGTGGGACTATCAAGAATTGTATTCCATGTTGAGAAGAAGCTGAAAAATGGTAGAAATTTGTCTCCTCAGTGTATTGGAAAGTGTGGACGAAATGTTGGTGGTACTTTGCAAAAAACATGTTTTGAGCTTGTAGGGTGCAACCGTTTAGGAGTTTGTAAAAAACATAGATAGAACAAACATTTTTGTAGTATTAGATGTGTATATGTATATATTACACATTGATCGATATAACTGTATTATCACCTATACAAATCATTAACAGTTACTTAAATGCATTTCAAGAATTCATACAAACTTATATACATGCAAGAAAAGCAAATATATTCACATACATACCAAGACCTACAACTGTACTAATAAACAAAATAAGCGTAAGTTTTTATATATGCTTTACATTCAAGGAGATGCATAAAATCCCCAAACAATCCATATGTGCATTCATATGTATACATATTTTCTACGAGTAGAATTTTTCTACATTACCAGAAGAGTCCAACTACCTAGAAATATGTGGAAAGCTCATCTCTATGAAATGGACTTTTCTGATGATATAAAAGAAATAGAATTTTATGCTATGTTAATCTAGATAAATCAAATTATACACATTATACACATACGTGTATCCATATTTTTATTTTGTGTAACACTTCACGATATTCATTCTAAGAAGAAATTGTGGCCATAGGCAATTTGCCTATCACTATCTATGGAACTATTCTGGTAACATAATAGAATTTCATTTTATTTTAAACTTGACTAATAAAACGCCATAATTTATTTACGCCTTGAATTATTTTTAGCTCTCAGATTATTTTTAGCTCCCAAATGAATGAACAGAAGATTTATTAGAGAGGATCCTGCCAGACACCATGTTACCAGAGCTGCATATATGAGATAATATGGAGTGAGCCAAAATACTGAACAATGAGCATTGAGACAATCCCCAAATTTAAGTTGAATATTGTCATCAGGAAATGACTGCACTTGTAAACTGGTTTATACTATAATGATCTGATTTATGTTTGTGGGATCGTTACCACAACACGGCAAAAAAAGCACATCATAGTGAGATTTTTGCTTGTGCAACGCAGTTAAACAAACTCTAACTTGAAGAATAAAATAATTTCCAAGCCAGTTTGCAACTTATTAATGATACTGTAGGGTTAGTATTCATGCTCATCCCAATAATGATCCAATTTTTGAGTGTTTGTTACAAAAGCTGAAGAGAAAATCATATCAAGATTGAAAAAGGAAGAGAAATAAAAAGATTAATAGTTTTTGCATAAAGTAACAATACCTTAATTTTATAAAAATAATTTTTTTAACATATTTTAATATAGAAATAATTTTTTTTACAAAATGAAGGCATCAATATTTCATGTAAAAACTATTAATCTTTTTATATCTTTTCTTTTTCCTTTTCCACCATGAACATTGCAACACTTTATCCCAAAAAACAATTTTTCTAAATTGTAAGAATGTATGTTAAAAAATATATCGTCAATGTATGAGAGGTTGAAGACAACAATATGCTAAGACTGTCCAAGGTAGATAACTCCAGGTCTACACCTGCTAATTACAGAGTCGTTCCCCTTATTTATTTATTTATTATTTTTTTTGCAAATATCTAAATTCTATAAATAGGAAGTGACTTAACATCGAGCTTAACGGCTGCTAAAGCCAGCCTTGAAGCCAAACGTCCCATGCATTCTGATACATTTTCACACTCACATGCATGGAAGGAAAACCCATTTGTATTTTATAAAAAGTTAATTTCAGTAGCTGATATGTCCTGAAATGCAATTTTAGCCTATCTTGAATACATGATTTTGAGAATTTTCTGGGGGAGTATGCCTTCAAAAAGGGGCGGATCCAGGATTTTCAGCAGAGTAGGGTCCAAATGAAAATAATTATTTTTATAGATATGTACGTGAAATAGATAATAAATCAAGAAGGAGAAAGTAATATGCGATTCAGCATTTTCCATTTACATTTGAGTCACAACTTTTTAGCTTTAGGATTGATAAAAGAGTAAAGTCCAGAAAATTAAGCAAAGAAATTTGCCGCAGAGTCAATGAATAGAAAAATTATAAACAATAAAACAGAAGACATCTTACCTATATTAGATGAATAACGAAATGAATTTAGTGATTTCAGATTGTTGGCAAGATTAAGGAGGATGCAACAAGGCATCTGATGGCGATGTTGAAAAAAATTGAATTGATCCTGGGATGAGTGTGTGAATTCCCATAGGAAGCCCTTTGTAAGGGACAAAGGCACCATTGCTCTAAGAAGGCTATTTTTTTTTTGTTAATATTAAATGTTTGTATACTTTACAAATGGACCACATATAATGTAATTTCCTGTTTTTGCTTGAAAAAAAAAGCATGAATTTATTTTATTTTAATGTATGATGAAATATGATATACTATTTATGCCTTATTGAGTTGATTTGTCATTGGTAGAACTATGGTCAGTCAGAGATGAACTATGAACAGACCATCATTAACTCATTCCCAGGCCCTATTGCGTCAGAAGCTTTAAATCAGAATATTCCTTTTTGGCTGGGTTGGGTAAGGATGCATTAGGGTAAGAATAAACTTACCAATGATGTAATTATCTTCATCGACATTACAGGCCATTTAGGCTATTTTCTCTTGTTAATATCAAATGGCTGGATATTTTATAAAAAGACCTCATATACTGTAATTTCCTATTTTTGTATAAAAAAGCGTGAATATATTTTATTTTTATGTATAATGTGGTCCTCACTTTACTATGGATAGAAGGTGTGAAATGATATGTTGTCAGTTTGCACAATGTATTATTTTATCACTAAGAAGGTATTCAAAGCCAGTCTTAACCATTGACTTGTGCACCTTTGGCTGCTTAAAAGGGGACAATGTTAAAGTTTTCCATGCCATTAAAAAGTATTTGCCTGTTATACACATAAGATGGCTATACATAAGAAGTAAATTAGCATTGTAAGTCATTTTAGCAACGCAAAAGCAGTCACATATGTAGGCTGACCATTTATAAGAAAGGTTACTTTAGAGTGGAACCACTGCATGTGATTGGAGGTGTGAATGGTATAATGGTTATTGGTATGGAAAACAGAATTGGAAAATCATTTGAGTTTAAACTGAGACTGCTTGCATTCACTTTGCACTAATGCTTTTAAGAAAAGCATGAATCCACTTCTTCTAGCTATGACAAAATAGCAAAGCCATCCTGCGGGTCCAAAACACAGTCAAAGAAGGAAGGTTGGGTATGAAGCTTGCAACTCTGCCCAGTATAGATCTACTTGCTACTTGTGTGGTTGTGCTTCTAAACTCCATAAGTACTCTACAGCAGTGGTTTTGAAACTTTGGAAACTCAATGACCCTGTCTGTAAAGGTGATATTCTGACGACTTCCCTATACTCGACATTTAGTTTTTAATTAATGAACTACAATAAATAGCAATTTTGGATCTTTAAAATTCATATTCATTTAAAATGGATTATATTCATTTGAAATCTAGTACATGGTGCAGAATAATTATGTTTTTTGAGAGCTGTGCAACGTATGATGTCATTTCTTTGCTACAAGATTCAAACCATTGATCTACAGGATGGAGAAAATATTCAAAAAACTATATGTTGTGTTTTCTTTGTTGATACAATTTAACAAAATTGCCAAAGTAACATACAAAATTCCCATTCAGCTTTTGATCCTGATAACAAAATAAAGTACATGCAAGTAAATACAGCGTTTCCTTCTCTCTATCTGTACATAAGATTTGGCTAACTACTACACCCACTATTCTCACTGGTGGAGAAGTTCAAACAAGCTCAGTGCAGGCTCACCATGATCTACTAGGATTCAAAGGATGAAAATGTCAAGGGAGTCTGCATTACGACTGGGTCTGAGAGGAAATGGACTACCAGCACCATCATACAAGTGCTCACTTAGAACAAGGGAGATCATTTGAATAGCTTGCATTGGAAAACTTAGGATATCCCAATTCCAACAGTGGACAATGGCAGACCTTCAAAGAGAAAAGAATTATGATCCAGATAGAAGTGAGGAACCTGAAGGATGAAGAGAGGAGAGCAAGAGCTGTGGAACAGGGAGACCTTACCAATAGAAAAACCACTGGGACTGATCTGTGGAGGCTTGAACCATTCTGTGTAATCTTCCTGTTAAGGAAGGAGGAAAGTTTCTGAGCAAAATCTTACCCAAGTCCTCCCTACTTCAGTCAACAAATAAATGGAAGATGAGAATTGACCTTGGACGGAAACTCCAGCTCCCAGATGTTGTACTGTTCACTACCTTTAGGCCAGACGTGATTATCTGGGCAAAAGAAGGAAAGAATATCATTATGGTGGAGCTGACAATACCATGATAAGAGAGCCTGTGAGGAGGCTGCAGAAAGGAAAACCAGCAAATACCAGCAGCTGCTCAATTTGCTAACCAGGGTGGGAGCAAGAGGCCAAGAAAGAAGAAAAGCAGTTTGGAGATCAGGAGAGGCAGCTGGAAGGGACTCCGAATTGGTTATGGCATAAAAGGGAGGATACCAGCTGGAAATCAGGAGGTGAGGGGCAGTGAGCTAGCCACCACTGCTGACCCACCAACCAGATATGGTTGTGGTTTGGGGTTGAAACACTCTGTGAAGACTGAACACCACCTGAAGACCTCTTCACTGCCATCCCCCCAACATCTCCTCTAGCCCTCACCAAAAAACTATCCCTAACTAGACTAGTTGATGTTTGCATCATAGAGATGTATATAAATCTCTTGCAAACAAAAACATGCATACCTCGAGCAAAGTTTATTTTTTTGTTGTTCTTTTTATGACTCTTCATATTTTCTGTTTCTCGATAATTCTAAAACTATAGAGCAATAGAATAGATTGTACAGCTGTGATTATGACCTTCTCCAGCTAATGCCAGGCTGATTTTAATGATTCTGAAGAGACTCTCAACTTGAAGTTGTCTTAATAATCAAGGATGAGGTTCTGGATGCTCTCTGACACATTAGGGTGGTGTTGACAAGCTTGTGTAGCATCAATCCAAAAGCATTGGTTGGGTTTGGCCAGACCACTGCAAGGTCTCCTCTGTTCCCCCCCCTTTGCCTCCTGGATCAGCTGCATCATCATGTATATTAAAGCTCATGGAATTACAGGAATCTTTTACCAACGTCCAGCAGGAATTTGGCAAAATCTGCTTCATCTTGTTGCTCTCCAACAGCTTGACTTAAATGAGACAAAAAATCTCAACATTCTTCTACAGTAAACGATTTTCTTCAATCATTCTTCAGACAAATTTTTCCCCACGACTTTCAGTCTGTGACTTCAATTTCGTTACCTCAGCGTGCTTCCCTACACTTGGACTTTAGTTTCATGACTTTAATTCTGGTCACCATTTTTATTGACACGTGTACGTGGCCTTGTTGTCAAAAGTGTGTTGATGTGCCTAAAATTCTAGGTTAAAAGTATCATTAAGATGAAGCTCCACAGGATCATGTAGCATCAGTGCGGAGGAGGAGGAGGTTATAACGACACAGTTGGTTTTGGTTTCCAAGATCCCAGTGGACACCAACATATCATAGGCAACTGAACACAGTTCAGAACACTGTGAAGCAAGGGTGTCCTCTGCCACTATTCTAGAGTAGGGGTGAAAAGATATATTTGAAGTATATCTTAGCAGCAAAGAGTAAATACCATCTTCTTATAGGGGTACATCAAGTTGGGGTTACATAAAACCATTTTACTGCACTATTGTCCTTAATGACTATAAGGTTCCAACTTTAAAACCCTCTCATCCCAGATGAAAAGGCTTGATAGGATGATCTAGAGGGGAACAAATGCCCCATCTACCAGATGCCCATGCTTGAGAAGTTGATCGAATAAAGTAATGGGTGTGAGTCCTTTAAGTTTTTTCAGGGGAATACGATGAGGTGAAAACATACTAATTGAAAAAATAATAATTCGACTTTTATCGCACAATAAATTAAAGAAATTGTTGAAATTTTAAAAAAATATGTGCTTAGCAGGGTGAGGGTGGGGCAGTCGCTCCCCTCCCACTAGCTATGTCACTGCTAAAGAAAGAAAATGGCTATAAAAATGGAAAAGAAAATAATTTTAGTAAATCTAAGATACGAAGAGTAGCTCGAGCGCAACATATTCAAGGGAGACAACTTTTTTAAATCAATCGCTCTTCATCTTTAAGATCATTTTTAGTCGTCTCTAATCTAAACGGTGTAAAAAGCTGTTTGCAACAACTTATGTTCAACTCCAAGCTAAATGTATATTTTTATTTGTTTCTTCTGCAGAATCAGTGATTAGTGTATATATATCTAATTGACGCAGTCTCCAGTGTCCTATGTTGTATACATTTTATTTACATATTCCATTATAACCTTCTGCCGAACCATCTCACTACCTACCTTTTACAATGATACTTGATATTTCGAACATTGTTGATGTTGGATGATGAAGAAAAAGATTTTCTTTCAAAAGTAATTTTGATGCTTTGCACAAAATTCATGAAAAGTAAGTTACTTTTGCTTTGTTTTCTCATTAATCGAAGAAGAGTCGTATTTTTTTCAATTGACTCGTTATAAGATGGAAAAGTACGAAACCTAGTTTATAGCTTTTAACCTTTCAAGTCTAACTAGATGTAAAAAAACGATTCAACTGAAGATGTCTCACGCTTTTCATTATGAACTATTTAAATTGGTTTATTTTGTTTTAACCCTTTCAGTCCTGATTTTTTAAAAATTGATTTTTTTTGTAATTAAGTTTTCTTATGTTTGAGGGCTACATAAAGACAACCAACATAGTAAAAAATCATTCAAGTAAACAATAGTTTTCATTGGAAAATGAAAATTTACGAATTCCGATAGTCTCAAATTAACCAACATAACATGTGGTACTTAGAAGTACCGTATGTTAATAGGTACATTAAGAGGTTTACAAAAGTTTCTTGTGTTTACAGTGTGCAATATTTCTGTTAATCATTTTATATTTCCAAATATTGCCCCAAAAGATCTTGAGAAAATTATGCTGTGCTTCATTTGACACAAAATTGTAATAGAGAAAAAAACCTGTAGGGGTCCAAAGGGGTTACCCTCAGAATGCGTAATTTTTTCAAACGACCGTGATGAAAGCCCCTTCGAATGGAGAAAAAATGCACTTTTTTTATTTCAACAACTTATTTGATTTGATTGTAATTTAATTTTCAGTGACGTTTTTCTGTTTGTTTAGTGTTTCATTTAAATTTGATTTTTTTCTTTGTAATCATACGAAACTCAAGTTAAAAGTAAAACTACAGTATTAATTTACTTAGACTAGAGTCCAACCAATACATGGCGATTCAGAGCCTATCATCTTCATCGATTTTCTTCAACATTAATAAACAACAGGCTGAGAGATCTATATCCCCCCCCCCCCACACACTCGTACACACACAGTTTGGCTGGTGGTCGGACGGTAACGATGTTAGTACAAAAAAAAATCAGCGTGTACGTAAAAAATGGGAGGCAAAATCTTACAAGTATCCAGTTTATACACATTGATTTCATTTTCAACATTTGAAAGTATTTTGTTCTTGAAGATCCACCAAATAACAAGACTTGAAAATCACGACCCCCCTCCCCCCAAAAAACAATTCAACGTTCAATCAATGTTTCTGTGAAAAAATTCCACACAACCCAATCTTGAAATTATCTAAATATTTCTACCATCGCATTGGCGGAGGTACCGGATATTTTGACCAATTTAAACGAATGGCGATTTCCGCTACGGAAGGCCATAAGCGTAAACATCCCCGTTAGAAACCGAGTTCCTTCTGATTACGTATTTAATTTATTTTCTAGAAAATGTAATCTGTCGACCCAATTCAAATTACGTATTAACAGATTTTCTTACATAAATAGATATAGATAAATACGTATTGTTAGTTTGATGAAAACTACGTATTAATCTATTGCAAAAAAAAATGGTTTGATTTCACTTGGTTTTTACGTGAACTTTTAACGTCACTTTTGAATACATAAATAATACGTGGTTTTACGTATTTACTTATTATTGTATGTACAAAAAATTGGTATGAATAAATGTAGTTCTTATTTGAATTTTGAATGCGCTTTTGTGATTTCTTAAATAAAAATGATATGGTTCTATAGATTGGTATCAGTCGAAGTATTATAAATCAAGTTGGAGTTAGTTACTGTTACTAACCTTAACATTAACAACAACACTCATCTTATGTACGAATGTAGAGCTGCGAAGAAGAACCCTGAAAATGAGTTGAATTCTCAGCACGGAAAAGGTAGCAATCGCCAAATACGCCAGTTGCATTTGATGGTGTGTGCTCTTTTCTTATATTTCATTAATTGTATATTTTTTTCATTAAAGAAGAAATGAAAATCCAATCACATGAATGAACATGTGAATTATTTCCTTTACTTATTGTTTTGTTCTTGTTTTCTTGAAATGTTATTTTTACGTAAACTTTGGATAACCAGAGAGAACCCAGTTTAAATCGTGAAAAAAAAACCCAAAACACTTTTTTCTTTTCGTAAATACGTAAAACTGCGCATTTATCGATGTGTATATGTTCAAAAGTGGCGTTAAAAGTTTTCGTAAAAATCAGGTGGAATCAAACCTTTTTTTTACGAAAGATCCATTAAATACGCAGTTTTGATCAAATCAAAAATGTGTATTTACTTATATTAATTTTGTAGAGAAAAAAATCACTGAATAAATACGTAGTTTTAATTGATTATTTTGTAAAAAAAAAAATGAAAATATTTCATGCTCGTTTTCTTTAAATATACATGTTATTCATGCGTAAACGTTTTTTAAAAACTCAAAACAACCAGAAGTTACGTGAAAATTGAGTGGAATTTGAATTCAATAAAAAAAAATCATAAGTAAATACGTAGTTTAAACTAGGTCGAAAATTTTGTAGAAGTACGAACGCAGAAAGAACGCGATTCCTAAAGTAGGGTATGTTTACGCGTATGGTCCTCCGTAGCGAAAGATCGATAATCGTTCAAAGTTGTCAAAATGTCCCATACCTGTGCCGAAAAATGGCCAGAAGACTGCACTTCTTTTATTTCAACAACCCATTAGATTCAAGTAAATTGATTTTTCAGTGATTGATGCTTTTATGTCAAGTGCTTCTTTTAGATTTGATTGATCTATGTTTTCTTACGATTTATTTCACGTAAAACTAACTGTATTTACTTGAATTGGAGGGCGACAATTGGATCCATTTGGTTGGTAGGGCTTAGCAACGGCCCTTAGCAGCAGGCATTGGGTGAAAACAAACCCTCGCGGCCATTGTAAGTTGTTATCACCACTTTGCATGATGGTTATATGCGAAGTGAAATTGGCCATAAATTGATGTAATTTGATGAGATATGCCTGAACGTTATGTAGTAGTTGATCGGATAGATTGATTGTCCATCCACATCTTTGCAGATAAGGAGAAAACAATGGAGAAATATGGCAACGCTGGGTACAGGCCATGACTTAATCACAATGGGAGCAAGTAGACTGGGTGGAAAATATGTTTACATTTTTTTTTTCCTCTCCAAACTTCCAAGGAATTTTTTTTTTGTCATGCTATGCCACCCTCCTCCCAACACACATTCTACAATTACATTTTACAAATAGGGTATCGAAGATTTGAAGAGTCAATTAATTACAATGGACAGAAAGTGGCGGTCAAGTATACCACTACAGTTACTTGTAAACTGAAGCCCTCTCGCAAAACCCGAAAAATATTTTTTTCTAAAGACCAACAAATTACAGGAAGATCATTGGGGTCTTATACTATCGTTTTAAAACTGAAAACTCAAGGACCCCTTCTATAAATAAATTTTTGTGGTGGACTCATATTTTTAGCATTTAGTTGTTAAGACTTAATTTTTTTCATTGAAGTACAATAATAAACAATATTTGACGTTTTGAAGAAGACCATGAATGGATTACATTCATTCAAATTCTGATCTGAGGTTTGTACAATAATTGTTCTTCCAAGAGCATTATTTGACAGAACCAAGGGGGCAGTCTAGTTCTAAGTGGACTCCAGTTTGATATCCTTAATAACAAAATTTTAATAATGATTTAGCTCAAGTTGACCTATGAAAATTATACTAAAATATAATTTGTGTAATTTACTTATACATGAATATTCCTGCCACCTTTTTGTTGATTATTTTTTTTACATAAAAAACATATGCAATGACTTTCTTTTTTCATCTATTTTTTCTTAATAAATTTAATGTTCTAAAACTACCTTACACTCCTCTTTTTTCTCTTAAAACTTTGTCATCACCCTTTGAAAGTTAAAACATAGAAAAACTTGAAATTAGAATACCAAATAAATTAATAATCAAAGAAATTAGCTTTATGCTCCTTAGTGCTGATCCATACATAAATAGCTCACTCATTTTTTATGGGAATATGCTAGTAAATAATGATTTAGTGCAAAACAGATGAAAACATACCCCAAACCCCTCTGTATATACTGCATCTGACTGTCTCGTTTTCACCTAGTGCAATGGAAACATTCACGCGGTCCATACATGATTATCCAGAGTCAATCATCATCATTGATTTACTTTGATATAAACAACAGGCTGTGAGATCTATAGTTTTTTTTGTTCTTCCCTCGGTTTGGCTGGTATTGATGAGTGTATGAAAATTATTAACAAGTATGTAGAAAAAGAAAATGAAAACAACTTTTCACGCTTTAAAAGAATCAAAAAGCCCCATTCGATGAATCAGAAGAATGGCTAGAGTGTACAATCTCATAGTTTAGAAGTCCCAGTTGTGAAGGCACTAGTCGGTCAGTTAATGACAAAATGCTTGCACGGTTTCCAGTTTATACATATTGATTTTATTTATAACGTTTGAAAGTATTTTTGATCTTGAAGACCCGCATTCCAATTACAAATAAGAAATTCAACATTTGATTGAGGTTTCTTTATAAAAATTTCATACAATCCAATCTTGAAATTATTTAAACAATACTTCCACCATGGCATGTATGTTCATTAGAATGTTGTTGCTATAAAATCAAATACTTTCTGTAATAAAAAAAAAAAAACATTGCAAAATGTCTTGAATATTTTCTTTCTACTTCAATAATTAATCACCTTTGTCTTATAAAAAAAAAACTAATGGTTCCATAGCTTCCAATCCACTGCCTTAAAACATTAGATAAGAAAAGGTTTATAATTGTAACCAAAAATTAAGTGGCCATGGCCACTCAAAAATAGCTTTATATAACCTAAAATCTAAAACCCTTGAAATCTTATTAGAGAGTGAGAAAAAATAAAAATGATACAAAAATTCAATTTAGTGCCTTATTCTTGGCAAACTTCACTGAAAGAGGAAAGAGAAAAAAAAGAATTATTATATATACTGTTTTTTAATCAGTTATGCAATAACTTAGAAAAAGGTTTCCCCATAGGTTTGTGTAATTGTTAAAGCTATAAAATCTAATTTAGTTTTATTTGCATTGTGTTATGTCTGTAGCAACATAAATATTATTAATTTTTTAAGAAACTGAAACAATAATGTAATATACACTTAGATACTACAAGAATTGCTTTAGAATTCTATAACTTTCCAGCTTTCCTTTCTTGGTTCTGTAGCTTTCTGTGCCTTGTAAATCTTCATGGTTATAAATCAGTAGATTCCTAGAATCTGCATATAATTATGGCTTTTTATTTACGCAAAAATTTCTTTTGATTTCCAGTTTACTTCTTATATCTTTCACTTGTTCAATTAGTAGATATGTTACCAGCAAAGTGTGAAACTAAGGTATTCTATAGAATGCCTATAACTTCAAGGCAAAGTATAAAATCAAATCATCCATACATGGTTCCTAGGTATTCTGTTGATCACTTGAGTTTGTTTTGAGGCAAAGTATGAAACCAACTATTTGCTGATTCTCTTTATGTATAGTGAGTGTCTGCCCTCTCCTTTCACAATTTTGATTCAGTATCTTTCCATTTTATTCCTCTTTAATTTTTCAAGATGGAGATGTATACATCCGGTGAACCTGTATATATAATGATGCGATGTTTCTCATGCTGAACTGACAAAAAAAAAAAAACAATCTGCTGGAACTGGGCTATAATTCCATATATAATACAAAGTGTCAAAATAAATGTCTTCGTTGAGAAAAATGTACTATGCATTTCATGTCATTCAAATTCTTACTACTGCAATGAATAGAAGACTAAAATGATGCAGTGCTAATCAGAATATGTTCATTTAGATTAGGTTTCAGGTATCAGTTTGCTAATGAAATTTTCTTTTCTTTGTTGTCTGCTAATTAGTTCCACAAATTTCAATTCATTAATGAAGTGTCCAATCCCTGTTGTCTTTTATATCATATTTTGCCTAAATATGCTGGACATTATGGAACCCTAGGCATTCTATTATGATCCATAGGTAAAGTAAATTAGGTAAGGAAGAAAAGCTTATTTTTTACTTCACCAAAAAATGCTAGACATTCCATAAAATACTTCAGATTCACTCAATGCTGATGATAGGTACATTATTGAATAATCAAGTGTCAATATTTGGAACTTGACTGTTTCTAAATGTAGGTTCATGACATTTTAACTTAATTTAGAAGTGAGAACAGTCTTCTTTGCAATTGTCAAATTTTTCACCCAATAACTGAATTGAAATTATTGTTTCCTTTACAGATCCAGTTGCTGAAGGATTTTAAAGCTTGCCTGGAGATTTTAAACAGTTATGATGATCAGAATCTCTTGACAGAATTTTTGGCTGAGCTGATCCCAGATGACATTTTCACAGATATATATTTACTGAGTTCTACCTGCTTCAATTATTTGTGCTCCTTTTTTTATGTGTCTGTTGTCCCATTATGTCAGTAGGTGAGGAAGTTGTGAAGTCTGATATGATTGATATGGCTGTACAAACGTTGGAACAAGCTGGTTGCCATGTACTGGATAAAGTTCACCTCAAACAAAATCTTGAAATTTGTTTGACTGATGAAAAAGGAACTGTTTTACTGCCAGCTCTTCCAGCAGCCAGTAACCACAATACAGCAACCGAGTCACAAATCTCCGAAACAGCAGAAGCACAATTAGTGGCAGATATTGCTGCAATTGCCACTGCAACAACAGATTGCAAACAATTGCATCCAGTAACATCTACAGTTGGTACCAGTCAGTTAGTTTCTAATATCATCTCTTTGAAAAACAATGAGTTAAAACTGAGAGACGGTACAAATAACATTACATCAAATTCTAGTATTATTAACAATGGAGGCACCATTAGCAGTAGTTCTGTAAAAGAACTGTCTTTTCCTATGCCAGCTTCTAATCAAACAACAACCGCTACAAACACTACTCTGCTGGTGAAAGATGGTGGTTCTTCTGTGCCATTGGGTCGCAGACATCAGTGTCATAATTGCTCAAAATCATTCTCCCGTGGATGTGACCTTCAGCGGCACCTGCGAATCCACACCGGTGAGAAACCTTATATATGCTCCCACTGCAACAAAGCCTTCTCTCAGTCTGGAAGCCTTTCGGCTCATCTTCGTACGCACACGGGTAAGAAGTATGAGTGCCGCTATTGTCAGCAACCTTTCCCTCTGCATTCGGATTTGTTACAACATGTCAAATTACAGCACACGGGGGAAGCCCCATTTGAGTGCAAATACTGCAAGAAACTGTTCACGTCATCGAGCACCCTAACTATCCACATCCGGGTTCACACAGGAGAGAAGCCATTTTCATGTCACCTCTGTTCGAAGTCATTTGCCCACAAAAGTGATCGAACTAAGCACATACGCTCGCACACAGGCGAGAAGCCTTTTGAATGTCCAGTGTGCAATAAATTCTTCTCTCGATCCACCAGCCTAACTGTCCATCGAAGAATCCACACTGGTGAAATGCCCTTCAAGTGCGTATACTGTATGAAAACCTTCTCTTGTTCCAGTTACCTGACCAAGCACACCCGTACACATACAGGTGAGAAGCCTTATGTGTGTAAACATTGTGATAAATCATTCAGAGTGTCCAGCCATTTGGCTAGACACATTAGAGGACATTCAAACCTCAAGGGCTTTGATCATAAATATTGTAAAAAGTCTAGTGGTTGTAGTAGTGCAGGAACCGTAGTCACGACTACAACTGCTTCAATTTCTACATCTCTGATCTCTCCTCTTACTGTTACTGTTGTAAGCACACCTCATCCACAAAAACAATCTCAAATCCCAGACCAGTCCGATTTATTACCCCAGCACCCACCACCACCACCAGAACAAACGCCACCAATGGAAGTTTCCTTCTCTCAACACAACACTGTAGATATTTCAAATGCTCAAGAAATTCAAACACTACCTGATGTACAAACTATACAAGAAGAAGTCTCTGGTGTGCAAGCAGTTCAGACCATGCAGACTGTGCCTGGAGTACAAGTCATGGAGTTACGATATGCAGGAAATGAAACTTTTCATTCTGGAACGGTACTGACTGCAGATGATGTCTCCCATGAAGATGTCAGCACTTTTGTATTTGAAGATCCAAACCAGACACCCGTGGAAGTAACCTATGGCTATACTTCTTCAGTCTTCTCTATTTCTGATGGTGATTTAATGCTGGCCACCCATGGTTGTTCGCAGTGTGGCAAGACTTTCTTTAATGGTTCCATGTATAGAGTCCATTTACGATCTCATCAGCAAAAGGGGCTTCCCCTTTGTACAAGTGACAATGATCGTTTTTTTCATTATAACTGTTGCCAGAAACAACTACATGGTATTTTTGACTTTTAGTTGCAGTCTGAAAAGGTACACAACATTTGTTAACACCGTAAATAAAAAAAACAAACAATTTTGGTTGTTATTAAATTACTGTTATTATGTGTAAGCTTGTCATCCTTTGGAGCTTTCGGCTCTAGTTTGTTCATTTTAATGCCAAGTGCCATTTTCATTCATGTGTCCCTTTTGTCTATTGCAGAGCAAAAATTTGTTGATGGTTGTTGCTTGTAAATCCTGTTGACATCTGATGCAGTTATTTACTAAAAATAAAAATTGATTTTTTTTTCTCTTCTTCATATAAATAAACTATCCTGAACAGTCTTTTTTTTTTTTTTTTTTTTTTTTTTTTTGTATAGTAGTAGCATTTAAGAATATTAAAAATGCTAGGAATCAAAAAGTATTGGTTCTGTACACTTGACCAAAAGTTTCTATCACCCCTTCAACAATACAACATTCGCCTAATTTATGTAGCCAATTATATACACCGTTACAAATAATGATATAGGAAATTGAGAGGTTAGCACTCAAAGATTAAATACGAAGACTGTCCAGAAAGTATCCAGCCACTTTGAATATCTGAAGAACTGGATGTGTTCTCTCTTGATGTAACTTGGTAACCAACCAGAGGGGACATAACTGTGCATGTGTGAACACTGTCCCATGAGCTTTCTCAGGCAGCAGAGAGATGCCATTAAGTTAGTTTGATGATGTGATGGTCCCAGGAAGTCATTCTTCACATCTCAGGCTGTTGTATTTTTTTTTTTCCCACAAAAATGCATCATCAAAATCTCAGTTACCCTCTCCTTTTACTGTCTAGATTTTACTTCTTAGCACTGTGGACAAGATTAAAGAGAATGTGACAAGCTAATGATAATCCAAAGGGAGAGTACTTTGAGGAAGGAAATGTCTTTGCCCTAGGGAGGCTTTTTTTTTTTTTTTTTTTTTTTTTTTCTTCAAATTTTTGTTATTAATATTAGATGGCTGGATACTATCCAGACACAAATTCTATAAGTACTGTTTTTCTATCATGGATGTATGAGATTTAATATAAGTGGATTTTAGTTGGGCATATTGTTCAAGTGAAATTTGTCTTTGAAAAGTCTTTTAAAATTCATTCAAAATGAAATCAACTAAGATTGTCTATTATTAGAAAAAACTGTCAACATTGGTTTTTTTCAGTTTTCAGATTGGTCTGGCAGGCTGTTTCACGTGCACAAGCTACATCAATGGAGCAAGAGTGCTGAAAATTTAAACATTTACTCCTTATGTCTAGAAAAAAAATTTTTTTTTTTTACCCTCCCCTCCATCAAATAGGTATGCTGAGGGGGTTTGATTTGCAATGTAAGTTTATGCTAAATTCGTCCTTTAGTTTGTGTCTGTCAGCATTCACGCTTGCTTTTGAAAATTCAGACTTTTTAATGATCCACCAAAAAGTGAGAGAAGTAACTTCTTCATTGATCTCTCCTTTTTTTTAATTTTTCAATTGATCACCCACCCCCAACATGGGGTGCTGCCAAAAAATGTTGGTTACATGACGGTTTCTATTGAGTGAGTAACAAGAACCGTCTCATTTGAAAAAAGACTGAGTATTTCCATGAAGCAAATTTCAAGATGAAATGCAAAACAAAAATGAGTTAATATCCTTACTGATTGAGATCTACAAGTAAGGACACTTTAAAGGTGTAAAGTAGCCAGTAAAAGAATTTGATGATGTTGCCGCTTCTGCTCTTCTCTTATCCTCTGCCTGTATCTTCTCATTCTCTCCTTCATCCTTTCCTATCTGTATTGCTCATCTTTTTATCTAAATATTATACAAACATAGATGAAAATCTTCCGACTCTCTCAGTAAAGTTCCAAACTTTCTCTTCTGTTCTCTCTTTGTGCCCTCTTGTTAAACTACTTAACCTTTCTCTTTTTTTGTTATTACTGAAAGCATAACATTGAACACAAGTAGAATGATATAGATAACCATTTGATAAAATAACAAAAGCAATTTTTTTTGGTGCAATGGTTGGAAAATTGAAAGGTGCTTGAAATGCAGTTAAATTAAAAAAAGTTTTAGCATGAAAAAGAATTTGTTTTCATGCTAAAACCTTTGAATGTTTACATGGATACATTCCATTGGTAATTATTTTTAAGAGAGATAAGGGTCTTTAAAGCGTTCTAAAAACATCAGTGTTTGGAAAAAAAAATGTTTCAAAACACCAATGAATTACTTTCATGGAAAAATAGCCTTTTGAATAAAAATTAAAAAATTTATTACCTATGAAATCAGAAACTTCTCATCCTTTCAATTATTATTTTTATTTTGTTGTTTCAAAATCAATGCTGTTATTGTTCTATTATAAGCATATACAAAAAAATATAGTAGGGAATAGTTGTCAGTGGATAAGTTCACAAGCAAACTGGCATATTTGTAAAAGTTTTATTCAAGTAGTAAAGAAAAAAAGAATTTCTCAGTATTTTGTTCAAAAGTGAAGATAAAATCAATTTGAGAACCAAAAAAGTAATTTGGTGAAAATGATATCTCAAGCACACATAATAATGGTAGGCATATCAAAACAAGTGCCTCAAAGGTTAGTGAGATTAGGTCTTCCTTTTAGATATACACAATAGATTCCTTTCAGTGAGCCTCTGCATATACACATTTTTCATTGTATTGAAGATTGGAATGGGTGGTGTAATTGATAATTTCTGCTAATATACATCCTCTGAATATGATTATATGGCTTCGACATTCAATTTGAGTTGATTCTGTTATGAATATACTTGAAGAAAAAAAAAATAGAATATTAATAGTGGAGTACTTTTTAAAATCCTCTTTCGAATAGATAGCAGCTTTTTGCTTAGAAATTAAAACTCAATTTCAGAAAAAAATATTTAGAATAGGTTCGGTGTAAACAGCAGCTTAAGAATGAATATATCATATGAAAAGTTGACCTTGGAATCTATTTAAACACATTTTATATTACCAATCTGATACTAATCTAGGCAAAAATATTATTTAAATAACTTTCAATTAGGAAGTAGAATTGATAAATACTGGACTAAAAAGGCTAACCTCCTATCTCAGGATCTCTAAGATGCAATTTTACGGATTGTTGAAATGTAACTTTGCCATTCTCTGATTTTGAAATGTAGGCATTTCTGACAAAATGTGTGCAAAAGCTTTCATCTACTTTCAATAGGGGAAAATCTGTCTCAAATTTTGATTCTCTTGCAACCGGGGATAGAAAGGCAAAGAAAACATAAAACAGAGATAAGGCCTAAGAAGAAGGTCGGGGAAATAGCAAGAGATTGGAGGCGATAGATAAATAACATTTAATTTGAAAACAGTAACACGCAAATAAATTGGTTATTGTTATCTTTCCTGTTTCAAAATGGCCACTACTCCTGTGACTAAATGGCTAAATTTAGAGCCAAAACAATGGGCAACAAGATTCCTCAGAACGGCATTTTCAGTTTTCTTCAAGTTGGTTTACTGATATCGGGCGATTTCAAAAGACAAAGTTTTTTGGTTTTTTTTTCACTTGAAAAGAAATTAAACGCCGAAACTCGATAAACAAAAATCTATGGTCAGGGTAATGATATGTTTAGGTGGTGTTTAACCAGCCACCTTCGGCTTTCTTAATAATATTGACTAACTCCCGGAATGTAATTTCCAGTTTAGTCTAAGAATTTTTGATTTTCTCCGATGAGACAATAGACGTAAGTGCAGCATATCTACCATGTTTAGGTACAGCATTTGTTTCTTTCTGGTAAATGAACTTATCTTTCAGCTATTTTGAATTTCAAAAGTGAAAGGAAGCTGAAATTATCGTCTGCCTCGTTGACTTAAAATACACCATCAACATCTGCCACTTCGCAACTGGAGTGGCAGCCAGGTCACAGTAGCCAGTAAATTTGTTTGGCCCTTTGTGCAAGATTTATTTGATTAAAATAGAATCAATTGAAATAAAAGTAAAAGTCTAATAAATATGACAAAAAAAAACAAACAAACTCCAAGGGAGACGCTTCTTATTTCATCTAAAATTGTAAATAGTTCTGAAACGTCTATTAGTAATAATTAAATGTGAAGATGTAAAACTTTATTCAAAGTAATATTGCTCAAAATTTATGATTTGTTTTTTTAGTAAAATAAAAAATCGATAGAATGTTAATGAAAATCAAAGGTAAATTAGTGAATCAATCAACAACATCAATAAATACGATAGAATGTTTTTGCTGGGGATACTTTTTTCTATCGCACCGGTGTGGTTTAGCAAGGGATTTTTTTCTGTGTGTAGGTCTGGGGCCGGCTTCTTACAAAGGGCCCAAATCTTTGGCTAACACCGACACAAATTCAAAAAATACATATAATATTATTTGTGTAAACATAATTTCAACACGGTGCCTTAAGAATTTGCATTAAAGATTTCTAGCCCAAAATGAGCGCTAATTTTGAAGTTCTATTTCTAGAAATGAACACCCAATGTTTTGATTACGAATCGCTGTTTGTTATTTAATTTTTTTATAAAAGAATTTTTCTTTATGGCAGTTCGTTCTTGAACATGAGATGTACGCAAGTCAGGCGTTCGTAACTCGGGGATTTCCTGAGTATCTTGAAAAATTATATTTTTGGATTATTTATATGTCTTTTATAGCCTTTGCATACTGATTAAACTCTGACCCAGGTTTACTTAAATCAAAACAAAGATTACCTAAAAGTCTTAACATCAAAAAAATTAAAAACAGGTACTCAAAATTATTCCTGAGATCGGTTAAATGAAAAAAAAAAAGAACGTCTACCGGAAGTGACCTGGGTTACGAATGACAGAAGAAAGCAGTGTCGTCTAATTTATTTTTATATTTACATCCAAAATAGTGTAAAAATTCATCTAAAATAGAGTCTAAAACATTTGAATACGGCTAGAAACATCTTGCCTCAGGTACAACTAAAATTAAGGAAATATATAACATATCAATTATAAATAAGCTGTGACTTTAATCTTCATTTTATTAAAGAAATATTACGGAATCCATCAGTCAGAATTATGCAAAAATATCTTCTTTTTTTTAAATCAAAATTCATCTGACTGACATACTGGACGCAACCAAAAACATCTAGATTTAGATGAAAAACATCTAATCAGCAACATCGAATTATCCTTTGTTTTAGTCAATGAAACATTACAGGGATGTTCAGAAAGAATGAAAGACATAGTATTTGCACTACTACTCAAAAGACAATGGAGTCTCTGTTATCTGAATAAACGATGTTTTTTAAAAATTAAAGGAAACTAATTTAACAATGTTTATAAAAACATTGTTCCAATTATTTTTTTCTTTCACTTCTTCAGTATGATGATGAGGCAACGGTGCCTCTCATTTGAAATTTAGTTCCTTGATGATATTTGAGCGTTAATTTTCATGAAAAATAATAGATAAACTTTTAAACGGCAAGGGAAACGAAATGAAAATAAAACTGAACCTCCTCTTGAATTCGCTACAACGATTAAGTAAGGGTATAAAATCTTCATACTCGTGGAATAAGCCTCGTCGTTAATTAAATGTAATCTTTGATGTAAATTATTACGCTGTTTCTTGCTCGTTTTCTTCTTCGTCAGTTCATTTTCTTTTCTGTTTTTTTTCGCTCATTCAAAACATTCATTGCTTTAAGGAATTCAGAAAAAAAAGGTTTTATTTTCACGTAGTAAATTTAAGGTTGGCAATCGAATCCTTGTACTTCTTAAGGCAGATGTATTAGGGTGAGTTGAAGTTAAACAAAACACACCTTGTACACTTCACAGTCCCCTCCTCCAAGTATAAGCATAAAACGTATTGATCAGATATCAATGGAAAAATGAAATAGAAAAAACATTAATTAGTTATTTATCAGAATATTGCATACCATGAAATTGTTTAAAAAAATACATGAAGTAATCATATCCACATCATGACAGTAGTAGTAGTAATAGTAGTAGTAGTAATAATAATAGTAAGTAGTAGTTGTCTGTTGTTGACAACAAGTTTCAGTTCATTCATCTTTATTGGAGATTCTAACTGTGGTTTATTTACATATTTCGGAATCTTTTTTAGCAGTTTCATATTTTTATTCGGCGTAAAAACTATTTACTGCATTGCAAATCTCAATACGAAAAAAAAAAAGATTTTTAAAGGTATCTAAAATCGGTCAGGTCGACATTGACAAAAAGCCTTTTTTCATAAGATATTCGTTGTTAGGTAAAATTGACCAATCAGCAGAGTTCAATTCTTTTTGTGTGTGTTTGCCATAGTACTGCAATCATTGAATTTTTTTTTACTCCGCCCCTTATTTACATATTCCTTATTTTCTGTAGGTTTTCGAATGTACAGTGAAAATAAGAACAAATAATATCAATAGCTGAGGATCAAAATATGCTTTAACACGTTTACAATGGTTCTGTAATGGTTGATATCTAACAAATGTTTTTTTAAAAATGCTTAGAAATAAGTTAGACGTGAAATTTTAAGCAATAATCAACGGAAAGTTAGATTTAACGAACACGCTATTCCTTTATGTGCAGAATATCAGAATAGAAAATCAATTTTATTGCTTCAATCGTGGAATAACGGAATAGGTTGTTCGCGCTTACACCACTGAGCGATGAAAGACGTGTTTTTCAGGAGAGCGTGCAGCTGATTCAAATACTCTTATTTTTGCCTTTACATTCCACTACAGACTTTTTACCATTTTCTCTCTTATACTCGATACTTGTACATTATTAAATATCTGATCGATAGAGGGATGTTTGGTCTCTATGGTCTGTACATAGGATCTCAAAAATCATAAATAATAATTTAAAAAAAAAATCTTATAGCGCGTGGGGGTCAAACCACAAGATACATCATATAATGGCGTCGACGTACGGTATGTCTCCCCGGTATGACAATGACTTGGATTATGATGATTGTGGGAGTTCAGATTACGAGGAAGACAGAGATATCGATGCTAATATCTCCGATGAAGGTAAGGAATCAGTTTCTAAACTCATCCACTTCTTTAAAGTAGAAAAACAACTGTGTTTATTTGAATGGTATCTACCACTGTTTGTTGTTTTTGTGTACAAGATCGTTTTGGTGGGAAAGTATTGCCAACTTTATCTTCAAGTTCGTATGAAATATAAAATTGGGTCTAAAACATCTTAAAATACCTGGAAACATCTAGATTCTCCAGATCTAAAATCTAGGAACTATATTATAATTAATGAATTAAATGTGACTTTGGTCTCTAACTCTTATTTTATCAAAATATTACTTAATTTATTGAAGAATGTTATTTTATTACTATAAACTGAATAAAAATTATATCTATTCCAACGAAATTAATCTAAATAGCGATTTCTAATATCTGGACGCGACTAAAAACCTCTAAATTGGCAGCACCTCTGGTTGGGAAGTGACTGTTGATAGCTTTTTCAAATTTTTTTTTCCTCAGGAGTTAGTTCTTAGTTTCTTTTTCAGTTGAAAGAAATTAATCACATTTAAATGCTATAATTTGTTGCTCCGTCTAAAAGAATCTCACCCTCAAAGTTGGGAAATGTTTTTTTTTTTTTTCATTTTTCTTATTTGAGGGTTGAAGAACATGAAAACTCAATAACAACAAATAGTTCAGTTCATCCATTTAAACTCTTTTTTTTTCTTTTTCGGGTGCCTCAAAACAGTCAAAGTTTGAATTTCTTCTTGTTTTTGAGTATATAGTCTGGTTATTAGTTAAATATTTTAATAACATTCAATAGTTCGAGGTTTTTAAAGAATAAAATTTCATCATCTTATACTTGTTATATTTTGGGAATTAGGTAGAATATGAAATCTCGCCACAATAACTCAATATTGCTCATTCATTTAACACCCTTTTTTCTAGTTCTGTTTAAATTTACTTTTGCTTTCAAGTTTTTATGTTGGGTAATTATTTCAATCACGTTTATTTGCGATAATTTGTTGCTTTCCCTTTGAAAAAATGTATCTTTAAATTTCATTTCGAAAGTGTTTTCTAATACTTTCCTTCTTGTTTTGGGGGTGGGTAATATGAAAATGAAATCTCATCACAACAATAGTTCATCCATCTAAAATCCCATTTTTCTAGTTTATATAAATTTAGATAATATTTTCAAGTTGTTTTTGTTTTTACATACGTTGTTTTCGTATTATTAAATATCAAATCAATATTTTTTCTCGAAATCTGGAACACACGTGTCAAATGTCTCCCCTCCTCCATTCGGTGATTTGTTTCTTCCTTCTCTTTCAAGTTTCAACCCAGCTCCGTTAAATCCTTGTTTCTTCGATTCTTATTTAACGTTGAAATATTTTCAAGTTTCCATTCTAGATGTTTTTGAATATGTGGCTCGACTCCAAAACGTCCAAAAACTCTCCTTTATCATTTCTGAGACAAACAATTTTTCGATTATTTTAATGTCTCCATAAAATCCTTAAAAAAAAAGACACGAACTGATTTTATTCCTTGGAAACTTCATGAACGTGGACTGATAATTAATTACCAAAGCTATTTTTAAGGGGGAAAACTGTATTAAAATTGACAAACGAATCGAGGAATGTTTTTATTTTTATCCAGAAGGATCGAAATTATTTCAATTTACCTAATTTTAATGATCAAAAAATATTAGGATTTCTTTTTAGTCACCCGAAAATGAACAAAGGAAATTAGCTTTTAAATTCGGATTTTTTTGTCTTCCTGAATTTTCATTGACGATTTTCTCTGAAACAATTTCGAAAAGTAGTACATTCATTATAAATGATCTAATCTCATCCAAAATTAAAAACGAAATAGCAGTGAAATAGATTGAAAAAAATGCAATTAATATAATGTCAACATGGTATCCCCCCCCCATTTTATTTTGATGGAAAACGTTTCTACCTGAAAAAAAAATGCCTTTTTTTTTTATTTTTTTTAATTTTTTTTTAAATCCAAGTCGGGAATCGTTTCACATAAGATTTGTTTTAAATAAATAAACTGTCATCAGATGTGATATTAATTCTAATGAAATCTCTAAACTAAGTTGTATGGACTCCGTTGTGGGAATTTTTTTTTTTTTTTCACTTATATTTTAAAAAAAAACTTGAACTTTCAATCCTAATTAATTGGAAGGCACTAAATATGGCGCTTGAATTAACCGGAACCTCAAAATAAAATTCCAAGTTAGGCCCGATTGTCCCCTCAAACCGAACACCCACTTTGGAGCCAATTGATGCGCTTTCACTTTGAAACTTGATTTTTCTCTCAAATGAAAAAGAATTCCGGAATCATTAGCCAAATTAAGATTGTGATAATGACAATTTTGCTTCATTTATTTGTTCAGTAATCGAATTTGGAGTGTGACGTCACGTTTCCATGGTAACTGTTCACGGGATCTAAACAAGGCTCAGAAGAGCCTTCAAAATAGCGTCAGTATAGCATATCGTTACTTTTTTTTGTGAACGACTCTCGGTGAGATAAAATATATTTATTTCATGCTAATAAAACACCCGAGAACGAGTTTTTAGCTCTTCAGATTGAAGACCTTTTGTAAAAGTTGAGAAGATTTCCTTTTTTTTAGTAAGGGTAACTACGAACTCATAAGCCTATAAAAGTTGCTTTGTATCCGCTAATATATTTGAAAAGAGAAATTCAATAGGAATGAAAATGAAACTTACACTAAAATAACATTAGATTTTTCAGTGAAAATGAATGGATGGTTGAAGCTATAGTCAGTGTAGGAGCACTACTTGTTGTTACAAACTTTTAGTGGGACTGATAATTGCAAAATCATTCAGATTGTTGTACTATCATGAAATTTTGCATATGGCTCAACTTCAGGCTGCTAATAAAGAAAATAACGTTAACCACTTGAAAATCCAAGATAGATGCCAAATTATGTCTACTGGGTGTGATTGTCTTCATATAATCAAAACAAATTAGTATTTGAAAGGTCAGTTCCTACATTTGAAACCTGGTAATTCTATTTTCACATCTGAATTTGTAGAGTGGATTTTTTCATGGTTAAGATGTTTTATTATATTTTATTTATATTTTATTTGGTAATTAGGCATCTGGATGCATTATTGCATATTTATTGGACCTTAAAACTGTTATAGCTGCAAAGTGCAGTTCAGGCTGAACTAATAACATTTGCATCTTCCATTGCATGCTTTGTCCACCCCCAATCACTAAAATACAGATACTGTGGCCTACATACAGTTTCCTGACTCTGTATGCGTCCTACCTGAAAAGCAGCATGTTCTGCATGTTGAAGAAGGACATCTTGAGTGAGTGAGTGAATTAGAGGTATGTTTGTTGTTGTCTTGCAAACCAGTCCAGTCATTCCTCATTAACTCTTGCAGCATTACTGGACCTGTCATACATACTTACTTCTCTTTAAGTCTGCATATCAGTGTCATCAATGACTGGTGGATGTTAGCTAACAATCTCATTTGTCTGCCAGAGTTGTGCCAATTATTTGGTGCTTTTGTGAAGACTGTCACCCTCTTTCTCGTTCCCTGTCTTCGCTTTAGACCAGATGGAATATAAATATCAAACTATATCAGAGTACTTATATTTTGTGGCATAGGTCTTTACAGTGAGAATAGCATCTTGCATAGCATGCTGACTGAAAATTCTAGTCAGTCATACTTCCTGTTTTGACAAGATATTGAAAGAAAAGATGGTAGTCTTCTTTCAGTGTCTTTTGAGTAAAGCAGCTCGAATGTGCTTCTCTTTAATTGACTCGTAATTGGACCTTGGAATCAAGTGCTTTCATGACTGCATGACACTGACATGTGTGGTTACTAATGCAGCTCTGTCAGGATTAGTAATGCCCTTTGTGTCAAAGTTGAGAAGGTCATCTGACTCTTCTTGAAAAGGATTACCAAACTCTTATATAACATTGGTTAGTTGCTCTACTATCTCAACAAATACTTTTTCAGCCTTTTATGTTCGATCATGATGTTAACCCCATTGAACTTCATTCTTGGCATCTAATGATTTCTTCTATTCCTGAACAAGTCAGCTCACTTCATGCCCTACAAGCATCTATCCTTTGAATGCTGCTGGATCTTCAGTAAGGCTAATGGCTCCTCTATTGTTCTTCATAAACAGCATTTGCTTGTTATGGGGATTTGCCATAGCTGAGAATGGTCTCTGTGATTTGTGGATAACAAAATTTTCTGCAGAGAACTTTTGTCACATTTGGGTGTTGGTTTTCAGGTGATAACATGTCACTGAGCTATCCATTGTCAACCCCAGGTAACCAAAAACTCAGTTGATTTTTTAAAAATTTTTGTTGGAGATCTGAAAGCATGGCATTCTCTTACAAATTGCAAGAGTCAACTGCTAGATTCAGACTTTTTGGAGTTTTCCAGGTGTCTGTTATCTGGATAAATTGACACCAGCCAAATAAATGTTGATATTGGGAATTACTCATTGTTTCAAATTTACAGTGAAAACATCCACATCTTATATATATGTACACACACAAACTTTTGACTTAGTTCACTTATGGTTATAATACATCTAGGTTTTAAAAAATATCTCGAAAGTTTGGTAAATATTGCCCAATAATGTTAATGAGATTTTCTCATCATATTTCTGTAATTGAGGGGTATGTTTACGTATACTCGTGTTCTAATTCAAGGCTGATCAGCAGGTGGTTTTATGAAGCTAGGTATATAGTCAATACTTTGGACCAATGGAAAAAAATTTAATAACCTTATGCAAGGTTCAGCCTGAAAAGGCCCATTGTCTGCTCTACTATTCAGCAAAGGCTTATTCAAAAAAATTTTACCTTATCCTGTAATACATTAAAAACTTGATAATCGTTTTTGATATGGATGTAAAATGATATTTGTATGCTGTCTTTTATATCAATACGAGCAAGGATTATCACACTTTACTGAAAAGAGACCCTAATTCCCCAACTTCAAAAAGGCATAACACTTGCTGTGTATATAATGAATTTTAAAATAATGGGCAATCAATTGATGAAAAACCCATGTTGCTATCTTGAATAATTCCCTTGTTTCAGAGCTTCAAAAAGCATGAAGAATGGGTCGGGTTGAATCAGGTTGTTTCTTTTGAAAAATCTATATGAATGTTATTGAATGATGAGAACTGCATGGTTCTATCTCTAATAGTTTCTAAGACATGAGCCAGTTCTATGACCAACATATTTGATAAGAAATACCTCATATAAGGCTCTATTTGATTTTATAATGGATAATGCTATTTTTATATCAAGTAACCCTTGATTAATCTCTGTGCAAAATTTGGTGAAAATTCTGTTTCAATCTTCATAAGTTTCTTAATTTATGAGTTAGTAAGCTTTGAAAAGTGTAACATATAGGCCAGGGCGTTTTTTTTTTTATTTATTTATTTTTTTTCCCTAAAAACCTACATGAATGCTATGGAATAGTGAAAACTGAATGTTTCCATCTTCAAAAGTTTCTGAGATATGGGGCAGTTCTGTGACTAGCACATTTGACTAGAGTGAACTTGCCATCATGGGTTGATTTTCGAGTGGCTAACATTTTTATATTTACTAACTCTTGATGAGTCCTTGTGTAAAATTTGCAATTAGCTACCCCACTATTCCTAGAAAAATTGTGAGTAATGGAAAATAAATTAGTCCTGAATCAGTACAGGGATGAGAGCTTGGAGAATATGACCAATAGCATTTTCTGTTGAGATGGCTTTTTCTGATTTATTCATAGAAGCTGAGTTGATTGACCATTTGTAGCTGGTGTAGACTGATAACAGTGGCCCAGTGATGGTTCTCACCTCCAGTTCAGTAGCTTGTGGGTTCAATCTATGGTCGTCATACCCAAAACTTTGAGGGTGGCACTAAATGTCTTTCTGCTAATCAATCGGCATAAATAGAGGGATGGGCACTGTCGGGCTATTTCACCCATAACATGTTATGATAGCAACAAAAGCAACACAAAAAATTCGTTGAATTGTCTAAACGACTCTTGGAATATTAATGCCATTTCTCAAATGTTGGCCATCTGAATCTTCTTCAGCTTTATACAACCCTGTTTTATTTTTTTTTATTCTTCAAAATGTGTCTGTCTGTCTCTCAGAATCTTAACTTTGTGTCAGTCCATACATGAAGTTCATCGAATAAAAATTTAAGAAAAATCAACTATGAGGTGATCAACAGATTGAATATTTCTGAAGATTTGCTGTTGCACAAATTTATATTTTTACTGATACAAGTTCTTTTGATTTAAAAGTTGTTTTTTTGTTTATATTCATTTCTTTTTAGACACAGAAGATGCCAGCGAGACTGACATGGTTAAACGAGAGGAAGAATACACAGAAATCAAAGAACAGTAAGTTTGTTAGCTGCCTTTTTAATTCTCAAGATACTGTAGAATAACTACTTCTTCTTAATCACCATTATCCACAACTGACAGGTTTAACCACTGTTGCTGGGTTTGGGTTATTCATGAGTTCTGAGATTTATATCTAGGTATCCAGATTTCACCCATGCCCAATTGTTCATAGTAGAAACGTGAAATTTTGTACGCACATACTCTCAATGAGTTTGAAAAACATTTTGTTTTTTGGATTGCTTTCTTTAATTCTCACCCTTATCAGTTTTTTTTATTGGGGATTCAATTTGCAATGTAAGTTTATATTAATTTGATCTCTTAGTTTGTATCTGGCAACATTCATGCTTGTTTTGAGAAAATTCAGACTTTTTTAGTTTTTGCCTGACAAAATGCAAAATAAATAACTTATTTATTGATCACTCATTTTTCCAATTTTCCAATTGATCACCCTCAATACTGTATTCTAAAGACATTGGTCACCTGCTGGTTTCAGTTGAATGACCAACTTTTTTTGAAACCATGAATTTTTGGTTCAAACTATACTAGTAGCATTTTCATTTAGATAACCTAATTTTACCACCACCACCACCAATTCACGAGGTAAAAAGAAACACATGTGTGCCAGTGATGTATAATTTTCCTTCTTTTTTTTTTTTTTCCATACACTAGTATGACATATCACACTTCTGTCTGTATGTATAAACAAGAAGTGTCACACTGTTAGTCCATCACACTAGAAACCTTCTAAATATGGGTGCAGCCCTACCAAGTTAAGCATGCATACTCAATAGACCTATGGAAAAGTTTTTAGCAAGTCATTTTTAACCCCCCCCCCACTACCACCACCTCCAGATATATTTTATGGGGGGGTTCAATTTTCTGTGTAATTTTATGTCAAATGGAGTCACATTTTGAGAATGTTTTTCTATGATATAATGTGACGTTAAAAGGATTAATCTTTTCTTTTTTATCGATTCACAAAATGGAAAATAGATAATGTAAGAAGCGTTCATATTTTAAGGGACTTTTCTAAATTTCTTAGCACTATTAAATCATCCACTTTTTTTAATCAATTTAAATACTTTCTTCTTTGTCCATTTTTTTTTTTCCTCAGCCAAAATTTAGAAGTTAGAATCTTTTGTTTTCTTTAGAATTGCTTATAAAACTAAAGAAAACAACACAAATCCATTTCTATATAGGTTCATTTCAAATCAAATATCAAATCGCCCAAGGCTCCCTTGGTCATCCTCTCAGATTTCCATGAGGAAAAAAAATTGATTTCAAATTAAAAATACAGATCTAATATTTGAGAGGGTGACCTAGGGAAATTTCCTGAAATTGTGTGATTTGATATAGAATTACTGTGACATCTCATTTCATTTTATTCATTTATTTATTTATTTTTGTGTGTATGTGTGATGTGAAGAAAAAGTGTGTGCAAGTTACTATGACTACTCTCTCCCTTTTCTTTTTCTTTTTACCATACACATACACATTCGGAAAATTAACAATTTTCATTTCTCAGTTATACACTTAATTTGTTTCACCTTTGTGACTGACACGGTTTAACAAGTTTTGTAGATTAAGTCTTTTTTCTTTTTCCTTTGTACAGCATTTACAGGGTTATTATTGGGCTAAAAAAAGAAGTGGTCAAATTTTCACCCCTCAAAATTACCTAAAGAGGAAAGAATAACTGATTTGAGGGGAAATAGATAGATATTGGGTGTGCAGAAAAAATTTCCAGTGGAAAACTGGTTTTTAACTCTGTATTTGACTTTCAACTGGAATTAATTTGTTTTTTTTTCTTTTTCTTTCCCCTTTAAATATGCTATGAAAGCAAACAATCACATTACAAACTCACCTCTTTGAACATCCACTGACACCTGGTCAGAGTTTCTTGTTACATATGAATATACTATGAAGCCGAACATTTATGCTACACTCTTGCATGTGTGACCAAGAAAAATCCCCTTGTTATGAGTAAAATAGTAGAGCTGACTGAGTTCCTTAGCCTGGTAAGACATTTATAATGTCAAGTGATACGATGTCTTTTTTCTTACTCTTTAAATTTTTAACCTGGCATATTTGGATACTTCAGCTAGTTGAATGAATTTCAGTTCAACAGTAAAATAAAAAATCTTGTTGCGCTATGAGGTAGTTGGTGAGGAAAAAAATTCTTTCTACTATGTGATTGGTGGAATATTTCTTGACCATGGTTACCTCTGCCAACTAAGTTGAAAGAGGTATATGCATTCTCTCATGTTTGTCTGGTTGTCCACACAAAATCTCCAAAAGTTCTCCATGAATTTAAATGACATTTTCTGGGAGGGTGGGTCATAGGCTAAAGGAGTGTTTCTAATTTTTTCATATTCATATCTGTTTGCTTAGGACCTGAAATTTGATTCTACCAAAAGATTCAAGTTCAGGGCCCACACCGGTTGTGATGTAAAGTGTCATGTGCTATTGTGGATTTAAATAGTGTTATTTAACACATTTTATATTGTCTTTCATACTATCCCTCATATTGTGTCTCCTGTACTCTCTCTCATTTTTAGAAGGTGGCTACTGAAAATAGAAATTTCACTGCTTTATGCCAGAAAATGTAACTGGAAATACTGAAATAGACATAGGAACTGATGAACAGACAAATGAAAAGGAAGAATACTTGGCCTGTGTTTTTTTAATTTTATTATTGTTTAGTCGAGTTGGTGATCATGGCTATGATGATTCAATATCCTGTACAGGCCAAAGATTATTTTCTTAGTTATCATAAAGTAACCTCAGCTGAGGAATGGAATTTGAGTTTAGTGTCAGTAATCCAGAGAGTGCTAATTATAGTCAATAAGAAAAGATAATTTTTGAGATGAGGGATCATCTGTATGTATAGATTTTTTTGATCGTTTTCCTCATCTTTGTTCATCTATCTGACACCATGTTTTGGCCATGGGTGTTATAAATGGAGAGGGTTTGGAATGGTCAGCCAAGGGTCCCCAATCAAAGCATGGGGGAAGAATAAAGGGACCACTTATTCCAAAATTCCAAACCTTCCTCATTTACAACACTCCACTTGAAGGAGGCGGTGGGGTACAATAGCCAAAATATATTTTAAAAAATGAATCAAGATGTGGACAAAAGTCTGAAAAAATTCATGCATAAAGATAATCTTGTTAGAAATAGATTCATTGGAATTAACTTTATATTCATCCAAAATCTTTATTTCAAGTTTTCTGTGTCGTTATTTTTAACAACCTTCAGATTTCCATAAAGCAATTCTTACCTGATGCAGATAAAATTTGCAACAAATGTATCAAGTACATGTTGTATTATTTTGCAACCGGAAACAAAGTTTCATGACATCTACTTGTTAGAATCCCCACATTGTTACTTTCTATGATTGTTTAGCTGGTAGGTCTTCGTAGCCAAATTGGTAAAGGCAACATCCATGGTTTCAAGACCACTCCTTCTCAAAAGGAGGCACTCTCACAATGTTACCTAGATTTGAGCTCAAAACAGGTCTTAACACTCTATCGATTAGTTTTAGGAGTTAACATCACAATATTTGAATACCCAACACAGATGAGAGAAAAACTATTCAAAAAATCAATAATGAAATTGCTTCAGCAGAGAAATTCAGTCAACTTGAGACTACAGTAGTCTCCTTTTTTATAATGCAGATGCTGGGGTCCCAAAAAGATTACCTCATTATAACTGCGGTTAATCAAAAATCAATTATGAGTATCAAAATTTGTTCACTGTTGAACAAAAGTGTTTTCATCTTGAATCAAATAAATTATGTATGAAACACCATGTGGTTATACTATGATTGATTGCTAATTGATGAAAATCAATATTTCAGTCATATTAAGTCTTCTGATGAATTTCTGTTTTTATTTGCAATATTCTGGATGAGTGGCCAATAATATAGGCAAAAATGTCAGGATCCACGGCCCACCCGCCTTATATCATGAACTGTGCTATGTCAAGGGACTCCTGTATCACTCCTCATTCAATGTCATGAAAGAAAATACTTTGATTCTTCCAAAGTATAAGTTGTGCATGAAAATCCCAAATGTCATTTTATTTTTTTTATTTTTGTTGTTGTTGTCTTTTCTAAAATTTCATGTCTCTCTTGTTGCAGGATGTACCAAGATAAGTTGCTACAGATCAAAAAACAATTACAACAATTACAAGATGGTGTACTGCCTGAATTTATGAAAAAGAACTGCAAAATTGAACAAGCATATCGTGACAGACTGTTGAGCAATGAAGTGTGGTGGGAGTACGAGGTAATTTCTCCTCCTTTTATATTTATGCGGTCTTGTGGTGGTGCATTTCAGAGATACCATATTTTGTGAATAAGATGACCTTCAGATAAGAATGAAACCCCAATTCTAACCTAAATCTCATGATTTTAGTCCACTTTTTAGTCATTTATTGGATGGCCTCCATTTTAGAGCATGTTTTTTGGGTGCATCACGTGTTATCAAGGTCCACACTATATGCTTTGCTATCAATGGTTTTAACTGCAATGTTGGTAGAAGTTATCGTGTTATGACATCAGTTTAACTTGATTTATACACGAGGGAGGGAAATCAAAAATAACCAAAATTATAGACTTGTCCTCAGTCACAACTTGAAAAGGAAATTGTGGGTCATTTAAAATTTATTCCTTCAAATCATGGTAAAAATTCAATCCCTTTTTTTTCTTTGTGTCTCTGGTTAAATGAGGCACGGATTTTGCTGAAATGCTTTTCATTTTGAAATTTTATGTTGACAATGAGTCACCTCAAATATGTCATCAATGATCTAATGATGGTCTTCATTGATTGTTGCGTGACAAACTATTTTGAATTTTTTGGTTGGTTTTCAAGTGACATTTCAACACTTTGAAACACAAATACTGCCTACACACTTGTGTTTTACCTAAAGCTTCTTCTCTGGAATATTCTCAAAACATTACAACAGTATTAGCAGTAGTTTTCTCCTAAAAGAAATGAAATTTCAAGCACATTCATCACAAAAATCACTAAACGTGCTTGCAAACACCAGAAAGAATGCCACAGGGAACTAATCGGTCAATCCCCAACCATGCCATCTGGCTACTCAGAAAAAGTTCAACTTCCTCCAGTTTATGTGCCAAATGCGAATTCCATTTTTTTGTGAATATAGATGACTTGAAAATGAATACTTGAAAATTATTTTGGACATAATATTTTGAAGATGGTAATTTCATAAAAAATTGTCTTGAGATGTGCTTTGCAAACATACATAGATTCAGCAAGAGAATACGAAAAGAACCTGCAACAACGTCAAAGCAAAAATCTATTTGCAAAATTCTTAACCCTTAAACAGGTGAATTCAGATATGCTAGTTTTTGCATTTTCTGCTCTCTCAGAATATCACGTTAACATGGACATTAAAAAGAAATCTGTTTTTAGATGGAACTGTTGGACCTCCAAGAGTAATTTGATGCATGTACATATATTGGAAAAATAAATAAGATATAACCTAAAATGAAATTCATAGAGAAAAAGTTTGTTCCGTTAAAGGGTTAAACATGATTTCATTTTCCCTAATATAAATTTCTGAAGTTTAATGCATCATAATCTCTTTATTTTCAGCATGCAGTTGTGGAACGTGAATGGATCAAAGAGAAACAAGCTGCTGTGAAAGATTTTGAAGTAAGTCTTTCCAGATCTCTTTTTTTTTTTTTTCTCTTTTCTTTTTTTTTTCTTTTTTTTCTCTTTTTTTTTCCACCTTTTCAATAATTTGTGGGGTAATTTTTCATGTTTGCTACAGAAGCCAAAATGGTGATTTCCTTGTTAATATAGAAAAAAAAACTTTCTTTCGATTTTTGGAACTTTCAATCTATTAGAAATTTGTTAGTATTGAGAGAAAAAAAAATTCATGGTTCTGCGAGAGAGGTTCCATTTAAAATGTCACTATTTCTAAACCTGGCTCTTAGTTTCTGCCATTTTCACAGAAGTAGGGATAGCTTATTCAAATCATCTTTGCTTTGGTCTAATTTATGTAGCTTGCACCATTTCAACATTGGGTCATGTAAGCTATACTTCCATAAAAATGACGGAAAGTAAGTGTCCAGTTTAGCATTATAGTTGCATTGTAAATAAACACTCCCCCTTGTGAAACTTTGAAGGAAAAAAAAAACAATTTTTCTTACAAAAACTAACAAATTTTTTGATGGTTTGAAGGGGTGAAAGCACCCAAAATTGGAAGAAAAAATTTTTTCCAGGAGAACTATCTTGTGTACATAAACTAGGAAATTACTGCCCACCTTTTTAAACTACTAATTCATAAATGATAGACAAATTTTTTTAGTATTGGGTAACCCCAGTCTGTCAGGCCTTTGAAGAAACAGTAGGAGCTATGTATAGAGACTGCTCACAGTATGCCTTGACTAAAATTTGTGATGTACCTTTTTACTGTATGATCGTCAGGTTTTATTTATGGTGTTATCAAATCTGTCTGACTGTACTTTTTCCCTGGCTGATTAAAAAGTGAGGCAAGCAAATTATTATTTGAACAAAATATATTAAGAGACAGGTTTCTATAATTTCATTTGAAAATTATCATTTGCAGTAACTTGCACTAAATGTATGGCTGTAGTTACTTATGTTCTTCAATTCAGTTTACTTGCCTTATACATTGATATTTTTTTTCTTTTACTATTATCCTCATCTTTGTTCTTTTGAACGGTATGTTTCGACAATTGTACATTACAATTTTCTTCAGGTGGGTTTTGTAAATGTGAGGGATTAAATGTTGGGTCCTTCTTCAATGCATGGGTGCAGAATGTGATTATTCTTATCATTTTATTTTATGACTATCTATTTCTGGGAAGGGGGTTTCCCTAAGTCATGATGGTGATGTCTATTTTTGTATCTGTCAAAAGTGTCTTTTGAAAGGGTTATTTTATTATTCAATGAAATTCTTTTTTTATTCAGTTTTCTGAACCAGTGGGCAAAACTATTTGGGTCCACAACCCACCCTCTTTATATTGTGAACATAAACATGCTTGTTTTATGAAAATAAAATTCATTGTTGGAGAAAACAAATTTTTTTTGTCTCCATTTTTCTCATGTTGGTACACTTATACAGTAGCTTTGGGACAAAACAGGAATACAAGGTGCTACCTAAGAGTTCAGTGAATTAGAGCAGTGCATGTGAACTGAATATAGTATGGACTTTGGCCACTACCCTTTGTGAGCAGTATCCTATTTTTACTTTTCAGGAAAAGAAATTTGGCTTGAAAGAAAATTTGATAGCTGAGTTTGAAGAAAAGAAGCGACATATTGAAAGCGAACGTAGCACAATGGAACTCACGGGAGGTAAATATTTTTCTCTAGTGTGCTAAAAAAAAAAAAATTCAGTTCTTCTTCATACTATCATTGGAGGGTTAAGATATACTGTTTATAGAATTTTTTTTTTCTTTTTGCTGGTTCACTAAACAAAATGTTGCTTTTTGTTGTATGACTTGTACTGCTGGATGGGTTTGTAATCTTAAATTTCATCTTCTATAAAACAACCGGCTCTGTTTGTGTCCTTGCCCTTGAACATTGGCACAGGTCTGCCACGTTTGGCATTGCGTACTCAATGGACCTACAGGAATGTTCTAATAAAAAGTTATGAGAGAAGAAAATCTTCAGAGTTTTGGAGGGGTGGATCTATTTACAAGGTAACTATAGCGCTAAACTGAACCTTTTTTTTTTTTTTTTCCCATTCAATGGAAACTGATAGTGCATGTCTCAGCTAATTGATATTATATCAAAACAGTAGTTAGTAATATCATGAATACTCAAATTGAAATGGGCAGGCCATGTGAGATTGTCTGTCAACTGCTGGACTTCAGATCATATGTAAAATTGTGGCTGGCAAAAAATAGGATGGCGTGATGATTGAGACAAGTTGAGATATTGATACCACAATGCCCGTGATGAAGAGATCAGGCAGTTAATGAGGAAGATCTTCGTCCTACAACAGATGTTAATAGGCTGATGATGATATTGATATTGAATTTTTCACTATTTCATTTAGACATTAAATGAAAAATTGAAGATGATTAACAATTGTAATTCCTTCTCATTTTTCTCCCCAGATTCAATGGAAGTGAAACCAGTGATGACTCGTAAATTACGCCGTCGACCAAATGACCCTCTACCACTTCCTGAAAAACGCAGAAAACCTTCACCTGATATCCTTTTATACCCTCCCACCCGAAATTTATTTTTGAAAGACCCATTTCTCATTTTAGTTGTGTGACAAAGAAACTATTCTCTTTTTCTCATTCATTTTTTCTTTTCTTTAATCGTTTTCTCTTCTTTTCCAAAAATACAATTCATTCTTATTAAAGAGATAATATATTGACCGTACTCCCCTCTTAGCATTAGTAGTATTGTTATATTGTCTCACACTAGGATCGAACCTAGAACCATCAGATTACTTTGTCTGGTGCTGTAACCACTGCGCTATGTGGACAACAGGTGCTAATTTTTAGGAGCCTTAAACCTCAGGTGACAGTTTTGATGTTTTTGTTTTCTGTCTTTTATTATTAGAGGTTCCCATATGGGCCGACTCTTTCAATTTTCGAATTTTCGAGTGTTCTTGCTGATCAATTATCTCAACCTTGTTCCAGAGGGGTAGGTGGTCTCCCTTTTCTTTCCATACATGATCAGCTATACCCGATTTGTTGGGTATTTGTTCTTCTACCCGAACCTTCAAGGGGCAACATGTTTCTCCTGTGTATTCGTGCCCACAGCTGCACGGTATTGAGTATACACAGTTTTTGGTGTTCGATAACTCAGTGAGTGGTTTGGTGCGGGAGAGGTAGCTGCGTAGTGTTGATCTGCTTCTGAATACAGCCAGGATATTATATGGGGCGCAGATCTTCTCAGACACATTCTTAATGTAGGGGAGACAGACTGTAGTTGGTTTATGATTGTCATCCTCCTCCTCCGTCACTCTCCTTTCTCTAGTGGTGATAGTTAAGCCTTTGGGGTAACCATTTTTCTGGAAATTCTTGCTTATGTTACACATCTCACAGAGGTATGTGTCAGTGTCGCTACTTATTAGCTTTGCTCGGTGCTGTAAGCATCAGACGATTCCTTTCTTAACGCTATATGGATGGTTAGAGGCGAAGTTGAGATATCGACCAGTGAACGTTGGCTTACGATACACAGATGTATTGGAACCTTGTTCTGATCTTGTTACCAGTACATCCAGGAAGGCTAATTTATTGTTACTCTCCTTTTCCATTGTGAACTGTATAGAAGCTCTGATTGAGTTCACGTAGTCAAGTAGTAACTGTGGGTCTTCCGGATGTGGCCATAGTACGAAGGTGTCTTCTACATATCGAAGCTACATGCTTGGCCTTAGTGGCGATGTTCCTGAGGCCAATTCCTCAAAGTACTCCATGTATATATTTGCCATCACTGGTGATAGCGGTGATCCCATAGCTAAGCCTTCCTCCTGTTGGTACATCTCATTGCCCAGTTGGAAGTATGTTGTTTCTATGCAGAAAGTCAACATTTCCTTTAGGTTGTTAAGGGGGATGCTGGTGCGTTCATCCAATGTGGGATCAGAACCTAATCTATCCCTAGGTTCCTGAGTTGTAGTCTGTGTATCCAGTATTTAGCAGAAAGACATTGAATACTTTTTTCTAAGTCTTTGGTATAACTTGGCTGTGAATTGAACCATTACCTAACTAACCATAGGCAAGCACTCTACCACTGTGCCAGGATAGGTTTTAAAATCGACCTCATCTTGGCCAATCAACTTATCAAGATGTTAGTCTGTCTAAAGAACTTAGTCAGCAAATCATTAAGACTCACCAAAAGAATGGCTTGGACTATATACATGGCATCCTTCAAGAGAATAATGATCCAAATCATTTGGGTCTTGCTTTGAAGACAAATTTAGAGGATACTGATTATAAAGCTACAGTGAACTGTTTCTGTACAAAAAGTGTGGCCAAAAATCTGTGGTCAATATAACATCTAAGTAGCTTTCTACAGTAGAACTAAGCAAGTTCATTACTAGGGGTATACCAAAGGGGGCTAGGAATAATGCTCTTTCTTTCAGCAAATTTCTTCCCTTTGTTGGTGACTTAGGGACCTGGGTATATAATATCCTGTTCAGTTGCGATTGGAAATATTAGGGGGAAACCCCTAAAAATTACTAGAAAAATATTGAGATGTTATAGTCTGAAATGATATTGTGAAGTCACAAATAGCCAAATATATTCGGAAGAAAAGGTAGCACATTGCTTCTTTGGAATAGTGTTGTAATAACAAGCACGAACCTCACTAGATGGTACATAGGGTGAAGAAAGCAATGTACATGAATCTGATTTGAAGTTAGATGAGCAAGTCTAGTGTACACTTCAGGTACCTGTTGAACAGGAGACACGGCAAGGAAATTTTGCAAGTGAAAAAAATGGTTGTCTTATGAATGTACTGAATAAATTGGCATACTCATTGATTTACTCAGTGCAATTCTGGTCAAGGGGTCTAGACTTACAAAAATATCTCAGTGTTAATATGCTTAAAAGATTAAAAGTTGTGTGTGTGTGTGTGCACACAACTTTTTTCATCAATTAACAGTTCTTTTATTGATCAAAAGTCAATGAAAAATAGAGTGAATTCAAAATAAAAACATTTTCTTTTTGTCTTGAAAAAAAAATGTTATGTATTATATAGAATACTTGAAATCATATTTTTCTTTCAGAAATTCATGAATAGTTGAAAAAAGAAGACTGTTCTAAATCTGCGACATTTACACAATTCTTGATAGCATTTAGCAACATTTGTTTCTGTAGTAGGACTATTGGTTTCATTTGAATTAAAAAAAAAAAAAAGATAGTGTAAAACTGTCAAGATATTAAAAAAAAACTGAAAATGGACATTGCAGAATGGAATTAGCCTCCTCAGCTGATGGAGGTAAGTGTCAGCAGTCTATTCTGAGAGAGACTGCATTCTGACCTTCTGCAAAATACAATTAATGCTTCAAGAGGAATGTTGACTCAATAGATTGCTCCAACTCCCCCCAAAAAAAGCTTTCTATTTTAACGACTTTCTTCATAAAGGCATGAGCTCAATCAAATGATTTATTTTACTTTACTGACTGGATTTCTCTAGCCTTGATACATTTTTGATTTTTCCAAGATGTATGTATCTATCTGAGTTCTGTGTAAGATATAGGTCATTACTCTATGCTTACATTATAAGATGTCTTTAGCTTCTTGAATTAGGAATGCCTTTTCTTATGTCATATTTCTATATTATGAGAATTGCTTTTTAAAAAAAGGATTAGGGTGTAAAAAAGAAGGAAAATATTATTCTTCCTGCACTCTCACTATCTTTTTTTATGAATGCTCTGAACCAATTCAAATTTTGTTTGAACAAAAGTTTTTGGTTCTCATAGAACTGTCAACTGTCATTGCAATTGAAAATATAATTTTGAAAAAGTTTTCATGAGGAATAACTCATTTTTTTTCATATATTGTACCATTCACTCAATGCATTTAGCCTGATAATTATGAAATATCTCTGACATCTAGATCTAGGGTGAATACATCAACCAAAACATAATACTGACAGTAGTACTGCAACCATATTACATATGTTGTTATAACAGATTTTTATGTTAAGAGTGAATTTTTAGATGAAATTCAACTTTTTAGCTATCATGATAGGATCATTTGATTTGATTGAAATTCCTTAATTCTGTGTCCACCTCAACTCAACTATTTCCTGGATGATAGTGAAATCATGGAAGACTTGAAGGCTCTCAACAAAATGCCTGGCCGTCCATTGCAGAAAAAACCCATGTCTCCCACGAACAGTACTGATGGCACCATAACTATGGACGCTAAAATTGAAGATGGGCGTCTTTATTATGACAAAAGATGGTAAATTTCAATTGATTGTCTCCCTATGTTTATGAGTTGATTTTACTTGCTTCTACGGAGATTTCATCTCCACTAAATTCACCTCAACCCACCCCCAATCTGTAAAATAAACACATATTCTGTATTTGATGGCATATAAGATGCATGTTTAAATAATAATGATAAAAAACTATAGAAATATAACAATGTGTTAGTATAATGATCTGAAAGTCATCTACCAAAGCTCAAAATGGATAGCTATGGAGCTTTGGTGAGTTCCACCAAGCAGTGGTCACCAAAATACCCTTGAAAACCCCAAGTCTCTTACAGGCCAGCAAATACAGTATATAAACGGCTGGTGCAGCTCAAAAATATTTGCTTCTGTGCATTTTTTTTTTTTTTTTTTTTTTTTGTTAGATGATTTTTTTTCATGAAAAGGTATTTAAGCAACCTTCTGTGCCCAATTTCAAAATAAGACAAGATATTGAAATGTAAACCAATATTCACAGACTTAATATCTACCAACTTTACTAGTATCCACATTTTGTTTAGACATTCCATATAAATCTGCTTGACTTCTGGTAAGTATATCTATCCCGAAATACCAAGACTTACCAAAATGAACCCAAAAATTTTTCATTACTGATGTTCTTAATGATAAAAGATCATCTATTTTGTAATACTGCAAGAAGGTGGTTCTCAGACCTTTTCCAATCACGATGCTCCTAGTCTCAAAATACTGAACAATTGCATTTACATTCATGTGTGTAGATTTGTTAGGTAAAAAAAATATTTGAGAATTGTATAATATAATTATATAATTTAATAATCATAATTGCTAGTGGGATGGATGAGCCTGTTATTCACCACACAGTGCCATCTATTGTTGAAATAATAAAGTTCAACATTAGATTAGAACATTATGCAGCACCTGAGTGAGCTGCAGGACACATTTTATTCATCGCTGCTGTAAGGTAAAAATATCTCCATTGATAGAAGTATTTACATTTGCATAAAGGATTTTAGTTTATAAACTTCAATGTCTGACAATCCTGTAAGCTGAATATAAAATGTAATTAAAGAATTCTTGACTCTCATTCCTGCTAAATGCAATTTTCAAACATTCTCCCCAACATGAATTTTTCATCTCATATGTCTGGTTTCTGGCTACTTCCAGCAGAAGGCAAAAATTGTACATTATATCACTAACAAGCTTTCATGCTTTTGATTTTTTTGCTATTGTAAATAGTACATTTTGTCAACTGATTGTTATTGGCAGTAGCAGAGCCTATGGAGTAAATAAACACACCTACACCTTGAAGTAGGCCATTGTAGCTACAGAAAATATGTATTGAATAAATTAATGCCTTTTCAAGTCTTCTGTATTTATAAATTTTGAACATCATTTCTTTTGCCGACCAAAAGGAATCTGTTTTTTTGCTTTTAAAGCTTTTTTTGAACACAAGTTGCGTGTTATGCTGTAAAATTAGTTAGTATTAGTAAATAGTTTCTTAAATAAAAGTTCCTCAATTACTGGATCCTTTATATTGTGGCAGTTCTATTTTCTAAGATTAATATTTGCCATCTTGCACTGTGTCATTCATTCTGAACATTCCAATCATGTTGTATCTACAGGTTCCATAAAGGTCAACCTGTGTATGTGGAAGCAAAGGACATAGAGAAAATCACTGGAATAATCAATACAATTGGGACTGTGGAGGTAGGTAGAGATTGTGAAAAACTTGTAGATTCACTTACTTTTTTATGTATTGTTGATTTTTGTACAACTATTCGTGAGAATGGAGAAAGTAATAACTATATCCATGAAAATGACTTGATTCAATCAATTTTTGTGTGGATAGAGCTTCCTTTCAGCTACTGAAAATGAAGCTGTAGACAGGGTCATGAAATAATTTTCACATCGAGATATGTAGATTTTGGGTGATACATTACATCAGTGCTTCTGAATGTTAGGCGCTCACCCCACAAGGGGGTAATTTAAACATTGAACTACAATTTGGAAAAGTGTTCTGTATCTGAGTCATACTAATGCTGAACTGATTAATTCCTATAATACAATACTATTAATTACAAATTTTACTATTGATTCCATAGTAACTAATGCTAATAGATTAACTTTGTGAGTTATAAAAGTGATGAGGTGAGCACTTCATTGTTTTCTAAATTTCACACAATAGAGTACTTACTAAATCTTTGTAATTTCATTCTAGTTTTTTTTTTATTTCATTTTTTACAAAAATTGTTTCTTTAGTTATTTATCTAAATTTAAAATCCTAAATTTTGGTAAATTTCTGAATTAAACATTGTTATACCTTTTCATCACCAAATTCTTGGGGCTGTCTGGTTGAGGCATGGAGCAAAAAAAAGGTCAAGAGCCTCTGCTCTTCATATTTGAAATGTATCAACAGAGTACTTTAGTTAGTAGAAAACATCTTTGGTATTTGAAGAAAATAAGCTGGTAGGGTTTTTATTTTTGTTATTGATAGAAGTATTCTTTTTTTTCTTTTAATGAAGTTTTCAATCTTTGCAAGAGGCTGATATACGGACTGCCTATGTAGGCAGTCCGTATATCAGTTATTCAACTCATTGTGACGTCAATGTAAGAAAAAAAAAACCATTATAGCAATAATCTATATTGTACTAAGAACTAGTTTGCTCACTTTTCGAAGTTAACCTATTTTAAAGCTGGGAGATTGTGAAATATTATAGATAAAAATTTACTTATCAAATAGAAAGCATAAAAACATCTTCAGTTTACTGCCATTTATCAGCCTCATTTCAACAATTCACTTGAACACTTGAATTGAAAAAAGAACAAACCAAAATATTGATATGGAAAATATTTTTCCAATAATTCAATGTTGAGGGTGAAAATGTAAGTCTTAGTATTTTTTAAACTGGTTACTCAATACCTCTTTAAAAAGAGAGATGAAGAAATACTAAAATGAAATTGGGTGACACTGTGGAATTCATTGAAAAAATAATTAAAAAAAGGGAATAACTACTCATTCAAGTTACCTCCCTTACACCTTTAATTCTTTTTATTTCCTAATTTATTCATTGAAATATTCCACTGTCAATAAGGGTTTTAAGCAACTCGTGAAATTAAGAGTCAAATTCAGATATGCAACATCATCAGATGAGAAATGACTGATTCTGTAGGTAGCTGCATCAGCTTGGACCTGGTTAGGACTGATGGGAGTGATCTCGTGATCTCGTATCCAGATGAATTTAATTGACATTGAAAATAACTTTTTCCAAGTGTCATTTGGTAACCAAGTTTTGTTTTTTTTTTTTTCTCCCTTTTTCTTCTTCCTAGATCTGGGTGAAACGTTGCGACAACAACAGCAAACTGCGAATCTGCCTATCCCAGCTTCAGAAGGGCAAGTATATTTTGCGGCGTCGCTCCATGTGACTAGTAACAGAAGTTGGCAAACAACAACAACGGCGAGCACCCTGGTCCCAATATGAGACAACCTGAAAAATGAAACCTCACTTTAGGTTTTCTGAGCTAACTTCCCATCAACAACTCCCAGAAGTTCCATGAAAATGAAATATTTGTAATTTTTGACTTTACAGCAGACATTTAACATTTTCAATACCCAAGGACGTTAATGAACGCAAAAAAAAAAAAAAAATGGACACACATGTATTGAAGGTGTTAATATGACCAAGAGATTGTGCATTCAAACAGCATTAAGGGGGAGGGGGAGAAAAATGTTACAGGTATAATGTAGATTCTTGCCCTCCTGTAGTCAACCGCGATCGGAAGAGTTGGTCTGTTACTGCTGCCAGGGGTCAAGATGCCTTGATGGAACACTTTTTTTTTTTTTCTTTTCACTGAGCATTTCCTTTGTTTTTTTTATCCCCCTCCCTCTAATACATGTCCATGCATAAATATATTCTGTGGGACAAACATTTCCATCCCACATCCAAAAATGGATTTCTTTTTCCTGTCCATGTTAACACATGAAGTTCTGAACAAATACATCCAGGATAATCCATTTCCATTCAAAAACAGATTTCTTTTTCATGCCCAACATGTGAAGTTCTGAAAAGGCACGAAATGCAAAAGCAAATATATCTGGGACACTCCAGTCCAGGATTAAATGTTTCAATAGCAGCACAAAACATGAAATCAATCCGTCACTGGTTTAACCCAGAATACATAAACTACATGTGCATGCAAAATGATTTTGCTAACTTTTCGGGGGAGGATTCTGGTGCATATAAAGTGATTTCATTCTAACAAAGAGAAATGAATACATATTTTGATGGCAGATATCAGAAAGTAAGATATTGTTAATTGGGACAACTTTAATACAAAATCAATCTACTGAGTATCTAAAATCCAATTTGTAAAATGGATATCCATTAATGGGTTCTAAACCCATAAGACAAATCTCATCACTAGATTCATAATTTTGATAAGTGTGTGTGGGGATAGTCAGCCTCCAAACTTGATAACCAAATTCTAGATGATCCCAATGCCTGTATTGGGTGAGGCTAAGATAGACCTTGGATTATTGTACAACTCAAGCTGGCATCTCTGGTGAGAGGTGCCCATCTGTCATTAAAAGACTGTGTTCCCTCATATGCCCTACACAAGCATTTCCCACCAGATTCATTCCATCAATACTATTAATTGGCTTTGTGGGGGAGTTTATTTACTAACTGATCACTTACTGGTCAAGTCGTTCATTACACTCGATTCCAATTATACATGTACACCATTTTTTATGCCACCTTCAGTTCTGGATTATCCATTTTGCAAAACCAATAGCGATTACGTAAAAATTCAACACTGATCTGCTAATTGTGTTTAAAGCATAAGACTCGTTGCAGTTTAGTTTTCTCAACACCTCTAAATTTACACCTTTGCTTAGAAGTCATTACCAGTAGTAAATATAAGCAAATTAGTCAAGGAATTTTACAAAATCAATGTAGCAATAACTAGATGGTTTCCACACTTCACTTTGTAATTCTACTGGTCACTTGGTTTTCATCTAGATTGAAAGTTGAAAATCTGTGGTGTACCCATATTAGGCTATTTTTAAAATAAGGGAAAAAGAAAAAAAAAATCCTTTCATCTGTGTGCGGCATATTGAAAATTTTGGTTGTACAGTACTTGGGCTGATATCTGGTGTTCAGCTTGCTGTTACTTCGCAAGTCAAAGATTTGAATGACATCTTTGCATTCACTCCTCTGCTTTATTATGAAGGAGATCTATATTAGAACACTTTACAATACAGAGGATGTTAGTTTTCTCCAATGAGAGAAATGTAAACTCAGTGTCAATATTAGATAGGCCCATAGATGACAGTGTCTGAATCTCTCAACCCAAGTATACAAGTGAGAAAACAATGCTATAAAGTCTGTCTTTCCTTAACAGGAAATTATTGCCAACGAAATCAATTTTAAGAATTTCCAAAATACAGCGGATATCAACTCCTGAATTAACAAACTGCTTCAGATTGCTCCTAAATAGTGGAACTCTTGTGAATTGAACATTAAAAAAACCCTACTTGATGATGCAAGGGAAGTTACTCCACTTGATTTGATGTTTGATTTTTCAAAAATATGAATTTAAGAGTCAAGTTGAAAGTTCATTCTATTAGGTAGGTATGGGGGGGGGGGTCATTGAGGAGAAATTGCCAAACACTCAACATACTGTGATTTAATAAAAGTATTTCTCTTCCATTAACAAGTCTTGTTTTTCCTTTTGCAATGGCTATAAGAGGCAGCTTAGAATTATTGAGCTTACAGGTAAGGTTTTATGGCATGAGACTAATTCAGAGCTACATTAATTGAACCATTGTATAATGAATGGAGGATGCACATCATGGAGGCAGGCTGGATTTTGGTTTGCACGTGGACCAAGGTTTGAAAAAAAAAAAAAAAAAAAAAATTGAACATGGCTATGGGAAAAGCTCGTTTTAGAATTATAATGAAAATCATTTTAATACACACTTGTATAATTTGTACTATCAACCTGAGGAGTATGAATTTTTCTTTGTGACAAAATCATAGAACTATTTCTATCAAAACATTTTTACTTGTGAAGAATTGATTCACTAGAGACCACTGCAAAAAGACTCTTGCTCATTCAACAGAATTTGATGTCAACAGGCCAGATAAATGGATTTTACTAGTTTGTCCCACCTCCCCCATCCATTTGGATTCATTCCTGTACTATTAATTACAACAAGCAAAATTAAAGACATTGTGCCCATTTCCTCAGCAAATTCTACTTAGTTTTGAAGATTCAGGAATTATAATCTTAGGATAACAATTATTGAAAAACAGGGGAGGGGAGAAAAAAAATTCAAACTATTAACTAGAATTTGCTTGTACATTTGAACAAATGACGTAAATCTGACGTACGTTTAACAAACTTGGCCAGAAGTCGGAATAATCCAAGCCTTATCTTAGATACTTACCCACACATGCAGTTAAAAGGTAGAGGCTGGTAATTAACCTATTCCAATGCTTGCAAGTGTCAGTTTGGTTCATCTCCCATTCTGGTCTCAAATTACTTGTTATACAACGTTCATACCTCAAAAGCTAATCATGACTAACTGAAACAAATAAACATGGTGACTAAGCTTGCTGCATACACAAAACTAAAACAAATCTCAAAAAAATAAAATGTTCATTCTTAGAACTTTCATCACTTCATTCCTTTGCTTGTCAGAAATGACTTATTCCAAAGGCAGCAAGAGGTGAATTTCAGTTTATTGTACAAATTGTGACTAACTTAGATCTAGTAAGGAAAATCACAATCTGCAATTTCACCAACAATATTTTATATTGTATATTTATTTCAACATCATGAACAAGACATTAAATCAGGAGTTCCTTTACCCTCCACTACTGACATTTATACAGCTCAAATGGCCATTTGTACAACTATTACTGCAGGATACTCAAGTCAAGTGATCTATCGACTAATCTAGAAAAGACAAACTTACATATGGTCTGGCATAACCCATTACAGAATATTAACTTGAGAACTAAACCACATTTTGCAGAAGTGATTTGTGGGAAGAAAAAGATTCAAGGTGGAATGAAAAATTGGGCTCGTGGTTTTTCCTCAATTTCATATGAGTATGATGCTCAAAGCCTGACAAATCTAAATTATCAATTTTAGGTGGTTGGCACCTATTATATCCTGGCAACTAACTATGTATGTCACATGTACAGGCCACACCCATGTAGCTGAAAATTAATATATTATGTCTGTAATAAACTTACCAATTCCCCACCAAAGTAAGTGAGTTTGTTTTTTTTTTTGGGGGGGGGGGGGGGGGTTATAATTAAATTTTATCCTAATAGTCCTCTTAGTTGGGTCTATTTGCAATGCTGGACTCCACCACGTTCAGGTCAATTGCCAAGACAATTTTGGATGGTTACCACCTCTAAGATTTGTCAAGTTTTAAACACTACACTTTCTAATTGAGACGAGGAATTACTAAAATAAAATTCTACACACCTATTCTCTGTAAATGAAAATGTGGTCAAGGCTCAAATTCCTTTTTTTCAGCATCTTTGCAAATTGATGGAGGGGGATAATAAGAAAATATGAAGTTTTAGTAAAGTTTATTGTTTAAAAGTAACATTAGTAATACCCCCCCCCCTTTCAAGGAAGTGGGGGGGGGGGTATATTCATATCATAGAAGACAAAATTTACACAGAAAAATCCAAATAAGTGGTGAGTGAGAGGCTAACTGCCAGGAATGATTTTATGACAGCTTATTAAAACCTGCTAACTAGTCCATTTTAACACAAGATGTTGCGATGAAAAATTTCTTCAAATGTATTCATAAGAATGGAGGATAGGGAACAAAATGCTGAATCTCCGGGGGGGGGGGGGAGAAACACACAAACAAACAAAAACCTTCAGGTATATCCTGAGTAGTGAAGTTAATTTGTTCTTAGATTTTCTGTACTGATCAAGATCCTATAATTTAATTCCTTCCTTCTTTCAGCTTATACTGCTACATAAAATTTGTACATCAATACCTTACCTGTACTACATCAAAACTTGCACTAATCAAGGTTGTGCTCTACGTAGTATGCACTAGTGGTCAAACAGTTCTCTCAAAAGGACAGATAAGGGAAGAAAAGAAAAAAAAAAGGTGTGTGTGTGTGTGGGGCAACAGGAGACATTAGGTCTCAATAGAAGATATAAAGACAAAGTCAGACCATAACATGAGATCAAACCTGAGTCAAAGGAAGATTCATCCCTTAAAAAGCACTTTCATTTAACGAACCCTCCCTTAAACATTGAATGACTAATAGAAATTAAACACACATAAATGGGGGGGGGGGCTACCTTGAAATTAGCAAATGTTTCGGTATCTCGACTAGTACTTAGTGACAGATGCCAGTGCATCTATGTATTAAAGATATCAATGAAATTTTCCAATCAAATAAATTAGTATGATAAAAATGAACACCAATACAACTGTTTATATTGAGTTCGTTGATGTAGAGGGGGAAAAAAAAAAAAAAAAAAAAAAAAAAAAAAAATTCATTTTTAAAAAAAATGAAACCACATTAGGAGTTCTTCAAGTGTCAACACCTTGCTTAAAGCATTACTTATTTTGATGCTACTTTTCATGAAATTAGTATGGGACTTTTCCAATGTTTCCTGACAAAGCTTTTCTTCAATATGACATGAAGATTGAAGCAAAGTAAAAAGCTAGCAAAAACCAACAGATGGCACATAGGCAAAAGAAAAAAATGGCAGGGAGTCTTCACACAATCAGTAGATACCCAAGATGATACATTAAAACAAGGGCTGCTGATGACATTTTAAGGAAACCCTTAGATCAGGCATGCAAAAAAAAAAAAAAAAAAAAAAAAAAAAAAAGTGACAAATCTTGTCATGAACTTATTGTGGGTAAAACACCTGCAAATTATAAATGAAGGAATTTTTCCCAGAGATTTGGAATGGAAACGGGGGGGGGGGGGAATTTCCACCCTCCATAACATGAGTACTGAAAATTTCATAAAAATTCAACAAGTTGATTTTTTGTAGAATTAAGATCTCGGTCCCCACCCATCACGAATCTCGGATGATTCCCTGATGCAAATTTCACAGATTATTTTTTGTTTACATTTCATACCATTTTCAAAAAGAAATGACACTAAAAAGGTGTACACAAATAATTCTTATATAAAGATTTTTCTGTAATCATACTCAGTAATATCACAAAGATTGACGATAAATTAGGAGTTCAGCATTTTTTCTCTTCAAGTCAAGATTCCCTGCCGACATTTTCATAGCTAGTACTACAACAGAACAGAGATTCAAACATTTTTAAATTGGTGACAAATAATCAAATAAGCTGTTGATGGGATTAAACTTATAATATGAACTATTTTCAAAGCCAGAAACCCAGGTGGTTGGTGGAAAACCCAGAGATCCGTGAAGGAGAGGCAGGGAATCGACAAAACAGAAAAAAAAAAAAAACAAAAAAAAAAAAACACAAACACACCACACACACTAACCAGGCTTCAACTGTAGGATCAATTTCCTATGCTTAGGAAAATTGAATATCTTATTTCATCTTCATTGAAGAAGAAGAAGAAAAAAAAAAAAAAAAAAAAAAAAAAAAAAAAAAATCCCCAAGTTCAAGTAGAGTTTAATAGCTTACCCAGTTCATTACAAGATCTTTGATTATTTCCCCACAAGATTAAAAGCTTTAATGTGCAATCTGTCTGTGTGCATGTGAGTAATAAAACAAGAGAAGTACTGGAAGAGAAAGAAAACAATTTTCTATGGTCATCCTGTTCATTGAGGTTATTTTTTATTTCAGTTTCATGAGTTATGAAGATTTTGTAACATCAAGGAATCATTTAGATCAAGTATTGCTGCAGAATTGTCCACATTCACTTACAGAAGGTCTGTCCTCCAAGACGACATCAGACACTTCAGTCAGAGTCTAGAAGCTTCTAAAGACAGAATTTAGAAAAAGCATGAAGGTTCTAATGGCAAATCTAAGTATGATCTTTTGACATATTAGTTATTTATCAACTCCATAACTTAAGATGCATTATTATATGAGTGTGTGTGCATGCAAGTGTGTAAATGTATGTGTGCGTTTGTGTGTATGTGTGTGTATATAGCACTCCTCATAGGGTTGGAGCACAGATTTACACTCACAAAGAGACTATAAACATGGCACAGGTTTTAGTACTGTCAGATAATATACACATACAATTGTACTGCTTCTTAGTCAGCTGGTCTCTTTTCTCCAAATTTCTTAGTATATTCCTCAGCATTCTTCATGAATTTTTTCTTATCTTTGGTAAATTCTTCTGCCAAGTCAGCACGAAGAGGATGTTCTGGTTCAGGATCATTAACCAGTGCCACCAACGACTGTATCACTGGAAAAAAAAGAAAAGAAAAAAAGCCAAAAAGACATTATTCAAATTGTTATGGTGCCAGCACAGTAAGCAGGAATGTTCAGTTATGTAACTTTCTAATCTACGATATTCACAAATGTGGCCATTACTCAATCTGGACTATCTTTTGCAAAGGGAACCTGGCTTCAGACCCCAAGGGTAATATCTGATGTAATATCTTTTCATGGGCTGTCGCATATTAGTTACATTTGCAGTTCATAAACTTAACTAAGGGACAAATGTAACAACATATTTAGACAAATTTAGAGATAGGAGGGGGGGGGGCAAAAAAAAAAAAAAAAAAAAAAACAAACAAACAAACTTCACACAACCAATACGAGTTACAGAAAAGTCAAATTTCATACAAGTATTTTATAAATTCGAAAGTTCCTGTTAAGTAATACATTTGATTTTTTTTCTGATAGATAATTTACCTTGATCTGTTTTTGTTGCTGGTTTCCAGTTCTCTGCACTGATAATAGGCAGACACACTTGGCCTTTTTCATCAACGTTAGGATGATAGATTTTGGTCTTAAATGTAATTTTGGGTGGCTTGAACGGATATTCTGCTGGGAATTCAATGTATATCTTGAAGGCCCCTTTGTTGTAGGGAGGGTTATCCTGAAAAGAAAAAAGTCATTATGCAAATTTGAAATTACTTCTGTTACTAATAAAAGCTATTCAACTAAAATTAAAAGTAACAACAGATTCAACAAAAATTAGAATATTTGTTTGTGATAGAGATTCCTGGATACCCAACTGCTAAGGTACACAATTTATTTTTTTCATAAATACTAAGCAGCAGTGAGAAATACCATCTGAATGCAGTGTTGAAGTGAATTTTACATTCTCACTAACCAAAATTACAGTAACCTAATAAAAACTAGTTAAACTAGTTTTAATTACAGGATAGTACTTTGTAACAAGCTTTTTTTAGTTGATGCAATTCAGTGTGTTCAAGCATTTTTTGGATTACCCACCCCACTTCAGAGGATACATCAACAGTTCCCAAGGGGACAATAGCATCTACTTTGGGAATCATTAATGTAACCCATCACTGCTTGGCATAACCCCCAAGATACACTTGGAATCTTGGTGATTAAAATTGGAACAAGCATGGCTGCAGCAGGGTCAAAATCCCAATTCCAACTGAAGATTATTAACGCAACTTTTGTATTGTATATAGAATAAATGAAAAAAAAAAAAAAAAAAAAATAATATGAGAGGCTCTGCTTGGTAGATCTGTCTGCATATTGTTTCTCAACTATTTCAAGTCATATCTTTCTAACTTGGTAGAAAAGTGTTCCTTGATAAGATGATTCTTACCAAGAAAAATATTCCACTCCATGTCACACAATCTGGCAGTAATGACAGTGGACACCACAAACTTTGTTAGGAAGAAATATGCAAGAGCTTATTTCAAACAAATTTTGGTATATATGCAAGACTTGCTAAGAGACAACTACCAATCAGTTGATAATGATTTTAAATCACAGCAGGGGAAGGTGTTTTTTTTTTTTTTTAACTCCTCTAAATTTGGGAAGGATTATTTTTGTTAGAATAAATTCAAGAAAAAAAAAAAAAAAAAAAAAAAACCCCATGTTTGGATTAGAGTTAGGCAAGATTGTTCTCGTAAGATGCTCAGGGCATTGTTGGAACAGAATTTCAACGAGTACATTCCGTAACACATCAATCTGAAGCAGAATGTTCCTCCTTTGAAAAAGAAAGTTCCCACTGATCTGCAGTCAAATTTTTAAAAAAATTGGTTCTTGTAGAAACAATAGATTTTTCTCAAAATAGAAAATAAAAATCACACCTAAGCATTATAGTCCTAAAGAGCTTGAGAAAATGCCACCACCTACCAAAATAGAAGCTGTATGTCAAGAGTTGGATACTGGTTTAGACAAGTGTGAAACCTGAATGTATCCGATGCAGAGCAAGGGTAATCAGATGCGAGAGAGAAATGAGATTGGAAGGAGCCTAAGCAAAGTTGCAGTCATGTTAAGGACAACAGATCAAAGTCTGGCAAATATCTAAACAAATGTAGTTCAAAAAAGTTACGTGACAAGTGCTGTGAATAAAAAGATTTAATCAAACAATTAAAAGGAAGTTAGATTAAAAAAATTTACATTTATAATTCTTACTTGAACAGAGATTAGTATACAATAGAATTCAGAGCAGGACCTCACTATCAATGGAATCACTAACCTCAGTTTCAGTTTTCAGTGATTGGGCCAAGTCAAATATTCTATCTAAAGGTTTCTGGTTGTGTTTAGATGTTAGACAGTGCTATCTACAGGATTTAATAAAATTTCAACTTAATCTGTAACATTTTTGATAAGATAATTTGATTAAAAAAAATTGAAGCAATAACAATCAAAGTCACAGAATTTGTTTTGCATTAGAAAAATTCAATTCAACAATCTTTAAAAAGGTATCCATGCCATTTTCATCTTTTTAAAAATCAAATTTGCTACGGGAAAATCATGCTTTCAGAATTCAAACATAGAAATAATATCTATTCACGTTCTATGTATTAATACAAATAAAAAAAGTGAATTAAGATTTGAAGAAAAAAAAAAAAAAAAAAAAAAATCTACCAAAAATAGTTGGAAAATCACAGGCACATTTATGAAAAAAAAAAAAAAAAAAAAAAATGATATAAAAAAAAAAAAAATAGAAATTAAATAAATAGTAAGATTTCCTTTGATATAATTTATTAATTTCAAAATTTCAACAAAATTGCACCAGCACTTACAAAAAATAGGTTTCAAATCCAAATTTTTGAAAAAAAAAAAAAAAAAAAAAAAAAAAAAAACCTATAATTTGACAGGTACTATCTAAAATCTGGAGAATCAAGACGTTTGCGATTGAATGATGTAAACCTGAAAATAAGTCTAGCAACCCTGGTATACATGGTTTGCTAATACAAACATTTCACTATTCATGGCATATTTCGAAATATACATTCCATAGATAACAAAGCCCTACTGTACTGAAGAGTTATGGAAGAAAATAAGAAAAAAAAAGTATACTTTGCTTTTTATATCATAACTGTCCCAAAACGTCATTAGCAGTTCAGTTTAAGAATTTTACAAGGGGTGACAATCCTGTGAATCTGATGAATTTTGTTTTCAGGTTCAAAACAGCCACCACATGGTATGGTCACTAACAACTAGAAGTAGGCTGTATCTGAACACCGGTTCTAACCAGAGAACTTTTTGTACATTTTTGTAAATAAATATTTTCTCGCTTACACAGAAGTTAGAGCAAATAGAACATGAACTAGATTACTTGAGAGCTACACACATTGAAAAGGAAGAATCAAAGATTCTCAAATTACACTAACAGTGACCATGCTCAGAGTTCATAAGGCTTTATACCAAATTTTTTTTTTTTTTTTTAAATTGTAGCAGGAAGTTTTAGTTTTATTCAACTTCAGTAAAAGAAAATGGAATATTCCAATCCAAACATTTCCAGTCAACAGAAAGCCGGTTAGGAAAGGTGGTCCCAATTGTAAATTTTACATGTTAAAAACAAATATAGATAGTAGTTTGTTGCTTTGAATGAATAAAACTTCATTAGTTCAGTTTTCAACAGAGAGTGGAGACGTGCAATTTTATAATCGGGACGACCTTCCCTACATTATGCCATAGGCAGATATCTCTGCCTAATATTGGTGATAGACAAATTAGGGAGAGTGGCAGGATCATTTTTCCATCTCAATCAACAATTTGATTTTCTATACCTGAATCTTCATTAAAATAAAAAATAAAAAAATACTAATTGCAAGGAAAATATTGCATATAGTCATGTACTCAAGAGAAAATACTCATCACTGGAAGTGATTCTAAGTTATTCATATTACTTTGAAGGAAAGAAAGGCCAAGATTAAATCATACACGCAGAAAAAAAAAAAAAAAAAAAAAAAAAAAAAAAAGAAAAGTAACGAGGATATTGGTAGCTACACAATCATATATAATGTTTGAATAATACTTACAGGCACTATAAGGCCTTTCCAAAAGAGGACATTGTCATCATCCACCAAAATATCCCGAAATGACTTCTGCCTAGATTTTTTAATATCACACAGTTCCTGAAAAGAGAAGAATCATTAAAGCTAGTATACAATACAGTAAAATAACTCATCACAATAATGCTGAGTGTAGGTTCTTCAAAGTAAATTTTTTAGAGATCAATATGACCTTGTAAGATAAAAATATTACTTATGAGAATAATTTTAGTATTCATTTAAAAGTATAAATGGTTTGTAAAATGGTAAATGTATCTTAAATACTATATTTTTTTTTTCCCCCATAGTACAACTATATCAATCTGTTTAATTGACAAGACTATTTTGGGAATATGAGATAGATATATATATCTATATATATATCTATATATATATCTATATATATATCTATATATATATCTATATATATATCTATATCTATATATATATCTATATATATATCTATATATATATATATATCTATATCTATATATATATATATATATATATATATATATATATATATATATATATATATGCTTGCCAGGTATCAAAAACATCCAGAATTCAAGTATTTGGGAACCCGAGGAAGTTTTCATTTTGAAGGGAGCAATAAAGAAAATATTCTCCCCCACCCCATAGTAACTAAGATCCTTCAAATAACAATGTAAGTTACAATGAATTTAAAAATTCATAAAAGGTTGATAGGTTTACTAATCAGAAAAAACACAGCATATTTCCATACAATAAAGCACTGAAGTAAAGAACTTGTACTACAAACTGCTAATGAAAAGAAAATCTTGCTAGGTTACAAATTATATCAAAGCAGCAAAATAAACAATGTACCAATAATGCAGCAGTTCAGCAACCTAATGTTTGATAGATCAATAACTGAAATACTACAGCCAAATCAGTTTGCATCATCTAAATTGAGAAACTGCTTTAATGACTTAAGTAAAAGTACACGTCAATTATCTACCCTCTATCGAATTGATGTTAATCAAGGAATCTAGGTAAGATATCTTCCAATAGCAAACCCTAAAATTTTAATACTATTTTGCTGATCAAGTAAGTGGTATATGAACTCATTCAAGGAGAAAAGAGGGATACCTTGAATAGTGCAGTTTTGATGCATTACAACTAAGGTATGCTGTACAAATAAATATAGGCTGGGGATGGGGGAGTAAATTATAAGACCTTGAAAAGTGTGGTCTTGAACAATACAGAAAACTTTGGAACAAATTAACCGCACTAATCAAGGTATACTGAAGTCTATAGGTTGTTAAGTATTCCTATTTGTAACCACTGTCTGTTCATCAGGAGAGCACTGCTGAGGTACACACTAGTGTTAATCAATAAGAAACACCAAGTAATATACCACTTTTAACATTAAATTGTTCATAAAGATCACAACTTAGATTTAATGAACTGTCTTGAATATAAAACTAAAAAATTCAGTTTCCTTTTTATACACAATGAAACTTGAGAACAACACATGTACACCGCTTTCATTTGGCATAAGATTTTAAACTTAAAAAGCATTAGGATCAAGAAGTTACCAGTCTAACTGATTACCTAATGAAAAATAGACATTAGCTATTTGTGAATGCACAGTGGCAAGTGACTGACAGTTTTGATAATAGTGACAAGTCACTTATCACAATAAGGAAATATTGATTGCTTCAGAATGGACAATTACAGAGACTTACAGATGAAAGCAATAGATTTTTGTAATTACTTCAGATGAAAAAGGAAAGTCTAATACAAATGCAGAGAACCAATATAAATTCCCTTTTCTATGAAGTTTCTTAAATTTAATTGCACTATAAGCCAATAAACAAGCCATCCCATTCAGGCTTATAAAGAAAAATAGAAAAATCTTAGATTAAAATTCACATTTAGAATCAGCTGCAGTTATTCCAAGCATCAAATCCAAAAACATAAAAGGCAAGACGTGTATTTGTCTTCATTACACTTTTTACACCACATGACATAGAATTTCATGTTAAACTTGAATAAAACACCATAAACTTTGGAGTAGAACTTTTAAAAACTGTTCAAAAACATTTTTCATGCACAAAAACCGAATTCTGACATTCGTCCATCTTAGTATTGACTCTAATGTTCTTCGTATCTTTACTCAATTCTACCATTAGTTAATATTCAGGAAATACTGATCAAAAAATTCTGTAACACAATGTATGATATTTCTTAAAAATACAATGCGAAATTACTCGAACATTGCCATCATTTTTGATGGCACAGGTAAAATCAGAATAAATGTTTATAATACAATACAAGAGAATTACAATGCACCAAGATTTGTATTCCTCTTGAGGTTGTATTAGAAAAAAAAAAAAAAATCTTGTTCTATGTATGAGAGGTTTCTAACATCCAAACAATGACAAATACAAGTTTCTGCCAACATAGCTTATTGAGGTACAATTCATTTTGCTGGTCATCAAAGTAAAGTACAATACCTTAACAAACCAACCTAATGATTTGATTAGACAATGAAAACAAAGGGTATAATCATTTCCTGGCTACTAATCAACTCTTTAGAAAAATATATATGTAGACTGAGAAAGTAAAAACATGACTTCAGACCTTAAACAAAAGTTTTCTGACAGAAGGAATATCAGCTTTCCACTTCTGCAACCATAACATGGAATTTCAGTCCATTTCTTAATCCTTAGATAACACTTCATATTTTGCATTTATCTATTTGCTACCATCTTGCTTAATTTGATTTAGTTTATTTTCATGCCAGGAGATATTCAAGTTACTTCATGAGTTCCTCTACAACAGTTGATATTAAATGTTGTGAATTTTGATTGCTTTTTATATCAATTTTCAAAAATCAGAGTTGGCATGAATAAATTTCTAATTCATAGAATGTGAAATGGCCAATATTCATCAAGTGAATTTGTTTAAGCAGATAAGAGTGTCAAGACTACAAAGAGTACAGATAATTGCATAAATTTCAGTTGTCTCAAGAGCCAGGCACTTGTGATAGAACCCGAACTTCCATGCCACTACTAGTTACTTTAGTCCACTCGGTGTAATGGTTAGCATGTCTGCCTCACATACAGGAGGTCCAGAGTTAGATTCCAGGCTTGGGCAAAGAGTGTGGAATACTCATTAGGACAAAATTTCCCTTCACATCAGCTGCTAATTGAGTACATTCTAAGCTGCATGATTATGGTACAAGTATCCATTTAGTAGACTTTGCATCCCACCAAGGGGGCAGTCATAAAATGAAATTGAAACTTGCAAGGATCACCAGGATAATATATGCAACGCAACAGGGATTCTGCCACCAGCCATATACTCCATTTTGGAGTTGTCTCTTAAGAAACAGACCTCTCCTTTTTACTAATAAGCTAAAGTAATGATATAAACATCAGTGAATGCTCAAAATTTGATCAAATTTTTATGACAATCTGATACTTTAATTCATAATTCAAGTATCTCTAATCGGTGCCAAAATTGTAGTTTGGACATCTGTGCTGCTACAAAGCCGATAAAATATATTCAAAGACGCAGAGAGAAAGGATGTCATTCCTACACAGATTTGTTGACTGTTTCATATCTTTTGTAGTGAAGAATATACATACATACACTTTGGGCCACCCAATAGCAGTGATTTAATCAAAGGACCATCAACCTTTTTTATACTCAAACATGTACAAAAACCAAAATGTATTGTTGAATTGAGTACCAACACACCAAATTTTGGTTCCTGGCCCATGGACCAAGGGTCATATTTGAGATTGCACAGTACTCTAGTAAATGAATAAGTTTTCTCACTCGCCTATTGCATCAGTATTAAATCTTATCCTCCATTTTAGAAATCAGTACATTCGTTTGTACCAAAATAACTGAACAACTGGCCATTGTATATATTCTGATATATTGGTCCATGGACATTGCAAGGCCACATTCAAAGTCATTCTGATTTACGGTTAATCAAGTGGAGTAACCAATTAGTAGGGAAAAAAAAAAAAAAAAAAAAAAAAAAAAAAAAAACTCTTGAAACAAATTCAATTTCTGCCCAGATGTATAAGTCACCAGCATGGGAGTCTAGATTTAAAATGTTTGGTATGGAAAGAGACAAGAAAACCAAAATTTTCTGTTGCATACCGAAATAAGATTAAATTGTAGTAAGGAATAAGCATAACGTAACAGCATTCTTAAAAAAAAAAAAAAAAAAAAAAAAAAAAAGCTATTAACAACATCATAAACAAAGACAAGCATCTCATTTCAACCTTACAAATGTTTCATTGAAAAAGTAAATTATTCATTCAACTGATCCTTCCCTTTTACTATTACAACAAAGGGGAAATCATTTTACATGACAATTTTGGCAAGCTGCTCCATACACCATCAAACCCTTCCGAAGTGGCAGGCCTAATAGTATTCAATTCCAATTTTGAACTAATTTTTTTTTTAAAAACCCAACAAATCCTATGAATGCAATCAGAACTTTGCAAAGCTGGATAATGAAAAGAAAGTGCATTGGCTATCAACAGATAGCAAAATAATCCAACACTAGACATTTCGTTTCATGTTTATAACAACCCAACCACTAAATTTCAAGTCAATGTCATGACCTTGATAGTTTTTCTTCCAGAACTTTTTTGCTGACAGTTGAAAGTTTAGGGAGACCTACTCTTAGAATACACTATAGGGGTTGATAAGTTCCTTCCTCTATTTTCAACTGAAATAGATGCTTCTTTCAGAGGTGGATGCAGTTATTCTTCCCAATGGACAACCAAAATTATCAAGTGTTCATCCTTAGTGTTTCTAAGTTTCATATGGAATTAATACATGCAAAACTTAGTTTTGAGACCCTTTAGAACTATAGCACCATTTAGACCTAAATACATTGCTCTAAAATTCAAATGGAAACCGAAATGAATTGTTTAAATCATTTTTTATTTACGAACAAACTTTCCTATAAATCTCTACCAAAAAAAAAAAAAAAAAAAAAAAAAAAAAAAAAATTACTACCAGCAATTAAAAACTGGTTAAGATTTTTGCTAACATCATAACAGCCATTTGAGGGAGGAAAGGGGAAAAAAAAAAAAAAAAAAAAAAAGAGTACCTGTTATTTAGTTGAGCATAGTCAATTTCTTTTCCTTTCATTTTCATGGCTAACAATCATTCAACAGAATGAAATTTTCCAATTCAACTTTCAGACAAGTGTTCATTTCAACAAGCAATGTTACATTACAGACAAAACTGCTTTATTCATTGAACATGAATAAAGTTTGCATGAGAAAACCACATGATCCTGTCATGATCCTCTGCATTTGATCTCAAGTGTTCAGTCCAATGACTTTTATGAAGTGGGGCTCATTAAGATGGACAAATTGGTTCTTACATGACAGAGAGAACTCCCTAGCCAATTTCTGCAAGTGACCTAGCCTAACTGCTACAAGTAGAACACGGGTCACTATAAAGAACAATATCAAGTCGGTTACTACTTGTAGAGCTATTTATAACATCTACTCACAAGCTTTTTCAAGAGTGGACAGAGTGCATAACCACCAATAACCATCTGTCAAAAGTAGGCAAGACATCAAATTTTACCTGACGGACAATCTTGTTAGAGTCACTGAAGTTAATGCAACTATTTATGACATCTGAATTTTTATGTGGCTGTAGAAATAATTTTAATTTCAAATTCATTGATTTTCAAGTAAGGTTAAGCCCAAAATATTCACCAATACACAGCATTCTTGACTTGTGTCAAGGAGATAAATGGAAGCCTCATTTTCACTGCAGTCAGAGACGGGTTTGTCAAAAATCAGAAATGAATATATAATTCCTTTCAACGGTTAAATCAATGTTTGCAGTTCTAGTTGCAAGAATGACCTTAATAAGCAAAGTTAGTAGCAAAGACACTTCAAGCTAAAAATGTAGGTGACATTTACAAAGACTTAAGAGGCAGTAAAATTGAAAACTATAAATGATTAATGAAGACATTAAGAGGCAGGGGAAAAACAAAAAAAACAAAAAAAAACAAACAAACACTACACCTATATATTATTTCTACAAGAGTCTTTTTGGTTAAATTACTTTTGAACTTTTGACTTAACCCAGTGCTTAAAACACTTTCAGTAGATCCCAAATAGGCCATATATGTGCACAAAATTCACACCTGGCTTTTTTTGGAGAGAAAAGGAGAAAACAAAAAACAGACACACAATTATGAGTTAGTGTCTGATTTCCATTAACTTCTATACATTAGGTGATTTGCCCAATCAAATTTGACAAGCATACTCAGAGGAAGAAGGTTTCAAGTAAAATACATATGACACCACAAAGCCAACTTGTATGATAATAGAGCTTTTACTAATTTTGAAGTAAAAGACTAAATGAGAATTCTATTTACTCAATAGTTGGTGCAATGCCCAAATGCATTGAAGTAATGAAATTTCTACTACTCCCTGCCAAAAGGAAACTAGGGTGTCACTAAAACTGAACATTTCAAATTACTCATTCACTTCTAGAATTTATAGTATAATTTGGAAAACCAGAAAAAAACTGAAACTAAACTGAGGATTTGCTTGCATCTCTCATAAGAAAGAGTAGACATTTTTAAAGATTCAATCTATGCTATTGAAGTTGAAAGGGGTATGTGTATTTAATAGCGTTTGCCTGTCCACACAATATTGAAATTGTGTGGAAGGTTGCACCATGGGCTAGAGAAGGATTAATTACTTAAATTTAGAGTGTGTTCACTACATACTTTTTTCTCCTCAGTCTACCTGCTGATCTACCTAAAAATGACAATTACATGAATTGCTTATTCAAATACCAAGTACATAGCAATCAAAAGTGAATTCCCAATCATACCTCATTCTTATATCAGTAGAGAATGATATAGCTAAAGACCTTCAATATTAAGTTAAGAGTTACAACATTGAGAAGGGGGGAGGCTATTGGCTAAAAGGTGTCAAAATAGTTATCAATGCACATGAATTCAATGTATATAGTAAAATGGTGAACTCAAAAGAAAAACTTCATATTTTGAACCTCTTGATTATTTGAGCTTACAATCCTTGAGAAAACTAGTGCTAATCACCACAAAGATCAAACAGGCTAGCTAAGAACTAAGAATTAACTTCAGAATGTTAACTGAGAACTGAAAGGCACCCACTGTAAAATGCCTTTGTCTGATCACATAAGATTATAAATCAGAAGCATCATATTAAAGACTTATCAAATTCCAAGTAAATCAGAGTCAAAACTGCTTAGAAAGTCGATTTCAAAATGAAGTTCAAGTGTCATCATATGACTCAGTTGAAGACTTCAAATTTCTACAACAAACTCTTCCTGAATCATTCAAATTGAAGTAATACAGTTAGAGAATGCTCTCATTTGAGCACCACTTTTAACATCGAAAGAGCATGAGTGAAACGAAGCGATTTACCATCAGGATCAAATTCCCTACATTGTACTACTGATTTTTGACAGATTTTTTTTACATAGTTAGAATTTTGCATGATTAATATTCACTATTGGATTAGGTACATTAACAAGGGAGATGATTGGAAAATAAATATTCGTATGAAATATTTTTGGAGGCTAATGTGATGTGATCAAATTGAAAGGAACTACTCAACTAGAATCCCATTTTTTGTAATAAGGATCATCTGGCGATATAAGTCTACAATATATCATTTTGCTAATGACAGTTTTTGATTGAAAATCAAAAAATTTCTAAATAAAAATAGTGATCTTGAAAATCTCTCCAAATGATTATTAGCCAATAAAATTACCCTTAATACGGGGGGGGGGGGAGAAGAAGAAAAAAAAGACATTCTGTACTTCCCTTATTGAATATCTCAGTATATCTAAATGAATTTGTTAATGGCTTTGCTCATCGTTTTAGAAATCCAACTTGGGAGATTTAATGGAATCCTTTATAATAAATAAAAATAATATAAACACAGTCTAAATGTACACGAACTTGAATCTTTTAATTTTGTTACTTTCTCTTTCTGGATATCAGATCTGGGGCATTAACACTAAAACTATAAAGATTGAAACTTCATAATTCAGCAATAAAAAAAAAAAATTTAAAAAATCATAGCTGAAAATACCAATGACAATGTATTTAGAGATTCAAGTGGCACTCTATAAAGAGTACTTATAAAAGAAAAAAAAAATATAGGAAATACCGAGCCACCAATTTTTGTATTCAAGATTTTTCTTCAAATGGATAAAACGTTTCTAAAATTGAATAAAAAAAAAAAAATAAACTGTGCATGAAAATATATAGTGGGATACTGCTTGTAAGCTCCATTTGTACCCTCACCAAATGTAGTAATAAAAAAATAAAAAAAATAATAATTTAATTTGTTATTGTTTACTTGGTGGAATAAAATTTTATTGGTCTCTATCATTCAATAATCTTAAAAATGAAAAGCTAAATTTTAATGAATTACGTACACAAGTTCGTAAGACGGGCTGGATTTTCATGTCTACTAGTATTATTATTTATTCACCTAATTAATTATGGATCATTCAACAACGGATTCATTAAGCAAAGAAAAAATCCCTACCAGCTTAAGAAAAAGTTACAGATTGTAGTCAACATTTTCAGAGCAACCACTAATAACGTACCCGTTAACAATGGGCGATAGGTCAAAATTCAATCACTCGGCCCATCCTCCAGCAAGAATTTTACTGCAATTCATGGAACTTCGGAAATATTGAGTCATGTGGACATATAGCTACGATTCTTCTTGCAGGTCAAGTCGTTACTTCTAAAAATCATCCCACGCAAAAAAAAATAAAAATAAATTTAAAAAAATTTTGCAAGTAATCATTCTGGGAAAAGAACAATGCTTGCCTGAAAGTTTTAAAATTTATATTCCATTTAGTTTAATAAACTGCTTTAAGAAATATGGCGACGGCGCCAAAGAGCTAATAAATCTAATTAGATAAATGCTATCAAATGAAAAGTTCCTATACTCAGAAATTATTCGAGAACCATGTAGGCTGCAAACGTTATATTTACTGAAGATAAGGTATCATTCACTCAGAGAGCTATCATATTGGATAAGGCATTTGTAAAAGAGCTCATCTAGAAAAAATGTTTTAGATACGTTTGGAATAAAAAAAAATACTGGGAGAAAAATCTTAGGAAAATTTCCGATACCTCAGTGAAAGATTTACTGCACCATAACAATTCATAAATAACTGTAACGATTGATGATGATTATTTAAAAAAGCCGTTTTCCAACTGAACCAAACGAAAATATGATTGGTATAAAAGTTATTTCGACAGCGGATGACTACTGCTGTACAACATTGCATGCATTTTGTGGATATGCAGCATGTGCACTGCTCCCCCCGACTAACACACGTAAGGAATGGCGTAGGTCTTCCACACAAGATCAAGCAGGCCTTTACCTACTATGAGTATTTTTTTTAGCTATACAGATCAATCAAGTGTGTTTTGTATACGTTTTGTGTTATTTGTGCCCAAGCGATTAATAATAATAAATCGTAGTCCTGGACATTACGGAGAAGGATGAAAGAAAAGGTACGTTAACACACACAGCAGCTGATGGCAAATACTGTGCTGGGAGAGAGTAACAATAATTATAAATTTTACAAAACTGAAATATAATTATACTGATGACAATACAGACCTAATTGTGTCGCGGGGAAAGCTTACGTGTAAAGGGGAGGGAAGAAACCATGTCAGAAGTACTGTTAGATCTAAATGGAATTTTCTAGATTGACCTTTTTTTTCTTTTATTTCCACACAATGAATGAAAACAGGAAATATGAAATTTTCGTTGGCCAATGGCGGAGGTTATAGAATAGAGTGACGATGGGAGGGGTTGTGAATAAAAAAATTGCTAGTTCTATATCATCAATAAAGACAGTATTAGGGTATACACAGATAGGGAAAACATTAGTAGATAGTTGAAATTGAAGGTTTAAAACAGCCATAACTATAATCGGGGATCATTTCATTATGGGTGGAGTATTTTAAACTGATCCCCCTTTATGTGACAGACTTGAGAACTACAGTGCAGTAGGAGAAAAAAAAAGGGGGGTAGGCTGTTTCAAACTGGAGAGTTCCACTTAAATACTCCAATTATAACATTTCGTATTGAAAAAAAAAAAAAAAAAAAAAATATATTCAATCGAATCAAAACGTTATCAACTCTGGGTTTCAAGCCAAAAGAGAAAACACGCTAATAATAGCAAAGATCGATCTTCAAACTATGACAATATGTAAACCTCGATCAGTCGGGCTTCTCCAAGCGCAGTGTTGCCGATTTAGATATTTTTCATCTAAATCTAGAGGTTTTGGTCACTTCGAGAAATTGTTAATTACATGATTCATTCAAATATTCTGCTTATTAAACAGTAATAGAATGCAATATAAGTAAATGTTGATTAGATTCATGTTTGATTTGCTATTATAGATTTTATATATATCTGGAGAATCTAGATTTTTGGGGGGTGTTTTTCGACTAATTTTAGATGTAAATCTGTAAATACAGTGGGCAACACTGCTACAGCGTGTAAAAATGAAATTATCGCCAAGATCTGGATTGTGTAAACAAAACAGAAATAAATAAAATAACCAGAGAGGGGCCCCGCTTCCCGAACGTTTGTTTAAAAATACAAAAAGCTTTCAGAATTCAAGTTTTTAAACAGGAATAACGAATATGGAAAAAAACAGTTTTAGTATCGATGCAGTAATGACTGCATTCTCTAAGTGCTGATTATTAATTTGTCAGCCTTCATTCTTTTTCGCTATAAGAGTTTCACTCTTCCAACACACCAGACCTTTAAAAAAATATGTACAAGGTATCAACATTCTGAACAAAACAAATGCTCTTCAAAAGGGAAAAAAGATATTGCAAATTGAACTACAATGGTTTATGCACTGGAAATATCTAAATTCAAAAAGCTAAGGCGAAAAATTAGGAAACAGTCAAATATTGATTCGTTCCATATAAATCATTAACAGTTACTTCATTTTAAAAATGGTTCATAGGCAAATTAATTGGATAACAGTAAGAAACTTGTTGGGAAAAAAAATTCAAACTAGTATTTTTTGACAATTCAATACTAATTGAAAGAGATTTGGGAGTCCTCACAAATCCACCTTGGGGGAAAATTAGCACATAATGAAATGAAGAGAAAGAGGTACTGTATTTACTAGTGTATGAGAAATTCAATAGCATTATACCAAGTGTAAGATGAAAATTATGACATGTATAATTTTTTTAAAGGTGGGATCGCATTGAATTTGAGTAAATAAGGTGGAATTTTCTAGAAAAAAGTCAAAGTGCCTGATAACGTTTTAAAATAGGATCACTTAAATAGATTTGCCGATTTCTTCTATAAATTAAAATATTCAGTGAACAAAAATACGACTTAGTTACATAGTCATATTTGCTGAGTCATTTTAACACAGAAAAAAAAAAAAAAAAAGAAAAAGAAAAAAAGAGTTTAAAAAATTAAAAAGTTAATTACTGAACTAAATTTTCGAGTGAGTTAAAATTTGAAAATTAAAGAATTTTTTCCAACACCATTCAACTTGACAGTTACAATATTTGTTCATTTTATACAAGATGGATTTTAGGATGGGTAGTTTTTAAAGACAGGCTTTTTAAGTTAAGAAAAAAAATGAGAGAGAGAGGAGAGAGAAAAGGGGTGTTGCAATCATTATTTTCATTTGCAGCAAACAATAAGAGTAACTTGATTTAACATTAAAAAAAAATTGAAAAAAAAAAATAATAATAATAATAATCATATTTAATGTCTAAAAGGTGACGACACTAGGAAGTGAGAATTGCAAGAAGAATAAAATAAAAATAACGAAAGAAGGTTTTTCAAAGTATACTTTAAAATCATTTTTTCCTGGACACGAAATGGGGGACGAGTCTTTAGTCTTCCAATCTATGAATCATACAAAATGGATTTTTTCTTCAAAGGTTTACTCGCCAATAAATGCACAAATTCAACAAATTAGCAAAAAATACGATTCGAAGTATTCAAAAAATTAGTAATAGGCACATTTTTAAAGAAAATCCCAATGAAATATCAAGATTTAAAGTTTTTAAAATAATTTTTGTGGGAGAAAGGCTTAGTCACATCAATGAAAGTAAAGCGAGATATGGACGACAGTCGACGCTGACAGTGGTTTTGTCTTTAACTAGGCCAGTAACCAAGAAAATGGACATGTTCATAGGCTATAGTCACATAGTGGCATTCAGTATATTTCCTAGCCACTTTCATATACCATAACCGGGCAAAATGATGATGAAAACACAGAAAAACCTTACCTTTTGCAACCTTCTGGTAGCTGCCATGTTCGATATCTGCTCACTGGTGTAGTGGCGCCCCCGTACACTAAAGAACTAAGGGCAGGCAACTGTCGCTTTTCTAAGGCTTAGCGTGCCTGACAGGTAAATAGGTTGCTATAAAAATTAGACTATTTCTCACTAAAAAGCGTTTTCATTTAACTACTATTACAATAGAATACATACTGTAGTACTACGTTCAGCTTGCTTATCTTGCAAACCATTGCTATTGAGTTCGATCCCCATTGGAGGTGCTCTATGAATATGTACTGTAGCGTACCATAATTGGCCGATGGCCAACCAAATAAAACCTTGTAATAATCTGTGGCGATTAATTTATTGCATTTCGAATGTCACAAAGAACTCATCAAAAGTGGCTTTATTCCAAATTTAGCCCGCTTAACAACTACCTCGTTATTTTAGTCACTTTGAGTCAGGGTCAAGAATAAGCAAGTTTATTATTTCACGTCACGATTAATTTTTTAAAAGGTGAATTTGTGGTTACTTTCAATTTCAAAGGAGGTTGCTTCGTGCGTTTCCTCCGGTTTTTAAATATATTTTTTTCAAGGGTGTTACGGGGTTCTGCAGTATATATGAACAATAATCAAGATTTTTGAAGCTATCACTGAACAAATGGAGAAGTGAAAGAAAACTTTCTTTTTCCAAAAGAGAAAAAAAAAAGTGAATTTGTGGTTACTTCCAAATTCAAAGGTGGTTTCCTGGTTTGATTTCCGGCTGTTAAATATTTTTAAAAGGGTTGTTTGAATTTTCTGCTATATCTCCGAACAATGATTAAGATTTTTGAAGCGAACAGCAGAAGAAAGTTGAAGCAAAACTTTTTTTTCCAACAAAAATTAAATAAAATAAAATGAGGCGTGCAAATAGTGAAAAACTAAACATTTGAGGAGACGCTAGGCGGTTGTTAACATTTGAACAACTCAACTTACCACTTAGTTTTAATAGGGCCGGCCCCAGCTACCGATAAAACTGGTAATCGCCCAAGGCGTCGAGTTCTTGGGGGCGCCTGTCACATGCCTGAGGCGGTAGAACTTAGTCATTGAAAAAAATAGAGAATTGAGAAAATAGAAAGAAAAAGGCGTTTTGAAATAATGGTTTTGTGAAATCTATTCATAGATATGAAACTATCAAAATACAATGGGAAAATGAATAAATTACACAGAATAGATATAGTAAAAATAAGAAAATTCCCCAATGTGAAGCCAGATTTTCCATAAATTTCTGACAAATAAGATTCTTCCATTGCTCTTCCATCTTCTTAGATATGTTCACACTTGGCACCATGTGCTGTGAGAAGCTGTTTCTTCTCAGCTCGGTTTTATAAATCTTCATCTCAGTAAAAGACAGTTTAAGGCCAAGTAGGGTTAGGAAGAATGTGTTGTGCCTATCTTCCAAGTCAGATGGACACGCTTGAAAATTAGAATAGGTTTGTCTTGCACTATTATGGGCACTTATTGAAGAGTGAACATAAATAATTTGCAAGACAACTGTAAGATGAACCCTCCCCTTCAAAGAAAAAAAATCACTGGGATGAAATCCCGTAAGACACATGATCCCAATTAGGACAAAACTCCCTTTACGAAAAAAATATACAGAATTATTAAATCATAATTTTTGTTCTGAAAATTTGGAGTGAAATCATTTGAGCGGCTTTTTGCAAATGTTAAATTATGTATATGTATATTTCTATTTAAGGAAAAAGGTTAGTTTTAATGATTCAGAGGATTGAAAATCCTGACTGATTATTGCATTTTTTTTCTTTTCAAAAAATTCGTTATGGAGGCATGTTTGGATGCCTCAGGTATCACTCAGGGTGCATGAGCTTGTTAAGTAGGCAGACCTCTCAGAATCTTGAGGTCCATGGGCAGGTTCATTAAGATAAAAAGGATCTTTGGTAATGGAAAGGTTGGGAACCACAGTCCATGAAATATAGACTCTAAAAGTAGTTTGAAAAAGTTTAGGAAACATCGATGTAGATGTTGTGATGAGCATAAGGAAGAAATATGTGATGTAAATAAAATGCATCTGTCACAAACTATACAGGGGAACCTTTCATTTAGGTTTCAACCACTCAATTGTGCCACCTTTAGCTTCATTTTACACAGAAAATTTTTCTTATTAAGTTTGAGAAATATGTTGTAAGCATGAAAAATTGCACCTGAAAAACGTCCTTCACCTTGGTAAGTAACTTTTTCACTTTGACAAACAAGTGCCTAGTTTACGCTGTATTGTGCAGTTGATGATAGCATTGTTTATGTTTGTGAGATGTGGTAAAGAACAGAGCATAAATACTGCATCTCAAACAGCTTCTGTCAAAACTTTTTCTTGGGGCAGAATATAATGAAAACCATGTGTTTTGGGCTATTTGGTACGGTGTACTAGTATGGAATTGAGACAGAGGAGGAAAAAAAAGCCTGCAAAATAACAAAACAAACTTCAAACAAGTCACTGATGTTGTCATTCTTTCCTTATTGTTCTTTTTTCCATCTTCCACCTTATTACAATGCATCATTGAGTTCCACTCACCATTGATTCCATTTGTTCTAGCAGGTGGTCATTATATTACTGAAATCTTAATCTTTATGCCAAGACATTCTCCTATCTTGTTTGAAATTTTACATTTCTCAATTATAACACAAAAATAATCACAAGTGTACCTACTAGCAAGAGAACTAAGTTGCCTTATCAGATTGTACCAACCATCCCTACTGATGGGATAGGTTAGTACACTTTTCTCCAAATGTTTAAATAATGACATAAACTTGATGATGTTTCAGATTTAAATGACCCATTCAAAGGAAGTTTCTTTTTTCATAGAAATTGTTGGTAAAATTTGCTTTTTGATGAATTGATTTCACAGGAAGTTACAGCTATCTAAGTGAAAATGCACCAACTAACCCCTGTTTCCCCTACTTTTTGTTTTCTATGTTAGATTTTGATAGCTGACATTAATGCTGTTCAGAAAAACTTCTCTTTCCTAAACCACTTTGTATAACAGATTTTACAATATGGGTAATAACCATCAAGTTAAACATAAGAGCAGTACTGCTTATGTTTGAAATCTGGTTTGCTTGCAAGTTATGAGCATAGTTCCCTCTAAGCTGTGCATGTGCATGCACACATACAATTTGCAACCAAGGCGCAAAGGGATTTGATGTACACACAAAAGGTTAGTGACCTAACATAATATAGTAATTAATAATTATATCTATAAGCATTATTAGCATATTGATGATAAATCACAATTATACTTATTGAAAATATTCTCGTTGCAAACAGTTGGAAAGCCGTACCAATCAAAGGTGGCAGAAGGTTCTATCCTTTTTTTTATTGGTGCGTGTGTTCGTTTGTGTGTTCCAGCACTCATGGCCATACTATTTTTTGTCTGATGAGTCAAAAATTAGCAAATAAGTACACCACTAGACCCTTTCTAAAAATGTTTCATTTCTTATTCCCGAAATAAAAACTTTTGGTGGCCTTATTTTGATAGATTTATTAATTCTCCTGAATCTATATATTTCTAGATCTTTTTTTCTAACTCTATTTTAGATGTACTCCAGTGGAAAACGCCAGTGATGTCATAAATATAATTTATTCTGACCATATTTATTCTCTGATAAAATTATTTCACATGACTTGAAAATTTAGTGCTATGGTTATTCAAACATTGACTGTAATGGCTAGTTCCTGTTAATTAGTTGGTATGTTACTTCGTAGAATGCAATTATACTTGTATCATATTGAAACATGCCAATAGAGTTTTATTAACCATGAGAGATAGGCAGTGCCAAAATTATCTTGAAACAATTTCAAGTTTACATTTACATAAACATTCAGAGCACACATACTTCTGTCACAAGAAAAAATTTGCTCACACTGAAAAAATCTAAAAATTAGAGGGAACATTGGTTACAAGCTTTAGTGAGAGTGACTATTGTAAATACTATACTCTTGAGGAATTTCATTTCACCCTGCGAGTGAATTATGCAACTAATTGTAAGTATAATGAGAAAAATCACCATTTACATAAAAAGAAATCAAAATTCTTATACAAATCCATTAAAATTCTTATGTAAAATTTTTTCCTCTTTTTTAGAAATTCCGATGAAAAAGTTAATATTCTAATGAAAAAAATTAAAAGTCTAATAAAAAAAATGTAACTTTTAAATGGAAAATGTAACATCCTAGATTTTAGAGATTCAAAAGAAAAATTTGATATTCTAATGGAGACAATTCAATTCAGATCAAAAGATATAATTTTATTGATTTTAAAGAGTTAATCAAAAAGAAAGTTGCATTTTAAGTCATAGAAAATAAACATTCTTATGAAAAAAAACTTACAGGTATGGTAAGTCACTCAGTAGAAACCATCACATGACTTATGTTTTTTGGCAGCATGCTATGTTAGACGAGATCAATTAAAAAATTTGTAAAAGGGGTTTACAATAAATGAATAAGTTACTTCTCTTGCTTTTTGTTTGATCACTACAAAGTCCAAATCTTTAAAATAACAAGTGTGAATGCTGCCATCTACTGAAGCAGGACATGGACAGTTATGGGGCTTGGATGAGTTATAGTGATTTCTAGTCCTTGAATTACCGTTGTAAACCAATTGTCTAATAGTTAAGGACCGTGGTACTTAACCACCAGGCTGCAGTGCAGTACTGGGTCATGAGGAAACAATATGATTTTGCGGTATCATTTTGTAAAATAGATATAAATTCCTCCAGTTTAACAATAAAATTTCCTAATAAACCCTCTGAGAAACAAAATAGTTGACTTATTGCTTATATTCTGTTTTTGAGTATCACCTTTTCCCGCTCTCCATCGGTCAGTATTAAACCAGTCCGTGATGCGAAAAAGGTTAGGAAATCCTGGTCTAGGGTATATGGTATATACAACTTCCTCAACGTTTACTGATTTTGAAGAATCCATATTCCAGAGGTCAAATTCATCCTGGAGTGAACCATTAAAGAATGTTTAATGACCACACAATATCAATTTAACTGTTAGGTCTGTCCAGAAAGTATCAAGCTCTTTTGAATATCTCAAGAACTGTGTGCACAGCCTTGATATAAATTAACAAGCAACTACAGGGGACCTTACTGTGCATTCATAAAGAGACACTCTCCTGTTGGGTTACTCAGTCGACAGTGAGATGCCATTGAGAGAGCTTGTATACTGCGTAAATGTCACATTCACAATGGCTGAAAAGTCATTCTTCATGCCTCGTACCAGATTTTTGGTAAGACACTGCATCAACCAGGACTGTCAGCCCCTACAGTTCCGATTTGGATCCCCATGGCTTTTGGCTTTCAAGCGTTGAATGGGATGAGATTTCAGACCATGGATGAGATTAAGGAGAAAGCAACGAGACTCTTTTGAAAAGTGGAATGGACAGTGGGATAAGTATGTGAGGTCCTAAAGAGAATACTTTGAAGGTGACTAAGGTGACACTACCCTAGATGGGCTATTTTTTTCATTAATATTAAATGCCTGGATACTTTTCGAACAGACTTGGTATGTCGGCTGACATCATATTTACCACACTAAACAAAGTAGATTTTGGACTTAGTTGCACCAATGAAAGTGTCTGTTAGAAACTACCAACCAAAACAGGTTTCTTCAGTTTTTAAGTGATCCTGCTGGGCTATCTATCTATGTGTTACATGTACAGGCCTCACCAGAGAATCTAGAAGGCTAAAAATTTTAACATTTACTCCTTATTATGTGCAGAAAAAATGTTTTTTATTTATTTTTTGAAAATTCCCTCCAAACATAAGTTTTTAGCGTGGGGGGGTCAATTTACGATGTAAGTTTATGCTAAATTGATCCTTTACTTTGAGTCTGGCAGTGCACATACGTGTTTTATGAGAATTCAAAGTTTTTAGTGATCACTGGCCAACAGAAGATGTGAAAGGAGAAACTCATTCATTGATCACACTTTTTCTAACTTTTTAATGGATCACATGACGGTTTCTGTTGAGTGACTAACCGGACCTATTTACTCATATAATTATTATGAACCTGTGACCCAGTCAACACTGGGGTCCTGCAACCAAATAATGGATAGGGACCAAAGTGATTCATAGTCTATCTAAAAACATCTCTATGCTCTTGACAAAAAAAAAAACTGTTTCATTAAATGATACATACCCTTTGGAACAATCTTTTATTGTAACAGATACGTATTAGAAGAAGTCAGACACCCAAGAAACAAAATAACAAAACAACAGACAAAAATGAAATTTTATCATCAAAATCTGTATTTTTATCAAGAAGAAAGATTGTGGAAAAATACAATATCATTTTCAAATGACTAAATTCTTTACAGAAATTTGACACTGTAAAAAGTGTCTTCTCAATAAACAGTAAATGACATCTTGATGTCAGAGAGAATGAAGAAAAAAAGAAAATAACGAATGTTTTACTTACTTCATTTTGTCTTTTTTAGCATATTTAGGACAATCCAACATGAGTATGAAACAAAAAACTATAGAACTTTGAAAAAACTAAAATTTTCTGGGTTATATTTCCTTTTTAAAGAAGATAAAACTCTTCAGGCTCATTCAAGCATAGCCGCTCCCAGTGTAAGACCCCAGTCATTTGTGTTGAAGGCTTGAGACTATGAATCTGATACTATTTTGAGAACCCTCAAAAATTTGAACATTTACACTTTATGTTCAGAAAAAAATGTTTTCGTTTGTTTCTTTGGAAATCCCCTCCAATAGGTTTTAGTTGGGGAGAAGTAAGTTATTCATTGATCACCCCTTTTCCTATCTTTTTAGTTGATCACGTCTTATCCTAAATGTTCAATTGATCACCCCAACACAGCATGCAGCAAACAGACATTGGTCACATGTTCTATTGAGTGACTAACCAGGTCTGTATATATAATTTACTTACATATAACTTAAACAAACACTTACATACACACACATATATATATACACACAATACATATGTATGTAATTTACATGTATATAATTTGCTTAAATTTATGTACATATTTACACCTAACCATATAACAAGCTTATATGCAAATTTTCTGTCTATTTGTTTATTGGAGCTCAAATGAGATGATCTTATTGGTAGATATACCTTCTTATTATGACATAACAGTAAAAATTACATCTTAAAACCTCTCTAGACTTTACATCTGATCATATATTAAAACAGCTTACGATGAGTTAAGACATGGAAAAAATTAAAATTAGGATAGTTAGATCATTAAGATTAAATTACCTAATAAAATAGCTTTATGCTCGTAAATGCTGATCCATACACAAATTAACTCATCATTTTGGATGGGTAAATTCTGGATTATATATTATTTACATACGTAGTACACACACACATACACACATATACATACAATTGCATTTTGTTATTAACACATTTTTATGAATGAAAAATCAAGCTTATTGAAAGAAAAATGCTCTATTACTACAAATCCTTCACGGTTTCAGCTTTGGATATTGATTAGCAAAGGTTCTTCAACCAGCCTGTGGCTACACAGTCCCACTTGTAACAAGAATCAATGTACTGTGTTCTTGTCTGAATTTGGTTAGATGGGATGTTTTAATCATTGTATTTCGTTTAGTAAGACTATTCTCCTTGTATTTGGTGTTTGTTTTTTTTTTCCACCTTCGGTTTGGCCATATATCCTCCAAACTTTTTGGGGTGTTTTCTGTTTTTGAATGTGGGATTATATCCTGGAAAGCATACTCCACATTGTATTCTACCTGACATATCACATCCATTTTTGTTTTTTTAAACGAATGACATATGTTTCAGCTCTATCTTAATTCCATATAGTCACTGGTCGATTGCATCATGGACAATTACATTACAGTCATTAGTGTTCCTGGACATTTGCTTATGGTATTTTGCCCCCCTCATCCCACTAAATTGCATCCTGGACAATTTTGTCCTGGTCATTGGTATCCCTGGACATTTATGTCCCATATTTTTTGTGCCCCGATCATTTGCTTCCCACTTTTCTTATAAGGGGTTACCAACAATAGGCGTAATTATTTATTCATTTGAATTTTTTAATTAATAAAATGCATGCTACAATACAAGGATAACTGCATCAAAATTTTAAGAAAATAAGTTTGTAGATAACAAAATAAAAACTTATATATATGTTGTGTGGATGTACGATGATCCGACAGAATGGTATTGTTATCAAATGGGCAGGCTTTTATGCATTGCGTTGGTTGCCACCAACATTTTTGAAAAAACTTGCAGCAGCTGCAGAGGAACTGTATGCTGATTACATGGTTGAGAACAGTTGAATGAAATAGCAGTTTCTCTTCACCTTCCAATTGTCAAATTACCACCATATACATATTTATAAGATATATGTATTTTAGTTAAGTATGAAGATGAAATGATAGATACATAGAATAAATTTCTTGAATATCATTGCATACAAAGACTGCTTTATAATTTTATAGATCTATAGTCTGTACCGTAAAGCCAGTAAGTTTCGTCTGCTTGTTGGCAAAAAAGGTGAAGATTGCTCTTCCTATTTTTTCACACTAAATCATCAAAGATGAAGTATCTTCACCAGGATTACCATTTGTTTCCAATATACCTAACCAGTTTTCCTCATCCTGAGTACATAAGTTAATAAAAATAATGAGAAAACATCTTACAACAGCTGTAACATAGATTATACACATACAAGAATATTGTTACTATACCGGGCATGAAAGGCAAAGATCTTTCACTCAGACTAGATTTCCGCTCCTCTGCCCAATAATTCTAATTAAAAAAAATGAATACACTGATAACTCTCTTTGTTTTCACCAGTGAACAAAACCTTGTTATAATGAAAACTAATACCACAGCAACTTAATAGCCAAAATCACACAAAATAAAATGATAAAAATAATATTATTCATTGCCCATCCCCAGAATTCAAACTTGAACCTCCTTATAAGCAATCCATGAAATAGCCACACTTGGCATGCTTCTGCATTCAGGAGTGTTTGCTTGTGCTACATTGTACCCTTTGTGAAGCAATTTTGTAAAATTCAGTCAACATGTTGGTATGGGTTGCCTCCTTAATTTTTCTCAGTTCATCTGATATTGTTTTCCCCCCAACAACAACAAGGAGGCAATAGAGAGTAAGTGAATGAGCGAAAGAGAGAGATTTTATTTCTCATGTCGTCAGTCAGTTTTATGGTGTTGCTAGTGTCTAGTGGTATACTCATGCAAATTTTCATGGTTGTAGCCACAAACTGTGACCAGGAGCACCCAGACACATGCACATACATACATACAAAGATAGACATATAGAGAAAGGCTGGTTGACTGGGCCATTTGTGAGGCTATGGTGATTCAGTAATAATAAATTTGAATAAAAAGAAATTCAATCATATATTTCTAATAAATTCTAATAAAAAATCTACACTTGCAACATCAAATTATTCTGATGTCTTTTTTTTCTAGTATCCAATTAAACCAGCGGTAACTGTGTTTATAAGTGATAATAGAAGTTTGTTTATCTCCCAGTTCATGAATTTTTACAAAATTTTATAACTTCTTTTTTTTTCAGATGAGTCCAATATTCGGTCAGTCCCTAACATGTTAAATATCAATTTTCTTAGCAGCATCATGTTGGATTGATATGAAACTTGGTCCAGACCTTCAGATGAATTATCCTCACCTTCCGATTCCCCCTCTTCTTCCTTCTCCTCCTACTGCTTTCACAATGAGTAATGCTAAGTATCAATTTTTTCAGCCATATTGAGTTGGATTGATGTGGAACAAGGTCCAGACCTTCAGTGAACCATCCTCATTTTTTTCTTCCTCCTCTTCCTGCTTCTAGTACCACAACTGATAATGTCAAATATTAATTTTCTCAGGTGTATCGTTGGATTGATATGAAACCTGGTCGAGATGTTTGGATGAAGCACACTCATTTTCTTTTTCCTCTACCCGCTCCTACTTCTGCTACCACTGCCATAACTAGTAATGTTAAATATCAAATTTCTGAGCCTTATCATACTGAATTGTTATAAAACTTGGTCTAGACCTTCAGATGAACCATCCTCATTTTCCTCTTCCTTCTGCTACTACTACCACAGATGGTGGATACAACATTGAACTTATGGTTCTTGTTTTATCTTTACAATTTTTTTTCTTTTTCTTTCTCCTCTCCTTTTCTTAAAAAATTTTTTGAAATTGAAATAGTTGTATTTCTATTCTACTTATGTGTCATGTGCACAGCCCTAACCGTTCAATAGTGAAACTTGAAATTTTGCACACAAACTCCTTCAATGTATAGGGCAAACAGATTTTTGGTTTTTGAACATTCGGACAAGTGGCTGAAATAGTTTTGTTTTTGTATCTCTGTTTGTGTCACATATGGAGGCTGCACTGATGGAGTCAGTAAAGTTTGACCCAGAAGCAGCCAGTCTATTCTTAGGATATTCAAAAATCATGAATAAAATGAACACTTGAGAAATGAGTTGATTTATGGCTCTTGTTCATGGTACAAAATGAATAAAAATTGTACACAAAGGAGAATTAAGACGCACATGATGGGAAAACGTGAGGAAATTTAGTCACGGGTGAGTGAGAATTTGCAATAAAGACTTGAAGGTGATTGACACTGTGATAGTTCAAGGCACTTTGGCCTAGATGCATTCTCACTTGAACAAATTATGCAAGTGTTTTGGTGACAAGTTGGAAAATAAACGCTCTACCAGATAAGCTACAACACCCACCCTCTTGGGAAACATTTGTAAACATTGTATCAACTTATTATGGTTTTGTATTGGATTGCTAAAAAATGGGTGGAGCATTTTATTTCATAAATGTCAGGCATATTTGAAAGACAAAATTGAGCTGATAGAAGTGGTGCAATGGTGCAACTAGAGAGAGATAGAAATTTTTTGGTGCGAGTGGCTCAGCTCCTTGTGGGGGGGGGGAATTCCCTCCAACATTTAGTGAGATTTGATGAAAAAAGAAAGTTTGTAATAAATAGAAATGCCCTATAACTCAATTGGTGAAAAACCCCAAATGCTGAATTGTTATTTATGCAATTAATGCATGTACGAATATATCCTTGTTATTGTATTATGTCAGTAGAAATAACGCTGTAGGTGAACAAGTAATTATAAAGCTTATAGATGTGGTGATGATCTTTCCAAGATTTGTTTAGGCGATCAAACTCATCCTTTTTTTTTTTTTCGTTTTCTTATGTTCCCATAATATTCCTGCTGATCTACTCCACAGCCTTCTCCATGAGTGTAATTCCTTTTTCTGGGTAGAGTAAATAAAAAAATAGGGGGCAAAAGAAAAAAGATAATAGCAAATATACCAAGGTCAGTTATTCCTATTAACATGGAACATCCTGTCAATTCAATTCTCAGCAACCTGTGTAAACACAGATGATCCTATATTTGCCACTATTTTCTCTTTCTCTGTTAGCCACTATTTTGTGGTGACACAGTAAATTCTGGTTCTGTCTGCCATAAAGACAAATTTATAATTTCATTTATTTATTCATATTAGATGATAGCATGCAAGTTCATAAAGAAAACACTTTTTGGCGCTACTTGAATTCTTGGCAATTTTAGGGCTGCTAATTTTATTAGCCCCCTAAAATATAAATTACCAGAATTGATCTAAGGAGATAAATCCTGGTAAATAGTGTGTTCACTGCTTAAGCACAAAAACAAGGTTAGTACTCAGTTATTTGGATTGTTAACACAACGTGGAAATAAGAATAATCAAAAAGGTTAACTACAGTGCCAGGTTTAATTCATGAGTGAATTAAAATGGATGAGGACCGGAGTTTCTGCCGACATGGATATGTGGAGGGATCTACCAGATAAAGATGTAGAGATAGGAAGGATGAAGGGAAAGGAATGTCACTAAGTAAATTGGAGATAGAGTCTATAGAATATCCATCAGTATGGTCATCGTAAGTGTAGCCATTATGAAGTTATCTTCAGAAGTCCGACCTAACTACGATGAGAGTGCTCGAATTAGATAGGATGTGTTCTTGAGATGAATATGTGATGATGCGTGTTTAGAAAAAAAGTGTGTATAAAAACTATACTAACTATCCTAACTAAAGAGAAAGAAAAGAAACAAGCTTACCTCAACGTCGTCGGAAAACAAAAAAGAAAGAGAGAGAGATTTACCGCCACAGTTCAAATATTGTAAAGATAACAATCAGCTATCTGATTGGTAGCTCTGCGTGACGTCAAAGAGGAAGTGACAAGAAATTTACCATTCCTACGGAGATGTAGGGGTTAGCAAGTAGATCCTGGTAAAGGGCAGATAACTCTGTATATGTATGATTTTCTTTTGCTGGAAAAGGTGGGCACAACACAATCATGAGACTCTGTGTGCCATAAAACTGCATTCATTTATTAATCTACACACAAAAATAATAGCATGCAATTTAAAAAAGAAAAAAAACCTTTTTGACTCCACATGAACCCTTGGCAATTCATAAATATCCCCATACCATAAAACCACATTTTATTTATTCCTTCATGTAAGGTGATAGAATGGTTTATGAAAAAAAAACTATCATACGTTTTGAATGTTCACATAAATTTACGGTTTCATTCCTCTTCAATATTCTCACGTAAAATCGCTGTAAATTCTATGGAATGAGTCACCAGAGGTAGATTAAGTTAGTGAGGGGCCAGTAGCTGATGTTATAATGGGGATACCAATTAAGAAAATACTCATGAGTATTAAAATAGATGCATTTTTTACTTTTAAATCTATCAATATTTTTCATTCGCTATACAGCCAGTCATTACACCAAGTATGTCTGACATTTCAGCAATAGTAATACCCCATTTTCATTTTAACCTTTGTGCAGTGGCTATGACTTCAGTTTCAAATACCTTTGTATTTATGTGTCGTACATGTGTCACATAGCTACCACACTTCCATAAATTACTGTGTTAAAATGATAAGCCCGATCAAAGGTGATAATTTGCTAAAATCACTAACCTTAATGCCCAGTCATTCATAAAAGCTAAAGGCAGAATAACACTATAGTAATAGAGTAAATGCTGAATAACTGAATAAGTATTGATAGCTTGTAAGCATTTTGCGTGAGGGCCTTTGAAATTGAAGAGCCTGTAGCATATGCTACTTTTGGTACATAGTTAATCTGGGCATCATACATCATTTTTTTAATTCTTGTTAATAAGAAACTGAGACTGTTTCATGGGTTCTATCCTTTTTTAACATAGGCATGTGTTTTTTTTAATGTATTTGTTTGTGCATTCCAGCACTTCTGGCCATATCGTTTTGTCTACAGAGTTGAAAGTACCCCTTAGATCCCTTCTTAAAATGATTTTTTTTTTAAAGCTATTTTCACCCTTTTGAGCCTTATTTTGTGATTTTTTTTAAAAACATCCAGATTCTCCGGAATCTAGATATTTCTAGATGCTTTTTTACTCTAGATGTTTTCAGTGCAAAATATTAGTGATATCACTAGAATTTACTGTTATGACCATATTTATTCTTCAATTGAATCTTTTTCCATTATTTCAAAATTTGACGGTACAGTTGTTCAATTATTGACTGTAATGGCAAGTTTCTATGTGTGTCAGTCTATTTGTTTAGGGTGATTACAAAGACTATGATAATATTCAGAATAGTTTAATAAGGAGGAGAATAGGCTGTACAAAGCTGAATTATGGAACAGTGACACTGTGTTGCCAAGTGGGGTTTGTAATTTATAGCTAAAACTGTCTTCCAAAATAGCTAAAATCAGCTAAATTTCCCCATTTCCAGCTAACTCTATAGTTAAATATGTCATATATACTCATTCAAAGCCCATTTATGAAATGAAATAACGATGCAAAACGACTCCAGAACTAATCATTAATAAAAATTATACATTTACTCTTAATAAATTAACATATTTTTTTTTTTAAAAGTGGACAGATTTTTGTCTATCATAGATTTTTATTGGCTAAATTGGAGAAAACTCCTCCAGATCTAGCTGGAAAATGGCTAATTTGGCAACCCTGCCCAAACTTGCAGGACTGTGACATAGCCTGGTTGCTCAAGCTGTTCTTGCTCTGTGCTAATTGATAAATCAAGCGAAAAGAAAGAGAGAGGGTAACTAAAATAACTGATATTCATCATGTGGTGTATAATAAATGCTAGAGGTTAATGTAGGGCCAGAATGTGAACAATAGAAGTGTAGAAACTTGATATCAAGGTCATTATAGATGGCTTACCAGAAACATTCAGAATCCCAGTTCTAAATCTTAAAGAGTGTTTCAAAGTGTAGATTGACTTGAACCAGTGATTAAAATATGTTTGAGAACTAGCTGTATCTAGGATTTATGCTCCATATTTCACAGAGGGGTCCATCTGGGGATCAGGGTGGAACAGTGAACTACTGCAGCTAGAGGTTTTTAACAAAATATGGCCTGTTTTTAGACAAACAAAAACCTGGAAATTGAGAAGTAAGTATACGTCCTATCCTTGCATACTTGTCACTAATTCAGTTTTGAACCAATGGATGAGCTGATTCTGAAGATTGTAGGACAAAAAAAATTATAATTTTAGCTAGGAAAGAAAATCACAACTTGGGCTTCTGGTTTGTGAAAAAAGTCATATTTCATCTTCTACTATAATTCACCAAATGTCTGTCAATGTTTTTAACTGATATTGCATGTCTTGTGCATACTGACAACACAATTTATGTGTAATTTTATGTTAGGGAAGGGAAAATATCAGGTTTTATTCGATAATGCAACAAACCCCAACCCTAACTCTAACCATTAACCCTAACCATGCTAATAGACATACACCAATGTAATGACAGGCACTCCTATATTAAATTGTTGTGCTGGGGGTCCAAAGATAGATCACTGATATCCTCCCTAAGACATACAGACTATCAGGCCAGAAGTGGGGACATAGATGAATGCTTTTTCTTGGACTGTAAGTACAAGTAAGGCATGGTCAGTTCAGTTCAAAGTTCAGGGTTGAGGACGGCAGAACTAAGACTGTGAGATTTGAAACCATTGTGTTTGGAGTTGTGAGCGGAAGTCTTAGAAAGAATGGAATTTGGATAGACTCCTCCAAGCATCAATGAATAGTCATCAAAGGAACAATGAAGCAAAGTATTCGCCATACATGAGTGATGTACTAAAAAACGAGTCTCCTAAAAAAGAAAGTAAATTGTCGTGTTTAACATGAACTACTTCAAATATATTGAGCTGTTCAGTTTGTGCTGTGTGTCGAACTGTCTTTCCTCCCCTTGTCAGTGGTTTCTCTGATGACCAACCCATCCTCTTTCTTTGTTCGCTTGTTTTTTGATCCCCTCCCCCATTTAATTTCTTATCACCTCATTAAACCTTTTTTGTTATGAACCGCACACTTCTTTGTCTTATATCTTATTTATGTTTCACTCTTTCCGTTTAGTCTAAAAAAAACCCATAATAAAGCGTAACAAATGAGTCTTTCTCCTGAAGCTATTAGCTTATGGGCGATACCCCCCCCCCCAAGGTAAGTAAATGGTGAATACAAACATGACTGTCTATCCATTTCCAGTTGGTCTAACAATAAGCTGCTTTTAAGTGTTTTAGCTTTTAACTCTGATATAGAGGGATTGGATTCTACGATTGATCTGACTTTTTCTTCCTAGCTTGAAGCCAAGGTTGTAACATTTTTCTCAGCCAATTTTATAACTGTTTTCATGACTTTTTATCTAGTCACAGATTCTAAATTTTTAACTTCGCAATTGTGAGACTAATGGAACATAGAAAGAAAAGGGTGTGGTTCATAGCTTCACACAACCCGCCCCAAAATACCTACATCATTAAAATTACCATAACTACAAATAAATATTTACATTCAAATCAAAACGTATGATAACATCAAACTTAGGGACAAGAGTCTAGTTAATCAAAATGTGAATTACCATCAAATTGAAAAATTCATTCTGAAAGTTATCAACTGCTAATCAAAAGGAAGCTTATGTCATTAAGGCCTTCCATACTCATCTTCTGATCAGTCTCACGAAAATGGTTTATATTTTCGTCTTAGATTAAATTAGAAACGGACAGCATTTCATGGATGGTTCCATAGAGAGGTGATAATTTCATGACTACTCAAAAATAAATATAAAGTTTATTTTATCTATTTCGGGGCTTCTTCCTTAGTCAACACTAAGCGCTAACATTTTAAAATACGGAAGCCTAAAAAAATGATAACGATCAAGTTGCATTTTCTTTCTCTCGTCGACTAAAAACTCAATTTATGGTGTCAGATTGATGTCAAGTTTTAACAGCAATTTCATCTTGGGCAATCTAAACAATTCAACTCTTCTCCCGAACGGTCAGTCTTGTGTTTAGTTGAGTTCCAGCAGAGATCAGTCAAATTGTCATATATTTGCAGCTCTGCTCGAAGACGCTAATCCTGTTGTTAACTGTTCGAAATAATTGAAAAAATTCGATAATCTCCGTCAACAAACCAAAATATTCTCAACCAGTGGCGATTGATTTGTTGAGTTTATTCCGTTAATCTTTCTGTCATGATTAGGGGTCAGGGTTCCTGCTTAAAGTTAGAGTTGAACGTTAGGGTTAGGGTTGGTTTTTGTGGCGGGGACAATTGAAGAAGACAATATTTTGTGTCTTCTTCAGCAAGTACACGAAAATAGGCACAAGCAAAAAAAAAAAGAAAAAAAAAGGGGGTTCATATTAATCGAATCCTTATTTATTGAACTTGACTTAGTACAGAAAAATGCCACTGATATGGAGCACTCAGTGCGGATCAAATCAGTAGTGTATCAAGGATTGAAAGGGCCCGGGTGGAGGCAGTTGCACTATATAATCATTAATTAACATTAACAAGAATTTTAGGTCAGTGGAAAATTTTGCGCCCTTTTACATCTGCGCCCGGGGGCAAGTTCACGCTCTCGCTATGGCTCTGTTGTTATATCGCTGCTTCCTCGGTAGAAAAAAAGATACATGAAAATAAAGTAAAATTAAATAAAATGAAAACGTTTCAAATGATTTAGTCTCAGCTCTGAGATGTTGGGCCAGTGCAGGAACGTATAGAAAAATTATGTAATTCAAAGACATTTTATGTCTGTGAATTTATGTTCTAATTTTTGCATGTAGAATATTAGCCATCACTATTTAAAAATTTAATTTATCTGAAAAAAATATGAAGTTTCAATGAGATAATCATAAAATTTCAATACAGAAATTCATTAGTTGATTCTGCTCATTCTAAAACGAAACGAATCACGTATCTCTGAATTCCGGTTTCATTTTTTAATACAACTGTTATTGTTACCTTAATCCATGCTTACTCCTTAATTACCTTTATTTAGTGACGGTTTGAAATAAGGGGATTATTTATGTATGAACCGGCACTTCTGGCTAGGATCAGAGTATCCGTATCCTCTGTCTTGGATCGTCAAATAGTGTGGTCCCTAAAAGGAGCGCGGTTCTTCATACTGAGCTAGTAGTTTTGCTTCATTTTCGCATCCTATACGCCAATAACTGTAATAATCCCAGTTAGAAAATGAAAAAAAATTGTATCTTTACTATGCAAGAAAAAATTTATGTCCTGATATTATGTGTTTTTTTTTTTGTTTTCTTTTTTTCCCCAAAAATTTAAGACCTCTTCTTAACATACGCTACTGGCCCAGCACAATCTTAATCAAACCCTAGGTGCTTAGTGCTCGTCTGCTGGAAGTCTCTCAGGAAGAATGAATTAAAACTTGATAAAATGACTAAAACTTATCAAGATCTCTTATTCAGTTTTAACTTAGACTGACAAACTATGCAAAATTCTAGGCAAAATGAAAACTTACAAAAACGGAACTTTCAAAGAGTTTTTCAGACGATAGAACTCCTTCTTGTTAGGGTTTTTAACATGACATTTTAGACAATCCAATTTGCGGTCTTCTGCGGGTGTTCAATCTTTTAGAACGTGCAGTGATATTCATCAACTTTGTGACCTTCACTAATCAATAATCAACATAGTTATAAGGAATCGTTTCATATCTACATACATTCTATAAAATTTTCAAAGAACTGTTAACTGAAATCATTTTGGTTTCTGACAGAACACTAAATTTTTCATAAAGAAACCCACCTCAACCCCCTTACTTCTCTGCTCTTTACTTCTTTTAATAAAAGATTGGGAATCATTACAAGACTAATGTCTTTACATCTTTTGCTTCCTTCATTCAATTTTTTCAGGCCACAACGTTCTTTTCCCATGCAGGTGCTAGTGGGTATTAATGAAAATAGTGCCCACATCTTGCAGAAATTCTAGAAATTTCTAATATCTTGGGGAAAATTCATTCTTGAACATGCTGGCCTGATCAAAACATTAAATGAGACAAAGAATGCCTTTTTGCAAACAAGCAAAGTGTTTCTGGTGATTTTCCACTGAATAGACTCTGATAAAATAAAAAATATCATTCTTTAAAATCTCAACAGACCAAACCTTTGTTGCATAAATGGGAAAAAATTCTTATGCAATCCTACCCAGAGAACCAGCAAGTGGAAAACCGTAAGTTGCAATTCATATTCAATTAACAATTTTGCAAGATGCGCATTTTACTGAATGTCTTGTAGTGACCACAATTTAATAAGAAAAATGTACATAAAAAAGAAAAAGATTTTATTAAAATAAAAATATAACCTTGTTTAATATACTACAAATGCAAACACACTCTCTTTCTTTCTCTCTCACTCTCCTTCCCTCATTTGTCTATTGACCTGAGGAAACAATAACTACATTTGAAAACAGAAATACACCAGAGAATATGCCAATGGCTAAATTTTTTTCCTGGAATTTCCAAACAAAGGTGAAATAAACAAGTTTTTCCTTGAAATTATCCCCTTTGATTATGAAATGGTGAGTATTCCCAGAAAAAGGTCTAAACTCTTAAGAAAACAAAACATCCTAATTATACAGGGGAAACCAAGAGATGAGAGGAAAGTCCTGCAAAATCTCCTGATAATCAACATAAGTATAAAACAACACAATGGCCCAAGTCAAGAGTTAAGCACCTTGATTACAAACTTTAATTCACTCATTGAAAAACATTACATTCACTGCACATTACAAAAAATCATTTCTCTTATTTGTTTAAAATTCATGTGCATATATAAATAACGTAGTATTTTTTCATGAGAAAACTGTCATTCAATCATGTGTGATTTGCCTCTCTTTAGCTTATGAGTCCTTTTTTTTCTCTTGCTTAACTGAATGATAACAGCCACTCTCCCTTTTAATTAGTAGTACGCTTGCACCTGATTTTATTTGGGGGAATCTTCCGATATCATATTGTAAATCCTATCTTAACAGAGTCAACAACAATAAAACTTAGAAGCCCCCACATCCTAATATGATTGTTTTTTTTACTGAAAAAAATTCATGGATAATTTTGAGATCAGCTACTTTTCCCTGTGCATCTTTTTGGAAAAATCTACAAGTATTCATTTTGCATATCGAAGTTGTCAAATCAATGTTTGAATGACATATTTCGCTTTAAACAATGAGCGATATTTTTTTCCTTTGTAAATCAAATCAACCTCCTTTGAGATTTCCAGAATTTTCCTGTAATTTGTAAGACTTTGTTTAAAGGTTCAAAGTCTTACTCTCAATTTTACATATGTAGTGCCCCTTATACTTTCAGTTAGGAATCTAGTACGAAACTCTTCTTTTCATTTGATATCCAAAACGTCACTTCCTCTGACGACCCCTATAAGACCCCTGGATGCACATGGTCCAGTGCTCACTAGCTCCAGCACCATTAGCTAGGTACGCTTCTAGCCCCAGCCTCTGCAGCCGGCCATTCTCTCTCTCTCCTTCTCCCTGGCCCGATGCTCCTTGGCGCCAGTATTCCTAGCTGGCCATGCCTCTGGCCCCAGCCTTTGTGGCCGGCCACTCTCTTTCTCCCAAAGATCGTTATTTTGCCAACCCACTGGCTGATCCAATGTTAACCACCATCCTCACTTCGGGAAATACATATGGATAAAACTCCATGTTCTATGTCTTTTATAGTCTGTTTGTCGAGAGTCTAACAGCATCTGAGAATAGCCCCCAAGTTAACTCACTTACTTTGCAGTAAGGTTCGCACACTGAACCCGGTTTCCACGTATCTTGGAGCTATCCAACCATACGGAATCCATACGTTCAGACAACTCCGCTACAACTCCGACGCCAGCACTATCAAGACAAGAGAACTCACACTTTTTATTATCTCTTCTCCTATCAGTACTTCTCACAATCGATTGTGTTAATGTTATCTTTACATGTACCTCATCTTTATTCTTGTATTAAACATACGTCTCTTGTCTGGCCATAATTCTTGTATGTGTTCATTCCTCTTTATTTCAATGCGGGTCCAACTTCATACTTGGCGCTCATTCCATTCCCTTCTCTTCATACAGCTTCCTTCCTTCCACAGCTACAGGGCCGGCACACTACACATCACCCACGAGGATCCAAAATCCTCGTCTTTCAACAATCCATCGCTATTCGGATTCAACAATAGACACTACGCGCAAAAACTGGTGTGGATTCAACACAAAAAGACTCTACATCCTGTAAACATTTCATCAAATGGAAATTGATATTTCTCCACGTAAGCTCAGCTTTCCTGCCCCTTGTTTAACAGCTTCCTTGCTAGAGCACATGGAGCTGCAAGTAATTTAAGATTATATTTGTCTTCCTTATCCACCCACTGCTATGACTACATTATTTTATCTCCAAATGGTATAATTTATATGTGAATATTTTTCTGTTTACCATTACTTAGAGTTCAAGTTATGAAGAATTTGAAAATACTATCAAATAAAATAAATTCATCTGATCAGCTTAAAAACAAGGACAAATTTAAATTAGGACTTGTTTGTTAGACACAAAGAGTCCGTCAAAAAGTGGTTGGATAAGATGGACCAGATAAACACGCAAATTGACGATCATTGTGTGGACATCGATATAGATGAAAACAATAAAGATGGGCAAAGGGATGTAAAAAGCAAATTCAAATTTCACTTTTGCAAGCTGGAAGAATTAGCTGAAATGATTTCTAAAATTGGACTAATAGAAGCTGCTACTACAAATGCCCCTGTGAGTGACTCTCCCACTAGTGATATTAACATGATAACATCCGCCTTCTCCAGTATCAACATCAACCCATTGAGAACTGCACTAAAATGTCCTGTCTTTGGTGGCAAGGATTGTGAAAAGGATAAATTTGATTCAAAAATTTTCTCACCCAGTTCGAGAATTTTTTTCTGGTGTAAAATCAAATGTGATAAGACTAAAATGTCTAAGAGGGTGTTTGGCAGATTATGCACTTAAGATTGTCCAGCATTTATCAATTAGTGACGAGAATTATGACCCTGCTGGGAATCTATTAAGGGATAAATTTTGGGATAAAACAGATCAAGATTGCCAAACCAGATTTCGATCTGAAATTCATTAATGTTGAAAGATTTTTTACTAAAAGCCATGCTGACCAATGCGAATCGAAAGATACTTATGAATTTGATTTCTATAAGAAGTTTCACTGGGGAATAAATTATCCTTCTATAAATCAAATCTATGACAATTATTGCGAGATAATTGAAACACTGGTTATTATCAGAAACAACAAAATCATCCATTCTGATATTTAAAAAAAAGAAGCCATCTGATTTGAGACTTAAAAGACAGATTTTCGACAAGGATAAAAAGTCCTTCCATATTGGAAAATTTTGCCACTAAGGTGGAGTCTCAAACTATGCTGCGACTTTGCAGACATTGTAATGCTGATGGGCATTCCTCATCACGCTGCGCTAAATACAGTACTTATGAATCCAGATTGGCTTGGGGCAAGGAGCACTAAGCACTGAACTAATAGTTGTCCCGGCTGTAACATTTGTAAAATGAAGAGGCACTCTTTTCCTTTGTGTCCCAGTCTGAATAAGAAGAAATCATCACTATCAACAAATGCATGCTACAGTACTAGGATAAGAGAATTGTTTATCCTACCCATGGTAGGTATAACTGTCTCAAATGGCAAGAAATCCTTCAAATCAAACTGTTTAGTGGATACTGGCAGCTAGACGTCTCACTCTCCGAAAATAGTACTTAAAAAGCTACAGTGTAGAAACTCTGAATTTTTCCGATTGAGTTTGATGTTAATATTTTTCTATCTAGGTCAACAGCTTGGTAGATGCAAATGTATCCTGTGCATACAAGTCAAAATGCATTCAAATGTGAACAGACCTGAGATGTGTTCAATCATTTGTGAGTTTAACTGGTTGTGCTCTGTTTGTATGGATTACATTGAAGTATACCTTTCATTTCAATTGATTTTAAAATATTTGGTATTATCCTGAATAATGGATGATGATGTCATTCATTGTTAGGATGATGTCATTCAACATCTTCCCTGATCATCCAATGTCCAGCAAATACAATTCAACAATTTACCTGACCATCCAACTTCTAACAAATACAATTCAACAATTGTGTCGGACTTTTTAACATCTACCAAATACTAATGCCATAAGTTTTTAGGTCATTACAGTTGGTCAACTTGGAATCTATCAGTAAGCAGCCTACTATAGACCTGACATTATTGTTTCAAGACTGCAAGTTGAGGCAGATCAGATTCTTGATTCAACTTACAAAATCCAGCTTGAGGTTAAAACTTCTATCCAGTTTGACATAACTTTAAGAGATGCCATCCTTTTTTTTCCCCAAAGTCAAGATTTGAATGGCTTGGATCATCATTGAGCAAACAGAATATCTCAATAAAATACCTAACTTCATACTCCTTCTATCACACCTTACAATTACATGATTTATCGAATAAGTTCTTTAATATTGATGAAATTGTTGTCTCTTGCGTTGTTGATTGATATGCAGCTTATGTACGATTTTGATGGGGCCATCATAATTCGTATCAAAGGAAGTGGAAAAAACATACAATTTTCAGCAACTACAGGAGAGAATGCAGACATTGTAGTAAGCAGTCCCATGATAAAAATCCCCCTCCCCTTTTTTAGCCAATCTAGGATCCTTTAGAACAAGTGTTCTCTAGAGCCAGCCTGGGAAGTTGGAACTATATAATGATGTCCCTCACCCAAGTTCTCCAGTCAGACACACAAAGTCTCACTCGTGGTAGCCTTTTGGCTCTCACCGTTTCAGACAGACAGTCTGGTCTGACTCACAAAACAGTCTCTCTGACCCCTTGTTGATAGGCAGAATTTCACTCCCCTTGTAATAGCTGTCTTTATCGAGACTCTCTCCTTTTACATTTTCATGTATACTTTAAGCACAAAGAACATGCCACAATCACAGATCAACAATCAACTTTCAGACCTTACAAGAAATTGTTTCTCTTCTACACTCAAATTCTACAACAATTTCAAAGAACTGTTAACTGGAATCACTTTGGCTGTCTGCGAAAACACTAAATTTCTTAAAAACGAACCCAACTTAAATTCCTTACTTCTCTGTCATTTACTTTTAATAAAAGATTGAGAATTATTACAAAATTAAGGTCTTTGCATCTTTTGTTTTATTCATTCATTTCTTTGTTATGATGAGCACAAAAAATCCACTATCAAAGGCGCAATAGAAAGATCTGGTATGGCTGACCATACCTGGAGAGAGAAAGGTGAACTATCCTCTCTCAAAGAAGCAGCACACATCAATATGATGACTGAGTGTGTGTCAGATAAGTGCAGAGTTCAACTCGCTGTGCCTTCCACAAGGTAAGAAAAATATATCACCTGAATCCAATGTTATAGCGTTGCTACCATTGGAAAAATTTCTATTCACCACCATCACATTCGGTTTGTACACCTGAAGAAGGCTTTAGAATAGATTGTCCAAAACAATGTTTAAAAAACATAAACTACAAGAAAGAGTTCAATTGTCTGAGAAACTCGTTGAATGTTAATGACCCTTCTCAAAAGGATAGACAAGAAAGCAAAGTTGCAATGCATCACTAGTAGTAAATCTTTTTTAGCTGGGTACTGGAAGTCGGTTGATGACTTTTCCACTCTATTGTGAGTTTTTAAGGAACTGGGGTCCAAGATGGACTGCCTTACAGAGCTACAACCCCCAAAGAGACAAATACCCTAATAACAAAACCCAAACATACGAAATACACTTGGGGGAAAAAAAAACTCACTTGAAGTGCAAAGCCACGCAAAACCCCCTTGGTTAGAAAAGAACATAACAAAAATTCCAGTAATTGGTGACAACATAATTTTTCTTACCTAACCTCATATTTTGATCACACGTTTTTAAAGTTTCTTTTTTTTGTATGCATCTAAGTATCAAAAACTAATACCACACAGTATTAATAACTTAGCCTATATTTTAATCACAAATCCTTAGAGAATAACATTTTTAAAGGAATACAGAAATCTACTTAGAGACTGAGCAGTGTGAGTTTTTTCCCTGTTTCTCTCCTTTTAACAATGAACTCAACTTCGCCTTGAAGGTAACAATTCAATTCTGCTGTTAAGAATATCTCCTACCAACCATTTGAACCAATGAACTTTCCTGTTAAAATGATTCCAATAGTTTCTTTTCTAAAATAAAATCATCTCATCGAAATTCAAATACATCCACTATAATGGATTTTTATAAAAAAAATCGAAGCAAATGTGATTGATCAGGATTTTTATTCTCTGAATTGATACAAATATTTTTTTTGCATGAGTAAAAGGATAAAATATATTTCAATATTTGCAAACCCTGTTCAAATGATTTTCATCAAATTTAAACTTCAGAATAAATATTGCCAATTTTTTATCTTTATATGTATTAGTAATAAGCATTATCTATTACCATTCTATTATAATTATTATGTAGATATATCAACATTTTATCATGAGGATCATATATATATATATATATATATATATATATATATATCAGTATGAAACATTATTAGCATAAAATGTTTTATACTAATATTTGGACCTTTTGTCTGTCTGTTTATTTGTTCATTTATTGGTGTCTCTTCTCCACTAAAACTTCAATGCCTATGGACCTAATATTCTGCATGTAGACTGAGAAGAGTTCAACTTACAACCCGAGCTAGGTAAGGTTGACCTTGAAGTTCATTCGTAGTTACCAGAGGTCTTTTATTGGTCATTTCTAATCAATCTTGGTCAATCATTGATTTATGGTTATAAAATCATTAATTCATTGTATATCTTGTATAAGGCGTCCTCAGCTTTTAATTACCACATGTCGGTCACATTACGCATATTATGTTATATCATATGAGAAGCTATGCAATTTCAAGTTCATGAGCTGATTTATTGAAGGTGTTGTATGCTTTTTCATTAATAATTGATGTATATTTTATATATTTATTATCTGCTGGCGGTAACCATCAAATATCTTTCAAAAGATGCTCCTAGTCCTTCCCATTATGTTCGAATTTCAACCTTGAAAAATTATTAATCTTTTGTAGGGTCAACCTCCAATTTTTGCCCTAAAGATTTGGTCATTAGACCTGACCTATACATGATTACATATGGTGACTAAAAATATCTAAATCAAGCATTGAAAATTATTAATATCAGCTTTGGCTAATGCTGCACTGCATGTGCCTTTGGTAACCAGGCAAAAATTATTACAGCTTGCACTTTTAAATAACCATCTATTCTATTCTTTAAAGAGTTATCTTAATGAGAAAAATTCCAAATCCCCGGAAAAATGTAGAAGACATCTAGTGCAGTTATTCCCTGAGAAAGATTTTTAAAAAGTTCTGGGATGATAGAGTTATGAAGTTGCCTGAAAGATGGCAGAAGTAATAAATAAGATGGATATGTTGAAAGCTAATGAAAAAAGAATTAAAAAAAAAAATCTTGACTTAATAAAACCGAACAAACTTTTTGGGTTATCGACTACGCTGAAGTAAGAATAGTTGGGTGGTTTGGTTTTGACGGATGATCTAGATCAGTGGTTCGCAAACTTTTTCCCACACGGATCCTTTGATGTTTTCCTAAAATATGAGCTAAACTCTTGAAAGATTTTATGTTGATTAGGTAATTATAGTAAAACAAGTCATCACAAGTCTTTAGAAACTACATTCATTTGGATAGATGAAAGGGAAAGGGAATGAAAAGAAAGTCAATAGGATGAATAATAATGTTCCATATTTCTTTTCACGAATCTCTTAGAAGTTCAATGGTGGACAGCTTGATTCTCATATCTGCCTCAGTATTCTGTCTATTATGATGATTAGGTTTCATTGCTTTAATATTGTGTTTTATTCTTGCTGAAAATCGTGCTTCACATAAATGTGTAGATGGGAAAGGGAAAAGTACTTTAATAGTCTTTTCTGATAGCTGTGAATATTCTTCTATTTGAGTACTTTATGATAAATTTTTTTGATTATTTTTTTCTCTTCATCCGTTTCAAAATGAGTTTCCTTTGGCAGATCCCTTACATGGGTCTCATGAACCACCAGAGGTCCACGGACCACACTTTCAGAGCCATTCATTTAAATAATTGATGTGTCATACTTCATGGCATATCTAAGGGTAGGGTGATGCCCATCCTGTCTGCGCGTGAGATGGGATTGGTAGCACTTATTTAGATGGTACCAGTAATGGGGGTGAATCTCTGAGCTGACTTCAGAGTTCTGCATCAATCATCAAAATGAGATCTTTGTCAAGACATTTGTGGGATCAAATAGTGCTCAGGGAGAGGTAGATTCATGCCTGTCCCCAGACCATTAGTTTAAAGTGTACATAAGCAGCCTCTGTGATAATAATCATGATGATGGGATCTTTGTCAAAACATCTGGATGATTAGACAGAGATCAGGAGAAAGTAGATCCATGCCTTTCCCAAGAGCATTAAGTGTATGCAGCCTCAGCCTAAATTTGAACTCAGTTCATCGATTTAATTTTCTGCAGATAACCATTACACCATCATATTATAGATCACATTGATAATAAAGGAATGTTTTTTACATACACTAGTTAGAGACTGTCAAGCAAAAACCACCAACAGAGGTTTCTCCAGTTTTTAAGTCATTCTGGTAGGTTATCTAACTGGCTGGCTAGTTGGCTATGTATGTATGTGTCATGCATACAGGTTGCACCAATGGAGCTACAGGGATAAAAGCTTAAACATTCACTCTCTATTACGTCTAGAAAAAACATTTTTTCTTTGTTTTTTGAAAATTTGCCCCCAAATGAGTTTTAAGTGGGGGGTAGGGATAGAAGTTTATGCTAAATTGGTCCCTTTGTGTCCGGCAGTTTCACGCTTGTATTTTGGAAATTTTTAGTGATCACAGCCCAACAAAAGGCGAGAGAAGTAACATATTCATTGATCACCTCTTTTTTTAATTTTTCAATTGGTAACCCCAAACAAAGTCTACTACCAGATGTTGGTCATTTGATGGTTTCTATTGAGGGAGTAACCAGACATATTGTATTAGTATCAGTAATATCCTGAGTTTTTATTACATGTAGTATTAGTATCAGTAATATCCTGAGTTTTTATTTGATGAGCAATTGTCAACCATTATCAATTTTCGATTAATATTTCTTTCATCTTAATATTGGTTGCTTTTCATTACAACAACACAAACTGTCACTCTATGGCCATCAGTAAACTGTGTGAGTCAGAAAGTATAAACTCTTAATGAGATGTGAACTTGCAACCTTTTTGCTTTGGGAAACCTATTACTGCTTTGACCGATATCACAGGTTATCCTCCCTCCGTCTGGTCTCATCCAACCAACACTTTCAACACCCACATTATACTCGAAGATTTGCAGAAGGGTTGCTGATGAAGTTGGTTTAAACATCTTTGGGTTTGGACTGGTCCTATCACAAAGTGAAATCATCAAAGAGAATTATATCAAGGTTCATTAAATGCTCTAGGGTTACAAACTTCAATTTCATTTTCATCCTGAGGTGTTTAGTCACTGAACAAAGATTGATGGTCAAGTCTATGGCTAATCTGCTTAGATTAATATATTATAGATTATGTTAAAATATCTGATAGGAGGAAGAATAAATTTATAGTATTCTATGTAGATCAAACCTCTGTAAGAATTTTCTTTCAGTGTAAAAATGTTCTATAAATGTTTTTGATGATCAAAGTAGAAAAGTGTTCCCTTGGTAAAAAGTGCATAAAAGGAGAGAACAAAACTTACTCCAGTTTGTTGCAATGTGGCAATTGATTATATACAAAAGGTGTCATAGTTATTGTGTGGATGTATATGACACAGAGTTGTAGTCTTGGACAATTCTGGCATGCATTCTAACAGTAGATTGTAAGAACCGACATAGAATTGAACTTCGTGCCTCTATTTATTGAAGATCATCCAATATGGAAATTTTGGATAGATTGATATTAATTATCAGACTGCGTGGTTTTCTATTTAAATGAATGTTGTTTTACTCATTTATCAATGAATATATAGGTTATTCTTTTATTGTATTTGCGAGACATAAAGCATGAATCAACATAGATAAAGATTGTGGAACAGAGCTATTTTATCCAAATGTCTGATGTGTTGTCTGCTCAAAGGGGGGTTACTCTTACACATTACATCACTTTACGTGTCATGACATAATATCAGGTTTGCCTAATGATGACTAATCATTTAGCATATAACAAATATACATCACCCTTCAAGTTCATTCAATATTTAACATAGTTTGTTAAATTTGATAGACAATATTATACTTTTGTACTTCTGGACAACTAACACAATAACCATGATACCTAGTGGAATTTACTAGATAGACTCCATTTATACTGTTCCCATCCCGTGTTCACCTACTTTTGTTTATTTTAAGTTTCAGGGTCAGTCATAGAAATCAATAAGTTTTTACTTATGCTGCACACTTTCTGTATGACATTCTCTGGCTGGATTTTCCATGAAGATTTTCTTTCATGGGATTTTTTGCTAAGATTCCTTGACTGTAATAAATTATTCTTTTCTTGGATCTATTGTACTTTTGTTAGATTCGTTGGATTTAGTGTCCAATAGCTATATAAGGTTATTTCTCCCCGGTTTTTCTTCTTCTTCTTTATATCCATAAGAGGTCGTTTTTTCACTTTCGTGTGCTGACAGTTCGCATCACTTTTAACTCTTTTTTCATTTTAGTATGTTTCTAATTTTATAGAAGTTTCTTAAAATTCTTTCTCTAATTCTAGAAGTTTTCCTTTTAGTCCAATTGATAATCTGTTTTTTTTCTCTTCTGAGTTTCCATAAGCACAGTGATTAACTTCTGACTTTTTATTTCACTCTTTCATTTGATGGTCTCCACTCTTCATTGGCTTACTGCAAGTGCATACAATTTTTCAATTCTTTGGTATTTTCCACAGACTAAGAGTCAAGCCTTTTCATACCTGGTAGTGATTTACAACATTCTCCCTCAAAGTTGTTGTAATGGCTCATGCTCGCTTTTCAGCAAAATGCTTAGATCACTTTTTCTGTTTCTTTTTAACCTAGTCTAGTTGAAGTGTGTAGCTCAAACACCTGTGTTGTTGACTTTGACATGAAGTTGTTTGATTGGTTCCTCATTACAAACACATACTCTCTGTGAATCTAATTGTTGGCTTTGAAAGTTGCATTGATGATCTGGCCTTTGGAGAGATATGTCAGTTTCACTTTGCGGGACCCTGAAACTCGTGTAGTGCCCCCTATACTTTTAGTTAGGAATTAAGTACGAAACTCTTCTTTTCGCTAGATATCCAAAACGTCACTTCTTCCGATGACCCCTATAAAACCCCTGGATGCACATGGTCCAACGCTCACTAGCTCCAGTACCACTGGCTGGTTACGCTTCTAGCCCCGGCCTCTGCAGCCAGCTATTTTCTCTCTCTCTCCTTCTCCTTGGTCCAATGCTCACTGGCACCAGTATTCCTAGCTGGTCATGCCTCTGGCCCCGGCCTTTGCAGCCAGCCACCCTCTTTCTTTCTCCCTAAGATTGTTGTTGTTTCGCTGACCCACTGGCCGATCTGATCTCAACCACCACAGTCACTTTGGGAAACATGCATGCATAAAACTCCATGTTCTATGTCTTTCATAGTCTGTTCATTGAGAGTCTATCAGCATCTGAGAATAGCCTCCAAGTTAACTCACTTACTTGGTAGTGAGGCTCGCACAATGAACCTGGTTTCCAAGTATTGTCTTGGAGCTATCCAACCATACGAATCTATGCATTCACACTACTCCGCTCCAACTCCAATGCCAGTACTATCAAGACAAGAAAGCTCCCACCTTTTGCCATCTCTTCTCCTAACATTACTTCTCACGATCAATCGTATCTATGTTATCCTTACATGTACCTCATCTTTATTCTTGTATTAAACGTACGTTTTTTCCCTAGCCCAAAATATGTGTATATCTTCATTCCACTTTCTTTCCTCAATGCGCGCCCAACTTCATACTTGGCGCGCATACCATTCTCTTTGCACAGTATCCTTTCTTTCAAAATCTACAGGGCCTCACGCGCACTACAGTTAAACCATGACGAGGACCAAATCTCCTCATCTCTCAAACAACTATCCATCGCTGTTCAGATTCAACACACGAAACTCAGTATTCACTAGTTGAGCCTTATACCTTCCAGTCTGGGAACTTTATACCCTCAGTTGTCACATTTGACCCACTGTCAAGTTTGAAGTTGTAGGGTCTTTCCTTCATGAGGACCCCAACTGCCTAGAAGTTCTAGTTGTTGGAGTTAATTACTCGCAGCATGTAGAAGCTGTTAAGTTATTCATCCACGTCAGTTCCCAGTTTTTTTACACTGCCATGCAAGTGGTACACTGAAGTGTATTGTCCGATTCTTGAACATTTGGGACATCGGCTGGACAGTCTTTCTTGACATGTGTTGGGTTGGATTCTGGCTTCAGTATGGCCGACAGAGGAAGAAGTGTTAGTAACTCAGTCTTTTTTGTGTTGTGAGCATACACACCTAAATAACTCAGGGCATAATATTTGATGGCTTTAACAGCTATTTAAAGATATGGTTGTGGCTCATCAACTGGGATCAAGAAATTGTACTCAATGTATACATATATGAATTAAGATGTATTTCTATTGAGTTCTATAGCCTCTTACAAATGAGAATAAATGTACCAAATAAGGAGTTTATTTTAGACTACACATACAAAAATGAGAAAAAAATCTTGGTAAAAGCGTCAAGTTTCACATTCTAGCATTTTTCTTTCTCTTCTTTTTCCTAAAATTTGAAAGTCTGAGGATCTGGAGAGTAATAGGTATTGCACAAGAAGACTCTTGACCCTCGAGTGGAACAGGGATATAACAATAACTATTAGTTGGCAGAAGAGAACTGAGAGGACTAATTTAGTACCAATAACAGAACAAGCAAAAGAAAAAAACTGAATAAATGTTAGAAAATAGACTCAATTAAGGTACAAGCCCAGTGAAAATGAGTTCTTTAGTGTGTAAGCTTAATAGTGTATATAACTATGGAAAAAAAATGTGTGTGTGTTTGTTTCACTCAGTTTTCCCATTGCTAGGAGAAAGGAGCTGGTCATGTAGGGTGACCTTTCTGTAAAGTAATCGGGCCCCTATTGGCACCTTAGAGACTTAGGATCACACAAGCTAGGGGCATTTGAATATATGTGGTAATCAACAATGACATTTCCTGTGCATTAGTATATATAAGTGGAACAGAGATAGATTATGTGTATGAGTTTTATATGTACGTGCATATATGTGTGTGTTGTGATGGGACGTGCATTAGAGGAGGGAAAAGACTGGCATGCATTTAGATAGACTAAGCAAGAAACTAATAAAGGAAAGCTCACATAGTTTATAGCCTGACCTACTGAGGACTGAGACACAGTTTCTCTCTTTTTGTATTTAGACAAAAATGTTAAACCAAGTTATAACTCATGCTGCAAACAGATTTACACACCCTCCAGTCTTTTGAGAGAATAACCCATTCATCTTGAGGAGAGAGAGCAAATAATGTGGGTTACTCTTATAACCTGTCTTTACACTCTTCACATGAAACCAGTAGTTTTTCTTCATAGATTACACACTTTTTGAGTGAAGTTTCCTTTCACACGATTTTCTGGTGACCTGTTTTAATCAAAACAGATTTTCTTCAAGAAGTTGCATTGGTATGCAGACACAGTGTAGATGCAGTAAATGCACCCATCGAAAAACCACATGTGCAACATGTATGTAGAGAGGACTTGCCAACCTCATAATGTTACACATGTCAATCTTGGTAGAAAGAGAAACTCAGTTTCACTTTACCATAGACAGACTCAATATGAGGGTGAGCTCTCTGATCCTAATCCAAGTGAATCATATTTTCAAGAGCTGGATACCTTTATCAATGTGTTGCAGACCTACTCAGTAAAGTTGCACGAATAAATACAAGTAAGATAGTAAAAGTCAAGTTATTTGAAAGAAAAAACCCAAAAGGAATTGCGTTTTAGATCCTTCACAGTGGAATGATGGCTAAAAAAATACTCCTTTGATTTTGTTCTTATTAATCATGGTAGACAAAACCATAACATTTCAATTGCACTGTACTGAAAAGTGCCACAGAGTTTAGTAAATTTTATTGGCAGGGGGTGTTAATTAGTGGCAACTTTTCAAGTTGGTGATGCTTCAAGACATTATCAACTTGAAGATGTTCCTGCTTTATGTAGAATCTGAACATTTCAGTGTATAACAATATTCTATCATTTATAACTTCGAGTTATAAACAATCCAAATTTTTATTGGATCATTGAATCTCCCCTTCGTGTCAGTGATGTTGTCAATACAATATTTCGGCTGATCCATTCTTCAGCCCTTGTCAGGTGTATATAAGAATAAGCCAGAGAAAAAAAAAGATTTGTTTCTTTTCTCAGATTATACATCTGACCAGGGCTGAAAAAAAAAAAATGATCGGCTATCATAACATTGCCACCAAATATTGGTAGCAAACTTGGAAATTAGGAAAAACAGGTATTTATTTTTTCTAAGATCAGCTTTAACTGGCTCAAGGCCAAAAGCGTGAAGCACCCACCCAGCGGGTAGTGAGGATCGAACTCACTTTCTACACACTCAGTCGACGGTCAGCTAACAACGTGAACGAATTGCCTCTTAGGAAGACACATAGACCATCCTGCAAAATTGGGAAAAATAACACAATTACAACAAAAAACAAACTGGTCAGCTTTTAAAATTACGTATTTCACTCAACCTTTAGTTGGATTGGATCGTTGCCCAGCAACTTGCCGGATATGATGTCATATCTGTGCTGCATTTTAACTAAATAATAATAGTAATAATATGAATCCGACATCGACCCGAACAGTTTTATCTCATTCTGCAGATACTATTAAGAAAAATACAGCCTGATTTATGCTATTGGCTCAAGAGTTTAATAATCTAACAGCATTTCAAGTTCCTTTTATAGCAAGTTCTGCAGTAAGGTCAACATCAACAAACACGGTTGTAGTGAATAGTGCGTGCTACTAAGAGTAGTAGTAGTAATAGAAGTAGTAGTACTTGTAGTAGATCAATTGTTTCCTCTAAATTTAAAGCTGAAATCTCGGGGTATCTTATGTAAGCACTGACCGTGACCTATCTTACTACTTACTCCATGAGTTGCATATATATACCTATACATGGGTCCTACCAGTTCGAGACGTCAAAGGAATATGAGTGATTCGCGTGCAAGTAATTCGTCAGATACCAGAGACAGTGATGACGAGGAAACTGACTTGCCTATAATTTTGTCCTACCTTATCAGAAGGTAAAAACAATTAGCTCCATTTAGTGCATTTTTTTAGAGCTATGAAACCAACAAAAACAAAACAAAACAATAAAACTTATTATCTTCTAAATTAAAGTTATTTTTCTATAATTTTTCGCACAAAATAATGATGGAAACTTTTTTGTAGCGCATAACGAAGTTGTTGCATTTGTTTTGAAAACCATTTTGGGCATACTATTAAATTATTAAAAAAAATTTCCATCGTTAATATTTCACATTTTTCTTTAAAAAAATGTGCTTCAAGTTTGTGAAAGAGATAGATAAAGATTTAATACTTAATTAAGAACCGTTTCAAAAAGGTTTTTAAAGACAATGGATTTGAGTCTCGAGGGTGTCTATAAAAACATAACATGATTTGTTGACAAAAAACAGAACAAGAATTGTACTTGATCTTTTTTTATTTATATCCTGGTTTTATGATTTTTCATTTGCAATTATTCATTATTTTGTTTCGTTTACTACATTTATTAGATAAAATAAGAATAAACATTAAATCATTACATAACAGTAACACATGTTTACGTAATTATTTGAATACCATCTTTTTTTTAAAAAGCCTGGCTTCAGTTCACATTTAAGAGAAAAAAATTCCAATTCCTTTGTAGAAAAGGTAAGGCCCATCACATTTTGCATGATCTGTTGAAAACATTGCTGAGTAAATTGAAATTCTTCCCGTGAAAAAGAAACGATGTTTATTTATCAAAACATTCATTTTTTGTGTACTTGAGAAGGAAACTACGCTTGTAAATACTTCATTATCTGAATTCCGCGTATTGACAATGATTTAAAAAATGAGGTCATTGAAAACAACATGAAAACAAAATAACTTTGAAGATAAGAAAAAAAATCAGGAAGAGATATACAAAAACTGCGGTTTTAATTATTGTTATTCTTTTTCTGTTGTGGGGGAAAAAGTATTTATTTAACCATGCGACCTTCGAGAGGTCGAGGTTCGCCTTTTTATTTATTGTGAGATTTTCCGAAAATTTGTTTATTTATTTATTCATTATTCTTTTTTTTATCGTTTCCTGTAAAAAATCTCATCACGAAAAGATCTGTTGAATATTACTCTATTTGTTTTGATAAAACCAAACAATTTTACTTGATGTTGTCGTGGTATACCTGTAAGACTACATACACTCACCTGTTTGTTTGTATAAAAAATGTGTATTTTAAAAAGTTATCTGATAATTATCCACAAATTATTGATTATTTTTTTTAATTGTTTATGAAATTGTTGTCTCTTGCATTGTTGCTTGATTTTCAGCTTATAAATGGTTTTGATGGGGCCTTCCGACTTCATGAGTTGTACTAAAAGAGGCCCCTAACGTTGTGGATAAACTATTTTCCTGCCTGTACGAAAGAAAAATCAACAACAGAGATCGTCTATATAAATCATGTACCTCGTTCCTCACATTCAGTTTTAGAAACACTGGTCTTTCGTCTGGACTGACCCACACAACAGTCTCTCAGACTCGCCTTATTGATAGACGGAATCTTCACAACCCCTCGAGATTCTTCACAGATCAACATTCAGAACCAGTAAGAAATTGTTTCACTTCTACATATATATTCTACAACAATTCCAATCAACTGTTAACTGGAATCACTGCAGCTTCCCGCGAAAACACTCAATTTTTTCGCAAACTACAAACATACCTTAACTTCCTTACTTCGCCGTTCTTAACTTATTTTTATAAAACAACTGGGTATTATTACAAAACTAAACTAAGGTCTTTGAATCTTTTGTTCCATTCCACAACGTTCATTTCACTCGCGGGTACCAACAGGTATTAATCGAAATAATACCCACACCTTGCGGAAATACTAGAAATTTCCAACATCTGTTTTCAAAATTAAAGTGTTTTGAACTGTTTTCTACCAGTATTTTGAAATTGCACATGAAGCCTTAAAGTGCATTTCAACTATTTAGAAGCACAATTCATCAATAATAAAGACGGGCAAAATCAGGACTACCAGCTTTTTCCTATTCCCATTTTTCTTGAATCCAATGAATGATTTATCTGTTTGATTCCTCTTTCATGTTAATTAGGAATAATTCAATCCAAATCGAAATTTATAAAGGAAAATGAGAAACTTTTTTCATCGTTCATGGAAATGTCATTTGTATCGATTTATTACTTACTTAGCTGATCTCAATTAAATCACATGTTCGTTCATTTACCTGAAAAATAGACCAGAGAATCACGCTTTCTTTATTACTCACGGAAGCGAGTGAAGTAGTTTTGTTAGCTCCAGTACCCGAGTCTGCTAATTCTGATAGTTGTAGAATAATAATAATACATCCAATAATGTTTTTGCACTGTTTGAAAGAAGACATTCTGAAACAAACTTATTTATTGTTGCCCCTAATGTTGTGATCTGTGATATAATTTCTACAGAAATGTACCTAAATTGAGTTGAAAATCTGGAGACTCGAAAAAAATTAATCTGCCTGATAGTCACCTATGGAGCTGGAACATGGAACCTAAAGACTGACCCTTAAACTGAAAACCATACAAAAAGCACTGGTGAGAATCATGCTCAATATAATTTTGGGGAGGGGGATGGAAGACAGAGTATATAGAAGAAGAACAGGAGTCAGAGATATCATACAAACAAAAAACTCTAATGGCAATGAGCTGGTCATGTTGCAAGAATGCCAGACAACCACTGGACATCACCACTTGCAACATGATCCCCTGAGATCCATTACCGTGGCCGGCAAAATATGATAAGGCATGCCGAACTAGACAAGTTCAGATAGTATTGGCTCTGCAACATCCTTGATAGAGAGGTCTGATGAATGTTGGGAAAGGTCTATACTAGGTGACAGCTTTGAAATATTTCAGTTTCTTTTGTATTGAATTTTTTCAGTGAAAACTAGCATCTTGTGGTGGTCAATTCAGATTCGAAGGCTTACAGAGATATCTCTCTTTCGGAAAGGTTTTGCAACATTTTTAGTGAGTGTGTGGATTGCCCAATATAGTTCATGTACTAACTTCTTGATGAAAATGTTGCACACATTTTGCACAAGGGAGTTAACTCTGTAAGTCTTAAAAGATGTTAGTATAAATCCAGTTGGATAGTGTAATGGTTAACACATCTTCGTCACTCACTGAAAGTCCTGGTTTCGATTCTCAGTACTGACAGAGAGTGTGAAAAACTCTTCATTTGGAAAAATTTCCTTGTGCATTCAATAGCTAATTGAACACACTCTAAGCTGTGTGATTTGGGTGGAGTTATCCCTACAGTGGACTTGCATCCAGCCAAGGTGGTAATCATGAAAACTTGTAGGAATGAAGTCCTGGTCTCTACCAGGACTTGAGACTTGCAAGAATCACTTAGCTGATGTATGTGACAGAAACCGGGACTTTGTCACTGGCCTCCATACACTATTTGAAATTTATCTTTTTAGAGAAGGGATGTTTTTAACTAAATTTCATCATTTAATAGGAAACAATCACCATGGATTAAAGATCTATTAGGCATTTCAATGCTTTATTTGTAAGTTGAATTTATACTAATTAATTATATAATACTTTGCTACATAAGCATTGTAATAAAATAAATTAAATAAATGAAACTACTGAAAAGAATATTTTACTAAACTATAACTTCACGATGAACAATATTTTTGGAAAGTCTGATCTCTTCCTTGTATTGAAACTGAATTTTTTCCATGCAGAGTTTCTTTCTCTCTTTCTTCTCTGTTGTACGTCCTTCCTCCTCAAAGAACTTCAATTTTGAAATACTTTCAGTGCTTGCTGTTTCATCAAGTCAAAAGTTGTTGTGATACTATCTCTATACATTGCTGGAAGTTGCTTGCATGGCGTCCTATAAAAGGAGAGGTTATGACGACTATTGTCTTTCTGGCTTGTTTAAAAAGCGACCACTGAAGATGTAAATATTACTCTGAAAAAAAAACAGATCAAAACCGATATGAGAAAACATGTATGTCATAAAGAACTTACAAGCACCATTACTTGGCAGTTCTATCATCGGTAAATTAGAATTGATTGAATGACTCAACAGCATTGATTTGACCAAGGAACAGGTATCCAAAGCTGCTACACAGCTTTGGTTGAATAAAAAGGTCATACACCATCAGACTGTTACCCGGAGCAGAGTTGTTTTCAATAAAAAAAAACCTTTGATGAATGCCCCTGACATTGTTGGCAAAAGTGAGAGATGAACTTCAATGCACAGAGAGAATTGGAGTCCACAAATGCATGGAAAAGCCTACTGCATTGGTGGTAGTGCCAAAAAAAGTCTAGCCCCACATGAATATACATTGACCCCGCACATCTAAATAAGTCTGTGTGCTGGGAGAAGTATATTTTGCCACCAGTAGATCAAATACTAGGTCTGCTAGCTGGAGCATGAATTTTCATCAAGTTGAGCACTAGTAAGGATTTGGGCAAATCCCCCTAGATGAGAAATCAAAGAAATAACCAACTTTCATAATACTTTTTGGTCACTGCTGTTTAAAAGGGTTACCTTTTATATTGTCACCCAAACATTTTCAAAATAGAATGATTTCAGAAGTTGTACAAAAGAGCCACATGAATGACGTATTAATATCAGGGCACATGCTAGATGAACATAGGCTGCAGTGGAAAAAAATCTATGGTCTAGGAATAACTTGGCTTATAAAAACATGAATTCTCAAAGAATGAAATCAAATTCTTAAGACACATTATTTAAGCTGAGGGAGTATAAATCTGACCCAAACAAAACAGCAGTGGTACAATATGCACAAACTCACTAATATAAGTGATGCTTTTCTTTGGAATGGTCAACCAGTTAGGGAAATTTATCTCTCAACCAGCTTGAAAAGGACAAACTCTCTAAGAGATTTGTTGTTGAAAAAAAATCCCACTGGTTTTGGGATGCTGACCAGGCTGGAACTTCCGATAACACCAGTGTTGGCCCTTTATGACATCAACATTGATATAAAAGTGTCAGTGGATGCATCAAATTTTGAACTGGAAGTACTTGTTTGGCAAAAAATGTTGTTCATGCCTCTCAGTCACTCCCTGGTTGAGGAAAAAAATGCTCAGATCAAAAAGTAGGCACTAGCACAAACATTTCAGGTCAAGATTGAGGAGATATTCATGCATCTTATCTCCTGTCTCCCCCAAAAGTTTGTGCTGCAGCAGACACGTGATCACAGGCGCCATTGGAAAAAAATATGCTGAACACAGACATAGTGCCAATTAAATGTTTAATTTTTTTGTGAATAACAGTTCTTTTGTGACTTACTTATATTTTTCCTGTATCTTGTAGCTTTGAAAGTGAAATATTTTTCCTGTGTTTTTTCAGTTTTTAAAAGATTTGATTCAATAAAGATTTTTTTGTGATGTATTTACCAACATATTTTGTAGTAAGTTTTTATTTGGCTTTGAAAACATTGCAAGGGAATGAAATTCAGCTGTTTTATTGAAAGAGTGAGCGAGTTATTTTGCTTTCTGGCTATGAGAAAATAGAATAAGTAATATTTTGATTTATTAGTAATAAGATGGTGAAATTCAAGATTAACATCTTATATTATTGGAGATAATTCTAACTTCAGCATTGAATGTATTAAAAAAAATGATAATAGGCAGTTTGATAATTTAATATTATTTGATTCTGATTTAAAAACATTGTTACCTTTTGTGTTTGATTTTGCTGTATTATGGTTGTCTTGGGACCTCAAAACAGCATTTTTCTTCACAAATATAGAAATTCCCTCCGTTCACAATTGACATTTAATCGTAATGACTTTTAGTTACATGCTTTGTTACCTAGTCAGTAGCAATTTTGAAGAGGATAGGGGAGAGACTACATCCTTGTCTGACACCATGAGGACCTCAAATCAGTAAATATAACCATCCCCTGTCCTGATCCGATATTTGGTGTTTTTATAGATCAGCTCTATGGCTGATGAACCTTTCTTCGGAATGCCCGTGGACTTTTGAATCTTCCAAAGTGATGGTCTTTAGACATTATCGAAGGCCTTGGTGAAGTCTCTAAAACTTCTACATAGTAAATAGAATTTGGTATTCCCCACTCTTCTCAATTATTTGTCTTGGGGTGAAGATCTGCTTTAATAACGAATTATGTCACGATTTATATTTAATTTGCAAAACAATATTAAAACTTTCACTTTTAGTATTATTCTCTGATGTAAAAAAAACCCTAAACAAACTGTATTTCATGCAAAACGACCCAATGAAAAGAAAAAAAAAACTTGCTTGTTTATTTCAAAGTAATTTTTTTTCTCTTTTTCGATTTTTTGCAGTGGCCAAGTCCGTATGTATGCTAATGACAGCTTAGAGGACGATATGGAAGAAGAGGAACAAACTATGGGGGGTTGGAGATTTATGAATCGGCCACAGGGTAAGACTTGGCAAAATTTCCACCCTTATTAATTTACGTATTGTTGTAAAGTAAATTTTAATTCTGTTACTGCGGAATGAATTTTAAAAGGTTTTTCTTTCCAATATTATCTGATGTGAAATAGATTTTTAAAAAAACAAAAACATGAATTTAATGTTTTAGGAAATATAAAAAAGATAATTTTTCCAATGTTCATCCATTTGTCTGATAACCAGTCGGTATCATTAACTACAGTATGTGTGTATGTGTTTGTCTATACACGCATTCATACATACATGAAAGAAATATGGCTTCGTCAAAGAAGAAAAAAATTGACAGGCAGTAAGTTTTATTTCCTGGTCAAGTGATATTGAAAGATAAGTCAAGTGTCTTGTGGGTCACTGGAAATGCTGTATAACGTGACAGATGAACAGATTGATCAATCCATTCAAATACCACCAACTACTGGGTAGCACATCTGTGCGTGTGTGTGTGTGTGTATATATATATCTATATCTAATATCATAAAGATGACAAATATTTGTTTCTTTGAAACCTTGTTTTCAACTAACTTGATGTTTTACTGACTCTTGAATGGTTGCATCCATCAGGCTGAAAATCAGTGTTTAAAGGTAACTTGACCCCCAGGATGAATATAGGACCGGTGATGCTGACCTCTGGCGACCCCTATAGGTCAAGTTATGGTATTTTCAAATCTCTGTTGTGCAAATTAATTTGTGTTCAAGGGTAACTTTGTCCCAGAATTAAGATGATTGGTGTGGCTGACCTCTGAGGTCCGCACAGGTCAATTTGGGGTCAAAACTACTTTTAAAGCCCTGATTTGTAAGCTTGTATTTGAACAATCATTTATTTCTTGAATTGACCTTCAGAGGTCAGTGCCATCTATCCTATGTTCATTGTGGAGCCAAGTCACAGTAGTATAGCTTCATCCAAATGTGATTGCATTGTTATCAAATCCAGGCCTGTAGCATTACAGCATGCCTATTTTATGACATGTGGCATACTACTGCGCTATGCATGTATAGCCTCAGTGTAAAGTCTGTTGTGTACCAAAAGGGTCGCTACTTGTAGTAACATTTGAGAATGAAAATCCAAAGAGACTGTAGAACTGTGAAGAGAAAAACTGGTTTCACTCTGCAAAAGAAGAACTAAGTCTGTTAATTGAATAGATGTATATTTTATTGCTCTCTCTTCTCAAGATGCATAGGTGATCCCTATAAATTCAGAAAGGAACAAATAGACAGCTTACTACATCCTACATGTGAAGAACAAATGAAGGCGCAAAAAATTCAGATAAAGCAGTAATTATCCTCACATGAAAACTGTATGGAGATGTCTCACTCAGAAGAAGGGTAGACAAGGACTGTCTAGCCACTCTCCTAATCATTCTATCAGTGTGTCTACAACATCAGCACATGCATGCATAAATATCAACACTGTACTCAGTGAAATTGATGATAACATCAGTACAAACACATACACATGTTTGCTTACTAAACATACCAATACATATCACCTGTAAACACAATATTTAATGTTTTTTGTCAAATGTCTTCACTAATTAAGATACCCTATACAGACATTTTCAGGCCTGTTGGTAATAATTCCATTAGTGCTTATACTTGGTAAGTACTTGATCTGGTTCTCCTATTAGTGGCTGGGAGAAGACAGCAACATACTAATCTCCATTCACACAGGTACATACTGTAACGCACGCACAAATAATTACATAGTGAAAATGGAACGTATATTTACTCACAGAGTACCCAAGATTTTGTTGCCATGTGTAACCAATATTTTAACACTAACCATGTACATAATTTTGTAGTTTGTATAGCACAGCTGTATCCTTTAGGTGTGAAAATATCTAAATCAACCTTTAGATGCTACCAGAGATCAGTGTCACCTATCCTATGTTTATACTGTGGTCGAGTTATCCTTGTACATATATTTTGAGCCTGTTGGGTACTACTGTTCCTGTTGAATTTGCAAATGACGAAATTGACTTTGAGAAAATGCCAAAATTGATCTGACCTAAAATTGATCTTTAAAGGTCACCGGATGTCAGCACCCCTATCCTTTGTTCATTTTTTAGTCTAGTTACCCTTATATACAGATTCGCATTTTATAGGGTGCAGCTATCTCTGTTAGATTTGACCTAACTCAAAGTTCACCTTTAGAGGTTGCCTGAGGTCATTGCCTATCCAATGTTGATCCTGGGATCAAGTCACTCTCATATACACATTTTCAGCTTGTAGGGTGCAACCATTCAAGAGTCTATAAAATGAAGTTAGAATCAAAGATACAAACATTCATCATCTTTATATTATTATGAGAGAAAAAAGTGTGTATAAGAAGTCATGAAAAATAGGTTGTGTTTACTGAATCGTCCAGAAAAGTCTAAAAATTATAAAAACTATATAGGTACAATCAAATGGAGACTTGTAAAAGTGAAAACTGACCCCAGAAATCCTTATGGAAGCAGTTTGTAATCATTCACCCTGATAAAAACCTGGGAAGAAGTAGTTAGTTATCAATTTCAGATTAGGGCTAATTATTTACTCTCAACTATTTTTATAATTTTGGATTTTTTAAACAAATGCGTCAAAACTTGCGTTCACTCTAATGATTACATACATAGTGACAGTAAATTCTGGCAGTTTAGAGGGCATAGAGGCGTAGGTAGTAGGGACTTCAAAATCGGAGAATTTTCATGTATTTTTCCCATTCTTTAGTTCCCTTGTGCAACAAAATTCAAATCTCGTTATTTTTTTTTCTTCACTTACCACATGACTTTGGAAATACTTTCTGTATTCATTACCTTATTCCACCAACCTCCCACTGGTAGAGACAGCTTTGGTGCCCAGATCATCTTAGTTATAAGATTCCATCTTATTTATTACTTGGGAAAATTTCTACTTCTGAAAAAAAATATTGTTCCAGTTTTAGTGGAGGTTCTATCGACAGTGTAACTATAAAGCTCAACTAGACTTTTACTGCACCAACTGTTTCCCTACAAAAATGAAGATAAAGGGAAATAACCCCGAAACTTTAAAGCTGTAGTTTTGTTGGGCAGACGGAAACTAAGAATCAAGTTTAATATATGAATTATATAGATACATTGAAAGTAAAACACCCAACAAAAAAAATAATTTTATTCAAAACTGATAAATTTTTGAAAGTAGTGAAGGTTTTATTGATTGAAAACATCCAAATCTCGACCATAAAAATCATTTGTCTATACAAGATGAACTCTACCAAGAATTAATTAATCGTCAGATTTCAATACAATATTTGATATTTATTGATTCACTACTTGAGCTATATTGACACATAAACAGACTCCCATTGCTAAGAAATGCATTTTTCCCAACATTTTCTGTAAAAAATTTCTTTCCTAAGTCAAGTCAATTAATACTTAAATTCACTAATCTTTTTTGAATCAAATTTTTATTTGATAAATTCTATTTTCGGAAGATTATCAAAAACAGTGTTTAATTATTCTGATGATGCACTCGTGAATCATAGCAGATTCCAAGGCTGATAACTTTTTTCAACATTCTTCTTCTGGCAATCTAAAACTTGAGACTCTTTATGTACTGTAATTCAGATTTGTTTTTAATTGATGCAGTAAACACTAATATTCAAACCTAGTTGTTATTTGGAACTCTTGAAAGTATCTATATCTATTTTTTTTTTCCTTTGGTGGTTTACCACATCTTTCAGTACCTAAATAACAATAAGGCAATCATATCACATCTTTTGCATTAACTCTAAAGGAACATTGTGATACTAAATGAGCATCCAGCTCTAATAGTTGTTCTACAAAAATTCTGATGAGATAAGGAACTGTACTCTTAAACAGCTTGTTTAGGCAAAGAAATACTCTGTATTTATAAATTCTTAGTTGTCCATATATTCTAGAGTAAATTGATATACAAAGATTTCAATTTATCCGTATATTTACAGAAAAGTACTCTAGATCTGGTAACAGCTTCTTTGATTCAGGGTTTTGAAAAAGATTTGAAAAACATACAAAATGAGTATAAATCTCAATTTCGAAGTTGTAGAGAATAAAGCAACTGAAATGGTTAAAAAATGTGATGTTAATAGTGAAAATGAGTAGCACAGAGAATGTAAAAACAAAAAAAGATTCCAGGACGAAGGAATATTTTCTGCTGTCAAGAAATTCATTCCCTGAATCCTACTTTGCGTCTTAAGATTCTGTTATAAATAGTGCAAATAAATGATAATATCAATGTGTCCTTTTATTTTAGTGCTTTAGATCCAAGCATTTTGACAATGTAGATAATTTGAACAAATTAGAAATTTTATTAGAGTTCTTGGATGTCATCAAAAGTCAAATTAAACTTGTAAAAGATTTTTTTTTCATGACATGTACAAAGAAATAAGAACTAGTTTGCTGCTTCAAGCACATGAAGTTATACCATTATTTTGCAATAGAGAGAGGTATATTGTGTCGGTTAGCTTTGTTCTCCATTGAAAGGCAGTTGGTTATTGAAAACTTGCAAGAATGAAGCCTAGACAAAATTTCATTTTAATTTAGATTCAGAATGTAAAATAATTAAGTAAAACCTTTTTTAGTATGTTTTAATTTTAGAACAATATAATTCAATGAGTTTACTATAAAAGATTTTTATTCTGTTTTATTCAAGTGAAAAAGTAACAATTATATACTTCCTTTGAAAGAAGTATCTTCCTTGTATTTAGATTTTGAATACAAAAAAAAATGTATAATGGATATTGAATTATTTGATATGTGTTGTAACATTTTTTTAATGTGCACCTTTCCCTAGCTTTAAAATGTGGGCACACTCCCGGGAGGGCAGGGAATGAATCATGAGTAAAAAAAACTAAAAAAGGTCTGCCCAATTTTTTCTCATGGAGGAGGAAAAGGTTTGCCTCTTTTCTTGAATTATACACCTGACATGGGCTGAAGAATGGATCAGCTGAAACATGTTAACCACACCAAAATTGGGAAATTCGTTTGAACAAAAATTTCATAAGAATAATCATAGCTGTCTTTTTTTAAATTTTTCTTTTAGCACTGACTGAATTTGAATTTGGTATCTGTAGTTTTTATCATCACCACACATCGACTTTATTGCTTCTTTACTACTTCACCGTTTAACTTTAGTCCTTTTTTTTGTTGTAACAAACTAAATTATTTTGTTGATGGATAAAGAAAATTTAATGATTAAACACCAAATTTTGCAATTTTCTACCTTAAATTTAGCTGTCAGTTGTAGATTATGTATCAAAACTGAGGAAAGAGGGATTATTAGGGGTCAGGAATTCAGACAAGCATTATTGTCTGACAGAATAGGGTTATTATCATTACTACCCTAAAATTCAGAAAACTTGAATTCACATGTACTTAATGTAGTAAAGACTTTTGCTTCTACCCTTTGTGTAAGTACTCAAACACAGTTTCCACCATCTTCTTTGATGTTGTAGCTGGGAATTGGATGTTAAGATAGATAAATTTTTCTTCACTTGGTCGATTTCTCTAAACTTTTGATTAGCACTTTGTACATGTTCGGAAGCCTAGTGTGCCGGAAAATAGGTGGCCTTACTGTATGAGGAAGGCAGACAAAAACAAATGGCATAAATCAAAACAGAAAAAAAGAATCAAAACAAGGCTATAACGAGTGGATAAGATTAAAAAGCCTGGATAAAATAAATGAGAAAAGACGAATGTCTGGAAGGTGAAGGTTGATAAGATAAAAAAAAGATAAAACAGTTTCTCAATTTTCTTGATAAATAGGAAAAAAAAATTATATCAGATATCAGAAATTCCCAAAGATGGCAAAACATTGATTTTTTTTTTTTTTTTCTTAAAGAAAATATAAATACAAGAAGCTTAATGGTGTTACAATTCACACTCATGTATGTGTAATAAAGTCTTGCAGACACAATAGCTGTGTTAGTTGAGAAAAACAGTAGCTGTAAAAACAATGGACAGGATAACCGGGAGCAGCCACGGACTGATGTGTCTCACGAAGGATGAAAGAAAGAGAGCTACTTTTTATTTCCTTGTTGGATGTACCAAGTGATAACCTTCTTGGTGGCTGAAGGAGTTGAATGTTTCCCAATAACATCAATTGTTAGTGTTCAAACCTAGTAATAAGCTAGGATTTTTAATGATTTTTTCTTGAAGTAGGAAAGTCTTATCTCAACCTCCAACCTGACAGTGTCAGATCGAGCTAAGCTGGGTACCTTATCAATGTTAGAGGAGATATAGTGGGAGAGCAGATTTGATTGCACAGAACTCTTTTGAATAATCCTTGGGTGATATTTGGAGCCCGCTTGTAATTTTTACCGGAAGGACTCGTAGAACTTTTGATGACAGGAAGTCGAAGGAGAAAAGTACTGACCAAGATTATTTTGAATATTCTTAGATTTTATGATACATAATACAAGAGTTTTACAATGGATGTTTTTTGATCTGGGTGAGACAAAGGTAAATTCAATGTTAATGGTATTCATAGAGAAAAGGTCGATAAAAGAATCGATGATATTTAGAAAGAAATTCTCTCTTGGGTATCTGGCCATAGAAGACAGGAGGATGCACAACTGAAATATTGTTAAAAACGAAACAGAAATGATGAGAAAATTAGTCCAAACCAGTCACGTACAATGATAGAAAACACTTCATCTAACAACATTCAATCAAGACTTATGGATGGTGCATTGGTTTGCATCTGGTAGATCGTTAATGGAACATTAAAGGAAAATCTTTTTCAACAAGCTTGCTTAAAAGCTGCCTTTTGTGACCACTGCTTAATGTTAAGTTCCTTCCTTTCTCCAGCTGAAAGGTAACAGAAATTGAAATGGTACATGCTGTAAATAAGATAGAGCAAGAAATTTTCCCTTTTTTTTTTAATCCTGTTGGAACACCTGTAAATAAGAGGGGACCATGATGAAATCGCCTTTGCTTGAAATCGCCATATAAATTCAGAAAAATGACTTTGAAATGATGACATAAATGAAACAATGAACATCTCCAATATTCTTCCATTTCTTATTTCTTTTTAATATCTTATTTTCCTCCCTATTGTTGACATTGAGATTTTCATTTTGGAATTGTTTGGGAACCGGTGAGTGGATTAGACTGGAAAATATTGCTTTGTTCTCCGAGATAGTGCATTTTAACATTGTTGCACTAACAAAAACTGCGTTATGATGTGCCATTTTTGCCCTATTATGGTAAAACAGCCAAATAAAGACAGAAATCTGATCATTATGATATAGATGAAATAGATATTTGGATCATCAGAATCAGATCAAATTATCCTAGGAGTACATCATCAAGATACCATGTGGGATGCTTCATGCAATCTCTCAGAGTTATCTGGCAGTGCCCATCTCCTCTTCAAGTAACATTTGACAGCTTGTATTGGGTAACATGGTACCAGCAGTATTTCTGGTCTTGTCCAATATGGAGAAGTGTATTAATGCCTGTTCCTAGGGCTTAGTGCGAAGTGAGCACAAATAAACTTAATTAGAATTTGAACTTAGTTTGCCAATACTATTTTTGTGCTCTTACCATATATGTGAGTATATAAGATGGACATTTGGTTGGAAAAAAACCTGGATGTAAATAATATTGCTCTGAGTGCTAATCTTCAAAATACCCTTGAAAACCACTTGTCTTATAGTCCAGCATATGCAACAATCATTAGACGTATTTGTTAATAAATTTTTGCTGTGATATTAAATAATGAAATTTGAATATTGGATTTTAAGCAAGTTGAACTGTTTATCATAGAACAGTAACTTTTGGAACTTTCAATAAATATTCTTTTGCAGGTTAAAAAACCTTCCTCAGGATTTACTGTGGCTTATGTAATGTTCTGAAGAATATAAAGATTACTTTACCACAAAAGCCGAAGTCTGGTCTGTGGTTGTCTTTGAAAAAAACTGGATAACATTGGTAGATACCATTAATGATGTCAAATCTATCATTCTTGGAGTTCATTTGGAAACTCAGAATAGACATGTCTGGTGTGATTGACATGTGTAATTTCTCCTTTTTGACATTGTGACCACTTTGGTGAGACAATATTCTGTAGTAAAATGTTTTTCAGATCTTAGTCAGCCAAATGTCAAATGTTTAAAGTTTCTCTTTGTCATAAAGTATCCTCTGAGTAGACCTAAGACATTAATTCAATTGAGTCTGTATCTATGCACTCCTTGGGATTGAAGAGGTTTGGCCCAAGCTTTCAAAGTATGTTTCTACAATCATAATCTCTCACCAAACAGTTTCCCCATTGACGATATTAATGGAAAAGGGAATTCTACCCACTCTCTAAATCTGTCTGTCAAAACTGGAACAGGTGTTCCTTTACATAAGAAATTTCAGAAGTGTGGAAACATTTATTATGGCTTCATGTTGAGTATATATAAATGATATGTCCATCATTCAAATCCATTCCTTTCATTTCCTCAGTCTTTTTGATTTTATGATTTCATTGTACTTATTGCTGTTTATTAATCTCTTAAACGACTTGGTGAATTCATTATATAGTGTTGTCTTACAACAAAATCCCAAATAACCGACAAAATTAATGAAACTGAAAAGTAAAAAATATTTTGTTATGGTTCTTCTGTCCCTCTCCTGACTAAATATATAAGAGCTATAGTAACCTATCCAGAATGTACCAACTACCATAAAGCATTTCATTTGCATAAAAAAAATAATTAAAAAAAATAATTTTTGACCTTTGTTGATTTATATTTGTTTGTCTCCTGTGTTTTTTTAAGTTTAAATTTTAAAAGCTAAGAACAAAAAAATTTTTCATAGTGAGAAAACTGACCTTTTTTTTTTTTTTTTTTTTTTCTAATCTCTTGCATGAAGATTTCCTTTGAAGAGATTGTTTCAATTTTCAAAATCATTCATGTTAATATGAATAGATTGATTCATCCCCAATTATTTCTCTGCTAACAATATGATATTAAACTTTGACATCTTTTTTCTATAGTCATTTCTATAATAAATATGTTTTTCACTTTTTCTTTGGTATTTAATTGACTATTTCCTACCAATTAACTGGATTTGTGATTTTTTTTTTTTTTTTTCTTCTAACCTTTTCTGTCTTCATGTGTTTTTTTTTCTTTATTTTAGCCGATCAGAGTCCTGACACCAGTATCATACATGTAAGCATCCATATTTCAAGGATTTGTAAACAAAATGTTCACAACTTTCAAATTATTTAAATGCCAAACTAAGAAAGAAAAAATATGTCTATATACACGGACATGCACAATAGTGCTTATAAGTATTTGAACAAAACAAATTTTGCTCGTATGGTTTGGATTTGAGAGTTAGATAGGAACATTACGCAAGAAAGACCAAATTTTATTATAATCAGTGCAGCAAAGCCTGCATTTACTCATGTTTTGAAGTCCTAACAACTTAATTCTTGGAAAATTTCTGTTTTCTCAAATACTTATAAGTAGTACTGTGTGCATTATAGGTATATGAACAACCACTAAAGATTTTTTTAAAATACAGAGATAGAAAGTTCATGTCTTTTAAGATGTTTCTGCTTTCTACAACAGTATTGTACCTGGTTTAATTGATTCAGGGGAAAGCCAATTGCTATCAAAAAAATTTATTTCTTGGTAATATGGGGGGATTATATCAGATTAAGCGGGGTATGGAAAGGGCGGTCTGCTTTGGTTGACACCACCAGTGGAAGTGACACCGAGATGAATGCCTGAAAAATTTTCTTATAACTTCTTGATAATTCTTCATGGAAAGCCTGTGAAATTTTGTGGAAGGGTAGATAGTGGGGTAAGGGAGAATAGTTTTGGGGACAGATCCAGGAATGTTTTTTTAGGTTGAGAGATATTTTCCTGTTTTTTTCCTATATATTTGGGTTTACGCTCATGAATCTTTTCACAATATCTCCCAAAGTCCTAGATGCATTTTTGGGCTTATGCTATCTTATTCATTTATATGGGAGAATCATGATAAATAATGAATATCATTAGTACAAAAGATCACCAAAATTTTAGATATCCTGGAAAGAAAGACAGTTCTGAGAATAGAGGGGGTGACACCAACCATAGGCCCGCCACTGATGGAGAATAAAGTAGCGAAGTAGTCCTGTTTTTATCATATCATTGGTTCTGTTTTCTTGTGTGTTATTTAGTTTTACTTTATCTTTTATTAAATTATCTATATTTTCTGTGTGTATAATTTTTTTTTTTTTTTGTATCCTCATATACCAAGTAATCCACTCTTGAAAACTCATTTTTCCCCATGATACTGTTCATCTGACATTAACATAAATATGTACATTTATGAAAAGGATTTTCATTAAACTTTTACTTGTCATGGATAGATATGTTTGTTAAATAAAGGTACATGTAGTTGTTTCTGCCTAATATGTATCTGTTAATCACGGGAATTTTAAAAAAATTGTCCCACTGGAAGATTTTTCAAATAAATGAATACAGTGAAGCATACAGTAAAAAAATATATTGTCGATAATATATAGAAAGTTATTTGAAATGATATCCTGTCATTACATAATTACACTCGCCCTAGACAACATGAATAGAATAAACAATCAAAGAAAACGTGGCTATGGCAGGGAACAAACCTACGACTGATAGTGTACCTGCTTCAATAATATTACGCAATTTATAATCATTCTGTCGGATCTTATATGTCCATTTCTTAATACATAGTTGGTAAACAAAAGCTACATTTTTCATCAAACTACTGTACAGTGAGTTGAAAAACATTTTTAATGTCTAAAATACTGATCGACAAGTTCTTAACCACGATTATCTCTGAGTTTATATTGTCTGCCTAAATAATTTTTAGTAATTTTCTAAAATGAAAGTAGAAAATTAATAAAAATTAACTGTAAAAACTTGTTAGTCAATCAGTATTTTGATATTAAAAGTGTTTTCCGATTCACCGTAATAGTCTTATTAATAAAACAAAGATTATATTGATAAAATTTATAGATTACAAGCTCAAGATGTTTCTATTGACACACCTCACTTTTTGTCAAATGTCCGTGGTAATTGCTATAATATGAATATATTTGCATTTATGATTTCCTTAATTTCTCATGTTTTGTTTATACTGTAGAGTGTATTTTATATGATGTGGGTTTTCGCAGAACGCTGCAAATATCCTCAAAATATTCCCATCAAATTATTCAAGACTGAATTATTGAAACTGTGAATGAAAAACCAACAATTGACACTGAAGTATATGTGTGTGTGTGTGTGTGCAGAATTTAAAGTTTCGAAGTCCAGATACATAGATAAATACACATACATAATTGTCAGAACGCATTAATAACTTGAACCCAGCAAAAGTGTTCAAACTGGTTTGTTGTGGGTAGTGGTGATTAATGGATCCTGTAAAAGTGCCCACCAAGAAATTGGACCTCACAAATCTTCCCATCACGAATTTATCAAGGGAGGAAAACTACCCATCAAAACATTTTTTCCATCATTCTCACATTTTCTATTCATTTCTAATTAATATTTGTCATGGATTTTTTTCACATACTGGCCATCACAAATTTATTCAAGGAGAAAAAGTGTCCATTTTATAAAGTTTTATTAAAAACTTTTGGCACAAATTCGCCACGGAGGCCTCAATTGGAATGCTAAGTGTGAAGTAAAAAGAAATTAGCTTGGCAAAACAATTAAAAAAACAAACAATTTATTCAAAGCAATATTATTACAGTGTTTTTCTTTCATGAATTTTCCTTATTTCTTTTCATTTCTAATTATAAAAACTTTTTAAAAAATTTTTTTTTTCAACCTCTGGCCGTCTCGAATTTATCAAGGGAGAAAAAGTGCCGTTTTTCTTTTTGGAGTTCTTTTTTTTTCTTTTAATTTTTAATGAATAAAAATTTGAAAGAGTGATCAAGGCTAAACAATTCAAAAAACAATTTTTTCAAAATAATGATAATACAAGCTATCTATTTATTTTTTCTCTTTCACGAATTCCCCTTGAAAACAAAAAAATCATCAACAACATTTATTTTTGGTTCATTTTATCTTCTAATTTGCACAAAATAAAAATAGTTTGGTTTGATTTTTCCCTTTTCTTAAATTAGATTTTTCTTGTTTTCACTAGAAAGTCAAAAGCCTAATTTTTTGTGTGAAAAAAATTGATAAATAAAAAATGGAAAGAAATAAGAGATTTATAAGAGAAACAAAAGTAAATAGATACATTTTATCATTATAGCTTATGATAAATTGTTTTTTAAATTGTTTTGCCTTGCTTATTTCCTTGTATTCCAGTCAGAATTCCGATCAGGACCACCATGGTTAAGTTGTGCCAAAAGTTTTTAGTAGAACCTTGTAAAATAGACTCTTTTCCCCCTTTATTAAATTCCAGATGATCAGAGTGTGAAAAAAAAAACAAAGAACAAATATTTGATAATTGAAAATGAAAACAAATAAGAGAATGAGGGCAAAATTATTTTATTGGTTCTTACCACCCTTGAATTTGTGATGGGCCAATTTCTGGATGGGTATTTTTCTGGGGTCCAGTCTGTTAATGGGCAGATTTCCTAATGGGAAATTATCTGGTTACTATGATCAACAATGGCAGCAACAATAATAATTTCATGCATGACATGTGAAAAGATGGGTTTTTTTTTTTTTTTTTCTCTCCTAACCACCTGTTGACCAATGTCTTTTCGCTGCTTGTTTTGTTGGGGTGATCAATTAAAAAAAAATGGAAAAAAGGGTTGATCAATAGATAAGTTACTTCTCTTGCCTTTTGTTGGGCACTAGAATGCCCAGATTTTCAAAACACAAGGGGTGGATACAATGGACCAATTTAGCATAAACTTATATTGAAAATTGCCCCCCTTCCCTTATTTTGGATAGGAATTTTAGAGAAACAAAAGAAAAATTTTCCCCACTCATTGAGAGGACAGTGTATGCGTACAAAATTACAAGTTTCTATTATGAACGGCAAGGGCTGGGCAAAGTCCATTACATAGTTACATATAAATGTCAGAACCCCTAACCTAAAGCCAACCACAATATCTAAACCAGTGTTGTGTGTAGCGGTGATTAATAGTTTAGTGTAAAAAATCAACATTAACAATTGCTCTTCATTGTAATTATTTTTGTAAAAACAGCAAAAAAAAATTTTGTATAGAATTTTATGTATCAACTCTTTTAATATGTGTTGATTCTTTCCGACCAGTTTCCTTATCATTCCTGACAACAAAAATGAGGAAACTGGTCTAGGATAATCAATTTATATTAGTCAAAACACTTCATCTCAGAAATTCAAACAAAAATCTTTTCAAGACCTAATTAGTTTTCATAATTTTGTAAAATATTTGATTTTAGTCACATTAACTATGCAATATAATGGACATCATTTTAGGAAGTAATAAAGTTGTGTTGGCTTGTGATTTGCACTTGTGTATTAATTATCAATCATCAAGCAATTAATTTAATTCACATTTTTTCTTAGCTGATACACCTAATTAGTTTATTTTTTTCATTTCAGAATAGTGATATCAAACAACAAATCCTTCTAGCATCTGGTCGCTTGCACAAGAATAGACATTATTGCCGCCCCACTGTTGCTCACATGTTGCAAAAGGTACATTTTCTTGCTATGAAGATTCTTTCAGACCAATTCCCTCATCTTTGGCAGAAACATTGTTGTAAAGACAATGTGCTCTTCAACCATCTTCAAGAGTTGGTTGCATTCAGTAATCTTTCAGGAACTTCAAACAGAACTTTTTATTTGTTTATGTGTGTTGTTTTCCTTCTTCTACCTTTCACATCCGGTTTCCTTCAAAGATAATTTCAGAATTCTCCACCATAGATTCTTTCTTATGATAACACACTGCCTCTGCAGAAATGTACGTTTAAAAAGAAGGTTAGATTTCCTGAAAATAATTTTTTTTTACATTTTGAGTAACATTGAAAGAACAGGGTGATAAAACATATTATGAAATTAAATTTTGTGAATGATAAAAAATAATCTAGCTGACATCGACACCTGATTTTAAAATTGTAATTGAAATTTATTGTATTTTTTGGCTTTGATAACGACTCATTTCTTCATGCTTTGTAATTCTATCCACTGCATGGCTGTGGCATTTGTTATAATTGATTCTGTTTGTTTGGTTATTTATTTTCTTATTTTACATGTAAGTACTCTTATAAGTAGGCAGATAAAATCACTTCCGTTCATATTGATCTCATATTAATTTGAATATATTCCAAAATATTGATAAAATAATTGATTGCTCATCTGTTAATTGATTATTGATTACTTTTAAATGTATTTTTTTTAAAAGGAATTGCTCAATTTTTGAAAAAAAATAACAATATTGTCACCTTTTATCAATTATGTACAACTCATACATAAGTTTGGCTTGATCATGATTTGTCATCTTTTTATGTTTGTGTATATATACATTCATATATAGTATTCTGTGGATTTGTTACCTAAGCTCAATGTATGGTAAACACCTTGAGTCTATTATGATGGGTCATAGATTAACATGCAGGTATAAACATGCAATAATAGAATTGTCCAAAGCTCAGATGTTTTGGTCTAATGACCTCAAAGAGGTTTTTAACTAAAAAAAGTGTCTAGTTAATTCTAGAAGTATGTAATTTGCTATGAGATAATACTTCGTGGAATATTTTATACATGGTATGTTTGCACTAATTTTTATTCCTTTTACAGTCCTCTAGTCTTTTTGTTTTTTATCTATCTGAGTCTGACTGTTGAATGTATGCATAAGTTCTTTGCAGCTTGAGTGAGTGTAGTCTTGATGAAACTGTGTAAATGATGTTAACAATGAGTAACCAAATTTTGCAGCAAATAGGATAGGCTTTTTCTCTTTTATTTCCATGTAAAAATTTCTAGAAATAAACAAAACCTGCATCTCATATATGAAAGTAAGACCTTTTTGTAAACCAGTGGATATCGTGAATTAAAATTTGAATCTGATTTTTCCCTGCTGAAACAGGAAAATTTTTCATAGACCTATGGAGTCTATAGGCATAAAATACAGTAATATGTATGCATGTAGAATTAATCAGTTGTTTTTAATGCTGTTTTTTCTTTTTTTCATGACTAGAGAGAAATTGGTACTAATTGGAAACCTTGTTTTTCAAATGGAGATCGCACTGCTATTAGCACTCTGTAAGTTTACATTAAATGAACACTTTTCAGTTAATTGGCTATTTTTGTTTATTTTTTGGTACTTTTTGAGAAAATGGGTCTGTACATTCATGAAAAAAATTATCTCCCTTACAAAAGTCATTTAAACAAATAATGTCGTGAATCTTGGCTGAACTTGAGACATGGTTGTATTTATTCAATCTTTTTTTGGTTTGTTTACTGAATAAATTTAGTCTAGTTTTCACAAAATCGGGAGAACAATATAAAAAAAAGAAAACCGTGGAGAGAATCTCGCTCACCTCTTTACTCTATGTTTATCCCTTTCTCTCTCTCTCTTCCTGTTTTCTTTAAACATTGCCTTTGTGTGTTCATTTTATTCTCTGTCAGTATGTTTCTCTTCCTTTCTCACCTTTTTTTTGTCTTCTTTCATTTTTCTATCTTTATCACTCTCTCTCTCTCTTACCTCCGCCATTTTGTTTCTCATTTATTTATCTTATTTGATTTCATTTCCTTTTTTTTCTTTCTTTTTGAAGTCAAGGAAAGAAAATACACTTTTTTTATTAAATCATTTGTTAGAACAAAACTGTCAAATTTTGTCAGATTTATTTATGCTCATTGTCCTTTTGTATAACTTTTGCAAGGGAGATAATTTTTTTTTTTTTTTTTTTTTGAATGTACAAGCCCATAATGGTGTTGGTCTGCATTCATGCTCACCACTAAATTCTGTTTGTACAAATGATCCCATTTCTCAAAGGAGATAACATGCTAACTCTGGAGTATTTTCCCTCATTTATTCATATGTAAATAATTATTGTATAAATTCTATAAATAGGAAGTGACTTGATCTAGAACTAAATGGCTCCAGAGGCAGCCTACAAGTGAGTTTAATTATGGATGAAGTAATGCATATAAATTTTACGTATATAAATTCAAATAGAAGTTTTTGATTTTTGTTGAAAAGCTATCAGATTTCAATTTTGTGTATGGTAATAACTGAGACTATTATCTTTATATTATTAAAGATTTCTAATATTCATCTATTAAATATTTCATTAAGACTAAGATCCTTTATGACATTCAAAAACAAAACCATTCATAGCAGGCAATACATTTATCTAAAGCAGAAACACTTGGGCAGTCAGCAATTATAACCTTTCCCTTCCAAATTGAAAAGTAAGGCAGGCAAATTGAAAAATGAGACAAGCAAATCAAAAAAATATTGTGAGCGAGTTGAAAATTATGGCAAGAAATATGGCAAGCAAAAAAAAAAAAATAAGGCAAGCTAATCCCAAAATATGGCAAGCAAATTAAAGACTAGAGAACCGATTCAATGAACATCAGTGATCACGTATGAAGTTATGGCTAAAGTTGTTGCCAATGTTATATTTCTAAGCAAAATTAGTTGAAATTTCTCTCTTCATATTTTCTTTGGATGGGAAATTCAGGAATAGAAAACACTCAGTACATACTTCTGTCAATGCCATACACTAACTAAAAACTGGATGAAAATCAGTTCATATATTGCCACGATAAAAAGGAAGTAACTTTTTTATAATTTTCCATACTTCCAAATATTGTTAACCTCTTCCTGATTGAAAAAAAAAAATTCTTGGACCCCTCCCCCTAATTCTAATCAATTTTCACTTGTCTCTAGAAAATGTCATTGAAATTCATTGAGGACTTCTGGAGGTATTGGGTGAACAGACAGAGATGGACGGACATGAATGAACCCTAATAGGGGTGGAAAAGGGGTGTCTGTTTTTGCTGATTGTCCGAGTTTATCAATGGTATACATATATGATACTGGAAAGTATATACACTGAACTTGTATAACTATGTTAAACACAGAAGCACAACCTCTAACTTCCTGATGATTTTCAGTTTTAGGTTCACAGATAGGGTCATTTTTTTTTGTTTCGATTATTACCCTTCTATGTATCCATGATGTAAAATTCTAAAAAATGTCTAGTCACTGAAATATCAACAGAACACTCAAAGATGGGGATAGAAATCAATGTGCACTCTCTTAACTTAGATTTTGTCCAGTTCTGTATTATGTATTTCTTTTAACATTGTCGGCAGAGGTATATAAGTCAGTGGGATTAGTTTTGGCTTTTTTTTTTTTTTAATTATTTTTTTTTTTTCATCGGTGTATTAATTTCTCTGCTCATTTTATACCTATGTTATCAAAAATTGCAGAGCAGATGAGAGATTGCAGTGGTTGTCTGAGAAAGTTTTTGGTACGAGTAGGGTGGTCCCTGAAAAAAAATGTCATGTCCCACTTACAGAGACAGTAGTATTGCTTTATTTTTACATCCCATTCTCCAATGACTCTGGTCCTGAATTACAAGCTGTGATTATCAATGTATTTCAAAATGATATGAGGCATTACAATGAAATAAAGTTCAAGTAGTAATAATCATTTCATTCAAGTACAATTCAAGGTGTAATATACCATCGAGAAAATTTAGAACAATATATAGTAAAATCATTGCTGACATACCTTTTTATACCACTTTAGGGATAGAGGAAGTTAATTTTTGACCACAGTCATTCGAGTCTGGGACACAAAAATAAAGCAGTAGTTCTCCCCCTGTAGGAGGAACTGCACTTCTTTTAAGGGACCTCACTACTTGTACCAATATATCTGATAAACCCTATATCTTTCTGCCCGATATAATTCACAAACATTTTACTCATCTTAATTTAATCATATTCCAACTGACATAAATGTTGAATTGTGTAAAGTCTACTTTAAATAATCAGTCCTTGAATAATGATGTTTGTTGTTTTATATCCAAATAATAACTCAATTCCAGTTTCTGATGCATATTTTCTGGTTCTACCAATTTCAGATATATTCCTAATATAATGAAGACAGTTGCCAGCTTTAGTAATAAGGCATTTTGTGGCACTTATTCTATGAATGGCGACATATTCTTGACTGCTGCTCAAGGTAAGTAATGCTTCAGTATTTACTTTTTATAGAAGCTGAGGGAGAAGTGCATAACTTGGATTTTGTGATATTATTTTGAATTCATTATTGTCAATTGATGTTTCATCTGATGATCTAATACTATTAATGTATGTGATGGAGATGGATAAGGCATTCAGGGAAGAAAATGAAAGCCCTATTGTTGAATTTGAGCTTCTATAACCAGTTGCCTTCATGGGTAAGTTGATAGGGCAGCTGCAACGGATAGGCTGATTTTCTGTGGAAAGTGAATGCAAGTTCAAGTCTTGGTAGAGACTTATTCTTTGTTTCCAATCCATGCTGCATTTTAACTACTTACAGTACAAAACCACAGAGGCGAGGATTGAACTCACTTTAGTAGTAATTGTCTGTGGGACTGGTTTGATAACCATTACACTTATAATCCTTATCAAGTGCTCTAGAATACTCCCTTGTGCCAAAATTTGCTTAGTTCAGTTTTGCTTCATGGAATCCTTGACTAACCTTTCCCATTCTTTTACTTGAGGAAAAAAATATAACAATGATATCAAAAGTGGAAGTAGTTTATTATTCACGTACTTGGAACCAGGCCAAAAACCATGTCAGACTGGATTAATCAGAAAGCTGAGGAAGAATAAAAACCAGACTGCTTGGCAATCTCAACTCTTCCTCAAAATTCTAATTCATCTAATCTCATCCCGAGTGTACCAACTGTATGTTCCAAGTATACCAACTATCATAAGTGTAACCCTAACCTTTATGTACTGCACTTTTCTCAGCTCTTGGGCAAGGTCCTGGGTTTTTTCCCTTTATTTATTTTCACTACATGGTTCATTGACACAGGAACATCTACAACCAGGCAGGTTCTCTTTTCCTTTATACTACTCTCAAATCTGGTCTTCTTGCTTTGATGAAGTGGTCAGTTGGGATTTCAAAGTCCCAGAATATCTTTTTGTTTTCTGTGACTACATCTGGTTTGTGCTGATAACATTTGTTCACATTTGCACAGTTCCAAGTGTATGACTGTCTCTTCTCCGTCATGTCTTTTTTTTATATTTGCTTTGAGCCAGCTTGCTACATTCACTTTGGATGTTGTCCACCATCTCATATTGTTCTCCTGAGGCATCATTAATTGTTTTTTCTGGGTTTTGTATACTTTCAGTGAACTAGCCTTACAATCTTATAAATTTTTTTACTTCTCTAAAAGAAGGATGTGATTGAAGGGCTTCGAGATGAGTGCTCATATTTGATGACAGATTGGTGAGCATCAGTCGCAAATCATCATGCTCTTTGAGGTTGAGCTTGTTCCATTGCTTAGTTATTATTGATGTGAGTGGGTGGTCTGACAATGAAATTGCCAGCGTTATTCAATTTATAGCATTGTTTGATCTATTGGAGTATAAGAAAATTTTAGATAATCAACTCTTTCATTGATTCCCTAAACCTTCATTGCATATATCTTTCTTTTTTAATCGAGCAAAAAATAAGTTGTAATAAAAGATAGAATATCTCAGTAAAAGCACAGAATGAGAAAACATTCAAAATAGATTAACCTAACCTTTTGTTTTTTTCATCTATCATTTGCTATCTCTAATGGGAAACGTGGTTGATGGTTCCTGCAATTGACATCACTATTAGGTTATAGATTGGTGAATTTCATTTGTAAATCATTGAGCTCTTTTTGGTTTAGTTTGTTCCATTGCTTTGTGAGGACTGTATTTATATGGTTAAGAAATATTGTCTTTTCAATACCTTGAAAATACTGACCTCTTTGCAAATTCTTAACTAAGTTTGAGAAGTTTGGTTCCCATAAAATATGAGAAGCAAAGGTTATGTAATTCAAAAAAGTTTTTTTTACAGAGGTTTGTGGTGTTTAATTGTTTCGAATTCTCGTTGCTGTCTCTAGGTTCACTGCTCTGTTCCTATTGAATATTCCTGTAAAATTGTGAATTAGATAGTGTAGAAGATTGTGCACAATGGTATGAATGCAGCAAATGGCTTCACTTTGATTATCCTTCACCTGGACCCAATTTTCTATCTTTTCTGTTTTAATAGCTGGAAAAATAGATTCATCTAATTATTTTCACGAGTAACATTTGTTACTGATAATGATATCTTTGCTTCACTTGTATTTGCTTATTGTTGCTTTTGTAATGAGAGGCAAAGGGAATGTAATTTAGAAAAAAAGCTTTTATACAGAGGTTTGTGGTGAATAATTAAAGAATTCAGGGTTAGGGTTAGTTACTGGTAATAAATGATATCTTTGCTTGGTTTATTGTTGCTTCTCATATTTTACCGCAGCTCGGAGAGATTCCTACTTCAGCATGGTAATATAGTACTTGTCAGTTATCACTTTGCACTTCAGAAGTCGGATATATTCGTGCATGGGTTGATTTTCAGATAACCAAAACAAATTTCATAGTCGAGGACCTTACTATGTTGGCAGTTGAAGGCAACCTGAAGACTCCTTTTCAAATTCACTATCATCCCTTAAGAATTGGGGAGGGTATGAATCCATTTCCAATTTTTCCACCCTAATCACACAGCTCAAGTTGTACTTGAGTGCACTAGGAAATTTGTCCTAATGAAAAGTTTCTCCACACTCTTTGCCCGCCCTGGGAATCGTTCAACTTTTTAAATTGAAGCTAAAGAAGTGTAGTTTAATAAAATGAAAATGAAAGCAGCTACTTTTTCTATCTAGTTGTAAGCTATATTTTCTATCACTAGTCTACACCAAAATACACAATCAAAAGTTATAAAATGTCAATTTACCCTTGTCAAGGATTACCTGGGAGCAACATTTTTTACTGCTTTTAACTAGGCAGGTGAGGTAGGCATAGCTGGGTGATTGGCTCAATTGCTCACTTACCCACTCTCTTCTCTATCAATTATCATGAAACAGACTACAGGGCTGAGTGAATTCATGCCTTTCCCAAAGGCATTACCTCTGTGATAAGTATTTTTCCAATGGTAGATTCCATGTTTCTGTACATGAAGACTCTTTGTAGCCTTGAAATGAACTAAAGATTATCTCCCTAATTGAGGAAAAACAGAAGCAGATACGTTAAGTTATATTGTTTATGCTTTGAATAGATTAAATTGTTTTTATTTGTGTGACATTTTTAACATCAAATTGGAAAGTGTGTGAAACATTGAAGGTATGTATGAAAATAAAGTTGTCTTTATTTATTTTAATTTTGAAGCCGTTTAAAGCAATAACGATATAATTCATATATTTACTTCTGTTTTTCTTTGATAGGGCAAATGTTAAGTAAATTTCAAGGCTAACTGGAATTACTGCGGATATCCATAGAAACCAAGAATCAGCCTTTTTAAATAAAAGTATACTAAAAAATTCTAAAAAAATGTATCCTTGTTTCATATAGCGTGGCTTTAAATTTGTGCTTTTATTTTCCGTTTAATAATTTTCTTAGTCCTTATATTACTAAAACTAAAAGAAAAAATAAATAGGAAAATAAATTTTGTAAGTCAGTCTAAGTAATTGTTTTATACCAGGGTTGATGTCGTCAAGTGTATCAGTTTGTCAATTGTTTATTGTATATTAAAATGTTTGATTGTAGATAAATATATTCGTGTTCATGACACAACAAATGATGGATTTCGACTCATTAAATCAATTCGAGCCAGAGATGTTGGCTGGAGTATTTTGGATACAGCTTTCAGGTAAGTTATAAAGCAAAGAGAAGAATCTAGATGTGATGATAAACCCGTCAGAATAAGGTGCCTAGAGGGTCAAAAATTAAAAACAAATTGCATTATCAGGATTGCTTTAGTGGTGTACTGATGCCAATTTTGGTATGGTCATAAGGGTTTGAACTAACAAACAAACAAACGCACACACACAAACATTAAAAATAAAGAATAGAGCTTTTTGGTCAATATTGGTCTGTCTAAATCAGTGTCCTTCAACCTTTTCATGCTTAGCCCCCATTTTTATAACTTTGTAGGTGATAATTCTGTACTGTCTACCAATATTTGAATTGCAAAAAACTCAAAATGATAGTTACATACCATGCTTAAAAATATAAGATTATTTGAAATTACCTTTAGTTTAATGAAATCTTTGATGTTGTTAAACTAAATGTTGGGTTTCTGGTATGATTTTTTTAAGGAACAGGCAAAGGTCTCTCCTTTCAGTGACTTTCTTTGTTTGTTCACATCACTAAAGCCTGATTCAACTAAATATAAGGTAGGGAAAGGTAGCTGTAAATAAATATTGCCTTCCACATATTTTGAAATAAGGCAGGCATTTTTTTTTTTTTCATTTTACCTGAGTTTTTGGTAGCCACCATTATTGAAATTTGATTTGCTTTATTCATCATATCTTAGTTCTAACAGTTTTGCTTGACTTGTTACATCATTCTCAGCATTTGCAGTAAAAATATTCACCACCCAGTCCTGTGACTTCACTAAATTGTTTTTCAATATCCATTTCAAGTTCATTAGATGACTGCTGAACCTTTCGATCTCATCCTCTGCAGTTACAAAATCATCTTAAAATGATGATAATCCCAAATTTGATGAAATTGCTTCTCTAAAAGATTATGATGGAAAAGATCAATTTTTTTCAATAAATAAAGAGACAATATTTTTGCAATTGGTAAGTGTTGTAATGGCTCCTAGAAGCTGCAAAATAATTGCATGAGATTTCTTGAAATGCCTGCCAAGTATAAAGCATCATGTTTTATTGTTAACTGTTGACATATATAATTGGGCACTTCGAAATATGCGTTCAATTTGAACACCTTGAGTTACTTGCACCAAATTGCATATGATGCATTGTCCATACTCTTGCATGTGTAGAAGAATAAGGAGGAGGATTCTTTTTGACAATAAAGACTGAGTTTTTTTTATTTTTCCAAAACTTGTGGTCATTTGTGCATTGTCAAAAAATCAAGCAGTCCGTAAAAAAATCCTAGAGAAATAAAGAGACTAGAGTCTTGGAGAAAGGGAGACAGACTAAAAACAAAGCTGCTGATCGCTAATGTGTTCACATGTCTGGAGGGATAGTGTCAAGTTTCTTTGTCATATGGGATTACTGACCTGTATAATTTAATGTCAAATGGCTTTCAGCGTATTCTTCTCTCTTCCTTTTTTTTTTCTTCTTTTCCCTTCGTTCATGTTTTGTTTAGAGGTTATCTAAATTGAGGCAGATTGAATGAAAACCAACCCTGCTTTTTATTCTATCCTCTCAACAGGATGAAATGAAAAACAAAGAAGTAATTTATTTAATTCTCTGTAACAATTACTCTTATCAATGAATAAACGTAACCGTATCACTAGATTATTTAATTCATCACCACAAAGCTCTGCATAAAAGATTTTTTGATTTTTATTCTCTTTGCTTCTTGTTGTTTCTTGTATTTTACAGGGAAATTTTAGCAAAATTATGATTGCTATTCAAACTAAAGCAGGAAGACATTATTTTACTACAAATGTCTTCACTGTGCATCTGTATTAATAAAGACATGAATTAATTTGTTTTCTTTAATCATGAATATTTTTTCTGTGTAAATTTCTATGCGTTGCCATGGTAAAAATATCTCTCTCCCCCCTTCCATTGTCTGTCCTACCTATTGAAAAATGTAATCAACATGAGAAATTGTATTATACATATGTAAGTACAACAATAAGTCCATAGCCTAATGAAAAAAACATTTCACTCAATTAATATTTCTTTCAACATAATCTCTTTTTTGTCAATTTACTCGACCATACTCTTCTTCAATAATCACATAGATCAAATATTATAATGTGAAAATTTCAGATCGAAATTCAGCCAATAACTATGTGTCAGGCTTTGGACTTATTGATCCATCCTTGCATATTAGCCTCACTCTGTCTGTTACACTTGTCTTAATTCCTGACCACTGACAATGCCTTTCTCCCTGATTTTCAATATGCAACATACAGATTGAATACAGTAACTCATTAAGCAAGACTTTCAGTTGAAAATCCACAAATCAGTACTTAATTATCAATACATATTTTTTACCACTAGAAATATTCACTTTGTTAAGGCAGGGTAGTAATGGTACTGTCAGTGGGCAGCTGTTAGAAAAATAAAAATCTTGCCTAAATATACCAGGTTTAAATTCAGTTGATTATTGTTTCAATTTTTTTCCCTCTACTATCAGAATTTACTGTGTCATGTTATATTGTTGTAGACTGAGTGGATGTTTTTACATATTTGGTCCATAAATTCTATTCATGATATCACAATTTGCATGAATAGTTAGTTGTTGAAATTTTTCTTTCAACAGCATTTTCTATCACAAATGTCTTTTTATCATGAATCTATTTATTGCATGATAGCATTGTACGTATATCAACTGAAAAATAAAGTTTTGTTATTGTTATTAAAACTAAGTATTGTTATTTTGTAAACTTCAACTCTTCTTGCATAAATCGTTCAACATTAAAAGGAATTATAATTTTTGGAGGAAACAAAAGAACATATTCTAACTGAAATCAAAGCTTTCAAGTTTGCAAACTTTGAGTTTTTCATTCATTAGTCTTATAGATATCCCAATGAATCCAGAATGGGTCAAAACAATCAGACTTAGATTAATTTGTTTTTGAAAAAAAAAAATTTATGTTTTCAGCCCCGATGGAAATTTCCTGATATACTCCAGCTGGTCAGATTGCAGTAAGTATCCTAATAAACAAGTGCAATTTTATTTTTTGTAAAAAATGAAAGAAATTAGCATACTTAATAGTTTATTATGATGTAAAGTTTCTCTTCATGTGAGGGATATTTTGATCTCCTAAAATGACCTTGAAAATGATTAATTACTTTATCTGATTTCTACCTTCTCTGTCAAAACAGTTTTCTTGCAAACAGTACAATTGCCTATTCATCATTAATTCAAAGTAGCTAGAAAAAATATCAAAGGTTTGAAAATGAGTCCCACGTGACCTGTCTGTAGCAAATCACCAGCAATGCATTGATTGTTGTTTCATTGTTTTCATGGTAGCTCCAGGCACCTTGAGTTGTTCCTGGGGATAAGAATTTGATCCTTTTTCATTATGTTGAATGCTGTCATAAGTGTCTCGGTTGTAATGATAGACCTGTGCTCTAGCTGAGAGGTGATATCAATCCATAGAAGATCTTGTTGAGTGTTTGGTGGGATGTGCAAGGAATCATTTCAAATTTCAAAATTATATTCTTGAAACAATAACCAAACAGTCCCAGCTGAAGTTTACTGCCAACAACTTTGGTCTTTGAAAACAGCTTTGGACAAAAAATGTCCTTTCTTAGTGAACAGAGAAGGAGTCATTCTTCATGGTAATATATATTCTCATACTGCTTGATTGACCAAAGATATCATACAGGCTTTCAGCTAGGAAAAATTATTCATCTACCATACTCTTACTTTGCTTCAATAGTCTATTATTTGTTCAGGAGTTTGCAAAAACCATTTTGATATACAAAGACTCACTTTAAGAGAAGATTTTGGAAATCAGTTGGTCTCTTATTTCAGGTCAAAATTGTGATAATTCTAACTTGGGGATTGATGATATAAAGTTATTGAAAGTTAGTATATTAATGATCAAGTGTATTTTCGATCACTACTATATTTGTATTTCTAATTAAATTGAACATTGGACGGAACTTTCTTTACAAGCTGATTCCTTTGGTTTGTGCGCATGGTTCAAATTACCCATACTTTTGGGAAGCATCTTGTATATTGATTGCATAGTATATCCATTCAAATATCAATTATGTAATCAATATTTCCTAACTGACCCAGAAACTAGCCAGGAAATAAAAAGTGCGTTCTATGTATTTTGACATCATTTTATGAAGGAAGATCTTATAAAGAATAATCTAAAATACACAATTCCCGCATTCTAATGTCGATCTCCACTTCTGTTTATGTTCTGTTATTTTCTTTGGTCCTTCATTGAAGACAAAACAAAACTATGAATACATATTTTTGTTGGATACCCAAGTTCACTTATTCTTATCCCAAACCACATCTATACACACGAGTAAATCTCAGATTATACAATTCTTTTTACTCACATTTGCTCCAAAATAGTGTAATATGATACTCATTGGAAAAACAAACCCTGGAAAAGTCCAACATCTTTTCAACTTCAAATGTGTGACACAAACCAGACCAAAAGTTAAGATTCCAGTGAATTTACACCCATTCAAAATACCCTTAATACTGTCTATCAATGTCTACCTTTCGGTAGATATGAGGTGTTTTTCTCTGTCCATACCACAATGCCCCCTTCCATTTTGAATTATGTATGTACACATACATATAAACATGCAAACTGATGCATAAGTTCTGTTAACCTGCACATATGGACATATGTAATCATATATGCACCTATATCAACCTTACATCTACAATGAACATTATGAACTTTATTCCATAATTACATAGTAAACTAATCTAGCAAAAGCATATTTTTTCTTCTCTTCCGATGAAAACTTGAATATTTCAATATAGCTGATGCATGTCTCTAATGAATACATTCTTGTTTGAGTTGTATTCATTCAGTATTTTCAATGTGCATGCAAATATGTATTTTCATCTTTTATTTAAATGTTGCATGCAACTTCATTCTTTTATGCATCCGTATTATGATGTTTTTCCTGACAACTAGAAAAGAAAAAAAAGGAAGAACAACTTTTCTTTTCCATGCACATAAAGCATTTTCCTTTCTAAATCTTATAAGTAGCAGCAGTGGCCAACAACACTGCTAATTTCTAAACATAGTGACTATTACTACTGCTACTACTAATGTTTCCAACCAGACTAAGAATAAGTTTAGTATCAAATGTTGATGTGGTAGGGTTAAGTTTTAAGGTAATTAATGAAGTCAGATAGAATTAGACCTGATTTAATTAATTTTGTTAAAACTTCTATCCAACTGGTCCAGCTTACTTGGTAGTCTGCTTTTTTCTTATTAATACATTATATCATTATGAAAAAGGAGATAGAAATGAAGGTGGGGAAATTTATTCTAATGCAAGTATATGGTTGTACCACATAAAATGCTGGATTTTGATAATGTTGATTCCCTGTGGAGCATAGGGATCCAAAAACTTTGCTATGGTTTCAGTAGCAAGTAGGTTTTTCACAGGATGGTATTGCTAGACCCACACTCAACCCTTCTTCTCCAACCGGCATTAGGACAAGCTATGTTGACTGCCAAGCTGTGGCATCTTCTATCAGAGTAACCTTCTCTTAGATGGACTGCCTCACATGGCTGAAAGGCTCTGCCCTAATATTCACCCATAGTTGAGAAGAGAAGTAGATTGATTCATGTCTTACCTAAGGGCATTTGTGCAAAATGAACATAAACAACCTGGGATGAAACTTGAACTGATTCTGTTTTCCATGCTGGTATTCGTTATGCCATGCCCCACCTACATGCCAAGTTGTAGTTAATTTTTCCACCAGAGTTACCTTCTCTTAGATTGACTGCCTCTCAGGGCAAACATTCTTTTAATCAAAATATATATCTTTATATACATGTTTCAGAAATGTGCCATTATTTGGGCAAGCAATCGTAAGCACATCTTGTAACAGCAAAGTTTCTGATTTTCTGTTGATTCATGTAGAATCCATCTGTCCTTTTTTTATCCTGAAACCACGGTTTTATTTTTCACTATTTAAGTAATCCCATCCCCGAGTGCCAAATTGATATTTCTCTAGTCTCTGCTGTATTATATCCAAACACAAAGAGTTATTTTGCTTGCTCTACATGCATCATTTCCATGGAAAAAATGAAAGTTTATGATAAACAGACCACTTAGAAAGTGAGATATGACAAGAGTATACCAAATTTACAACACTAAATGATACAATATAATATATACCTACTTGATAATTATGAATTGGACAATCTACACCCTCATATAACAGTAAAATAGCAGAATTAACAATATCAAATCATACAATCTGATACATACTTATCGTGAAAGCATCAAATCATGAATAATTGAGTGTCAAACACTGTATGTGGTATTAATGTACAATTATATAATAGTCAATTTCTCTTCAGTATAGCTTTTGGCACTTGGGCTTTTATCTGAGCTTGAATCCCTATCACCTCAAAAGTCAAGGAAGTTCCATTGTCAAAAAATATTACTTACCCTAACACTTATTTTCAACCATCTCTTTCAAAGTAGGTCCTTGCTTGTTGTTTGCACACTTGATCACAAAAGACAACAGAAAGAGTTCTTGTTGCATTAGGTTTGTGTGCAATCTTCAAATTTTATGAACTTATTGATAGCACCTTGTACACAATAATCTCAGCCACTAACTTTGCTTCTTTATAACGTAATATGTATTTTTCCTCTCCTAAAAAGGTTTGCTTATTTTCTATCTGAATAGTCATAAAATATCCATGCGTAAAGTTTACCTAGATAAATGACATAATAAACTTTTCTCATTTTCATTGTGACTTATTGTATTTGTTTTCCAGTTCATCTTTGTAATATACAAGGAGAAAGAGAAATTCATGAAGCACTTCCTTTATGTCCTGGTCCAAGTAGCTTTTGCATATTTTCATTAACATTTTCATTGGACAATAAGGAAATTCTGGGAGGGTAAGTTTTCCTTCCTCTTCCTATTCTTGATTACATACACTGAATTATTCTCATTGATTTTATAGTCACATCTTTGCTTTTGAACCCTCTGACATTGTCCAGGTATCTGTCACATTCAGTAACCTTCTGAACCCTTTATTCAATCCATGGTAATAGATTGGTCTCGTGCTAGGGAATCTCACAGAACTGCCCCACATCTCAGAAACTATTAAAGATAGAAACATACTATCTTCATCATGAAAATGAATGGAATTTGTGCATTATATGATGTAAAATGTAATCTTTATAGTGACTTCACTAAAACTTTATTTCTTTGAGTGAGTTTTTCAATTTATACAGAAATTGTTGGCTTTGAATTAGGGTTCCAAGACCGTCAAAAATAGATGTAGTGGGGTTTATTTCTTTCCTTAATGGATTAAATGTCAAAAGTACCACCAGCATTTTTTATTAGCATCTGACAGGAAAGAAAGTGAGTTTGAACTTTCCTAACTGTCAATTCTTAGCTTTATTTTCTCCTCATCAATTAATTCATACATAAATTATATAAAAATAATTTTCTGAACAGAATCACTATATTTTCCATTTTGCTTTGCTTTTCAGTGCAAATTGTGGTTGCTTTTATATATACGATAGAGAGAGTAACCAAAAGGTGTTAACAGTAAGTACCTTTGCAAATTATCTTCTAGAAATCAATTTCAATTGCATATTATCTTGATTTATTTTCTCTGATCCATGCTGTTTACTCGCTGCAGTAGACTTAACACCTGATTTGTTGCAATGGAAAGCAGCTAAGATTAAAATGAAAGAAAATACTAGTTGAAAATTGATTGTTGAATCAATTTTGATCCTTATATGCATTATCATCAGTTGTTTTCATGGTTTCTGAGTACTACTTTAAATCATACATCCATTTTTTTTTCTTTTAAAGAGACCAAATTACTAGTTCTAAGCCTCACAAAACTACCTAGAGGATAGTGGAGTTGGCACAAATATCTAAAAAATAATGAGATTAAATTCTAAAAAAAAATGTACTCCTTGTAATCATTGTTAGATTTTAGGCCATAGCATTATTTCTCAAACTCAACACCTCGTTTTTAAGTCAACATTTGCTCTTTTATATTCTATGAAATTATGTTGCTAAAGAAAAGACTGAATCATAAAAAAAATCTGTAGATAATATTAGATTAACCTGTTCGCTACCACAAAAACTTGTCTTGGCAATTTTTTAAGACTTGTATAGCTTTTTAATAAAATTAAAATAAAATAAATTGAAAATTTTTTCAGGAAATATTCAGCAGAAATTTGTCATATTGATTTTTGACACCTGTAGGGATTACATTTCATAAAATATTCTACTGAACTTTGGTATATTGACTAGATCTCAGCAACTAAACTCTAATAAAAATCTTTGACCTGATATTCAAGTTTTGGGATCTAACATTTCTACTGGCAAGAGCTGGAAGATCTTAGATCATGTCCTCAAGACAAATTATATCACTAAAAAAACAAAAACATTTGCAGCTGCATATATGTTATTACTCGTGTTCATAGATTAAATTAGCCTGTCTTTTTAATATGCTTGCCATATTTTTTAATTTGCTTGATGTATTTATTAATTTACAGGCCTTACTTTTAAATTATGGAAAAGGTTTAGAAAAGTGTAATTTCCTTAAAAGTTTTAATGGCTAGATCCAGGAGAGTAACATCTCAATCTAAATGAAAACTACTAAGGAAAAATGTTCTGTGTTTGGTAGTTTTAAGAGAATTCTCACAAATTCCTGGAACTTGAATGAACTATTGCTATGCATTGCTACAGTACACAATTGTTTTGAATGATACATTTGGAACAGAAAAAACTTTTTCTGGTCAAGGAAATCAACTGGTGATGTGGCTGCTTGATAACATACATCTTCATGTTGCAAATGTGACACAGCAGACGATCATGAAGTTAGATTAGGGAGTTTTTCATGCAGACAATTCCAGTTCTTGTCTAAATCCAAGCAGCACTCCTTGTCAGTTCAGTGGTATTGAAAAGATTTCTCAAAGTCAAAATTGTGTCAAAATGAGAATCATTCCATCTGCCCTACTATTTACTCGTAGCTAAGGTGGATGGTGTGGATATTTGCCTTTTCCAAGAGCAACAATGCAAAGTAATGCAAACAGCCTTGATTGAAACCCAATCTTAGTTGGACGTTTACGTTTTCCATGCAGGTAACTTTTGCTCCAACTACATCTATAGTGCTGTTGCCTTATCGTTTTAAAATTATTCATTAAAAAAAAAAATTGACAGAAAAATGAATTTTGTTGGAGATATGTGATTTTCTGTTTGCTCTAAATATGATTATACCAAAATTTGTATTTGTATTATTTATCCACATATAAATGATCCCATCATGTTTTAAAGGTACTATGCTAGTTCAAAAATAATCTTGATAAAAAAATAAATGGCAGAGAACTTTGAATTTTCATAAGAATTGTTTTATTTTTCAGATAGAAGCCCATGACGATGATGTAAATGCAGTTGCTTTTGCAGACGAAAGTTCCAAAATTCTCTTCAGTGGTGGTGATGATGGACTTTGCAAGGTAAGAATATGAAACCATTTGTAGATATTTATCTACTAAACTGGGCTTAGTCTGACATAAAGCCATAATTGTGGGACACTCTCTGGCAATGGTCTGCCGGGGTAGTTCACTACATCTCGCTGTATGGTAGGAGCCAAATTTGGAATAACTTGTGCCTGAAAGATTCCGTAGCTATGTTGAATAAAAAAACAAAAAAACTTAAGAATGAATACAATAAAGAGGTGAATAAATACAAATACAAATTATCAATGCATACGTTTGTCAATAGCTTAATGATGAAAGAAAGATTTTATTTTACCCAACAAATATTTATTTTTCAACATAATTTTCTTCCTAGTAAACACATTCATTGATGCACCCTCATGTAATAGCCCTATTCTGTCAGTAACTCTCACTTTAAATCCTAACCCCTGACAATCTCTTTTTTTCCTGATTTTCATTGTTTCTGTAGTAAAATTATTTGAAATACTTTTCTATAGTAAAAATCATTATCAATGCATTCACATTATATATATATATATATATATATATATATATATATATATATATATATATATATATATATAATAGCTCTACTCTGTAGGTAATGCTCACATTAATTCCTGACCACTGACAGTTTGTTTCTTTCTCATTTTCAATGCACAATATGCTTATTGATTGCCAAAAATTACTAAAACAAATTCAAGATCAAAACAATTGCAAATTCCATGTTTAATCATTCATTTTTTCCTCAACCACCAGTAATATTTAGAGAATGCTAAAGCTAAGCAATTTGTGGTGGAGTAGTAGTAAAGTCAGTGAACAGCGATAAGAGCTAGAACCTTGCTTACATGAACTGGGTTCAAATGCAGTCTACACTTAAATGCAAGTGATTGTTCCATTTTTTTCCTACTGATGAAATTTGTTATATCATTATAAATGTAATCATTAAAGTGAGCAAAAGTTTTGATTTACTTGTTTAATATATGATATCACCGGTTATTTAGACAGCTGGGGAATATGATGAATAAAACAGAAATTAAAAGTTCTTTTGGATTTTGATAACCTCAGAAATAAATTTTGGGAGTTTGTTACTCGGTATATTTGTTCAAGGTCAAATCCTCAGCACGATATGAAAAAAAATAATTTTGCTGACGCTCCAAAGATATGATTTTAGTGACATTTCTAAAAACAAATTTACAATTAGACAGCATTATTTTATTGAAAAATTCATTGGGTCCTATAAGAAGGAATAACACTCTTCTGTAAGCCAATATAAAGCCCTGACTGAAATATTTACATGAATATTTCCTGCTCAAATGAGTTCATGTGTCAGCTCAAGGTCTACCAAACACCTTCCCACGTAGAAGCAAACCACAGAGCTAGAGCAGAAACCTTGAACTTTTCAACAAACCTTCAATAAGAAAGAAACCCCCCAAAGTTCAATTTCATTGTGGATGATTGTTTACAATGAAAAGATCATTATTCATAAGGTAGCCATTAATATGGTATATAAAAATGAAGTGGTTTATTTGATGAATCTTGTTCCAGAGCATATCACTATGGTTTAGCATACAAAGTTTTGGGAGGGTTTTTCATATCTGTTGCAGGCCCTCAGTTGGCCAGCAAATCCTATGCAGGAGAGGCAGGCCTTTCCATATTGATTGCAGGAGAAGTTCTGGCAGCTGAAGGAAACTGCTGCCTGTTCTCTTCTGCTCTTGCTCTTGGACAAGAAAGATTGTTTGGTAAACCTTGTGCTGCCATGTGTCCCTGTCAGCTGTCTCAATTGTTCAATGATGATGGTTGATTCCACACGAGATTAGGTTCTTTTTTAAGGATTCTTTGTATTTCTTTTGTGCGGAAACTCAACTTGAAATTGTCTTGTGATTTCCTAATCTCCTTATATCACAGTAAATCTTTGAATTATTCTGAAATATTTAATTATGCAAATAAACATGGATAAATCTACGGAATACCTGGAAATTGAATTATGGAAGGTCAGGAAAGAAAAAAAGTTTGACGATTGATGTCCATATTTAATGTTTACTTGTTGGTTTTGGTCAAATTTCCACGTCTCACTATAAATTTTTTTTCACTTTCTTTTTTTTCTGCAACACTTCATTTTATTTTTAGGTATGGGATAGGCGTACTTTGCGAGAGGATGACCCAGAACCAGTTGGAGTCTTTAGTGGCCATTCTAATGGAATAACATTCATAGACTCTAGGGTAAGTTTTATGATAAACAGAATTATTTTCATCTTTTATTTCTTATTTGTTTCTTTTAAAATTGATATAGTTGCCTAATTCTTTTATTAAGACTATTATAAGTCTTTTTTAGTTTTAATCACCATTTATCCACACTAAAATTTCTTCACTACTTCAATAAATACTTGTTAATTTTTACCTTAACCAAAGCTTTGCATCCATCTTGTGTATGTATATGGGAAACCTTTGAGACATTTCTCTTTTAAATATGATATTCTCAAGAGTAAACTGTCATTTTTCATAAAATGTATTTTTGAAGACAATGTATGATATGAAACTAGCTCCCTCCCCTCCCCCCAAAATAATAAATCACACTTAATTAATTATTCATTTGCATTTACTATTATCACAGGGAGATGCTCGTTACCTGATTTCAAATTCAAAGGACCAAACAATAAAATTGTGGGACATTCGCAAATTTTCCACAAAGGAAGGCATAGAGGTAGATTATTAATTTTCTCTCCATTGGTATTAATCATATTTTCAATTTTTGTTAACTTGATCATATTAAGCATTTGGCAAATTTTGACCTGTGGGCCAAATCCTGACTAGCAGCTTCATCTCATCAGGCCCACCAACTTCATTGAATCTATTTTGTTGTTTACCTTATCTATCTTTGGTCAGCAGATAATGAAATTCAATATCGATAAATAGAGCAAAAGCCTAATTTTTGCAGTGACCTCAAATGAATCATTTATAGCTAAAAATTTTCCAACTGTATGCTTTCATTCTTTTCTATTAATATACATAACCACAATTTTTGAAAATATTTAGTTCTCATTAAGTGATTGGACGTTTATGTAGGTACATGATACTCTAAAACGAAGAACATAGAATTGATTAAAGAAACAAGTTGCTTTCACAGCCTTGTATGATCATCGTTTCATTTTTATCCGCTTTGGCCTGCAAAACATGAGGACATTTCTTATCCCGAAAAGTCTCCTCCTAAGTCTGCCCTAGTGTAAGTACAAGGAACTAATAGGATGGATAATTTATATCAGCATTTGATAATTGAATAAAGGTGCAGGTGGCCTAACGGTTATTGGCATCGAAAATGGAATCTGCAAAACTGGGTCCTTTAGCCTTGGTTGGCAGGCAACCAGTCTGGGAAACAGACAATAAACCAGGAAAAGTGCAATCCCTGAGCCAGTGTCATGAGAGGCAGGCCATAGACAAAGTAGGGAATGTGTGCCCGAAATGTATCATTAATTAGGCTCTGGAGAAGCTTTGATGAGCCTAGCAAACTGGAAGTGGATTATAACAAACTGCACAAGTAAAATAAAGGAGGAGAAAAATGGACAGATGGAATAAAACAACTGCTATTGCTGCTTTCTGATTATACCTCAAGTCCAAGTGGAAGATTTGAAAAAAAAAAAAAATCAAATCGTAGAAAAAAATGGATAAAATTACAGACTAAACAAAGAGGCTGATGCTTGAGAAGTTGAAATAAGTATCTCATTTCTGGGATCCACAGAAATTTATTTCCTCCGTACATTAATAGTCTCTTACAAGTAAATGCCTGCTGTGTCCTCAGAAATTAGAGACTGGGTTTGTAGATAGCCTATTGCCAAAGTGACTAGCATAGAAAATTAATCTCTTCGTTGTTCCTTTCAATAGATATTTAAAAAAATACACGTAGGAAACCTCATAGCAAAGAGGGTTTGAGCAGATTTGATTTCCAATTAATTAGTGGTTGGCTGCAGTTGCTCTGGTGATAAAAATAAAGAACAAAATCAAAAAGGGTATATGTCCATTCAGCCAAATGTCCATTGGGTAAAATGCTAGTCATTGAAATCTACCAAATGTCCATTGGTCATCTGTGCCGCCAGTTGTCATTCAGTTAGCCAAAATACTCGTACACTTCTCACGAATTGAGCTTTAATTGATTCTATTGCTCATTTCCATTTTTCATCTTTGTATTGTTGTTTCTAAATCCATAGATTGAACCTATATCTTCCCTTTGAGGATAGTATAAGAGAAATAATTTTTTTGAAAATCTCCAAGGTATCAAAAGATTTCAAAAAAAGAATAAAAGCTAATTTCAAAAAACCTCTTTTTGAATTTTTTTAAGCAGAACAAAAGACAGATCCATAATCATTTACCTGCACTTTTTTCTCTTATTAGGCTACAAAAGCCGCTGTCACAGCTCAAAGATGGGATTATCGATGGCAACCAGTCCCCCGAAAAAGTATGAAAAAAAATTTCTCTATCATATACAAAAATACTTTTCTTTATGTCATGAGAGAGATAAAAGTATGGGATGTTACTTAATGAAGAGAAATCTGTAATATTCCTGAACCTATCAAAGTCAATCTGAATTTTCAAGAATTATCCAGTATTTCAGATGAAGGCAGTAGAATGATACTTGTCTGGTTCTTCAAAGTCAAACTAAGAAGTTTATAAAATGAAGCTTTCTAAATAAAAGAAAAAGGTTGAAGGTTCAACCCCCAAATTTATTTGAAAAATTTCTACAGAATTATATTTTGTAATTATGAAAAAAAAATAACATGGGCTTTGCTCTTTACTGGATTGGTGTAGCTTGCTACCTCATTCACTACATTCAGATATAATAACAATATATCTGTATATGGGAAGGGATGATTCAAACTGTAATTGTTTATTCTATTTAAGTTGTCTAGTTCGAGTGATACATTGATGTAACATAATTTATAATCATTCTATCGGATCATGTATATCCATTTCTCAATACATAACTGTCACGTTGAAAAGAAATGAATAGACTGAGAACAAACAAAATGAGAATTTGGGATAAGTTATTTGGGTCTTTGTGTCATTGGCAGACCCATTTTCTTTAATTGTTTATTTATTTACATTGTTTAGTTCAAGTGATACATTAATCATGCTACAACGGGAAATCATTTCAAATAAGGGTTTCTCTAAAATATAACGCAATTTATCATCATCATATATATATATACATATATATATATATATATATATATGTGTGTGTGCTCTTTTTGAAAAAAAATCATCTTGTAGATATTCAAGTATATGTGTGAATTTTTCCATAGTCAGAAATAAAACAAACATTTGATATGAAATAATATAGAATGTGCTCCCGCATCTATTTTTTTATCACCGCTTTCTTATATTTATGTAATATTTTATTTGTATCCTGGAAAGACTTTTGAAGAATTTAGAAGATGAATAAGAATTTGAAATGTCGAACAGTGAAATACAAAAAATAAACTCTGGAGTATTTTTTTAAATTAGATAAAAAAAAAAGGTTGTTGTTTTGGAATAACTATGTAGAAGTTCAAAAGTTATTTTGATTAAGAAAATGTTAAATAATTGGTTCTGAAGGAATTTGTGCTTGTTATCGTTCAGACAACTGAACTCCTTGCAAATGAAGTGTTGGAATATTAATGACTCTTCTAAAAGTTATTGACAATATGTTTGTTCTTATCAATTAGTGGTTTTCATTTTCCTTCTTAATTCATCAGTTAAGAAAATAAATAATGGAATATAACAAAATACTTCAACCTCATTACTTAAAAAGATTTTTCAATTTTATTGTACTTATCATGCCTCATCTTTTCATCTCATTTTTTCAGTTACACGAGTACAAAATTTGGCAGGAGATTCATCTGTGATGACCTATCGAGGTCACAGTGTCCTCCACACATTGATTCGTAGCAAATTCTCTCCAGCATTTACAACTGGTCAAAGGTATATAATCACAGGTTGCGCGACTGGAAATGCTTGTAGTAAGTAAAAACAATTTTTTATTTATGCTCTACATCACATTTCTCCACTTGGAAATAAAATCTGTTATTCCAAGTCAGCTATCCTCAACAGGGGTCATATGTCCCCTTAAGGGGCCTGGCACTTTTGAAGGGGTCATAAACTACAATGATAACTTGAGCTCTGTCTATCCATATGTATAGCATCCCTGTTTTATAGGGATCTCCGGAACCTAAGAAGAGCTGTGAAGGGGGTTGTGGCCAAAAGAAGGTTGTGAATGTCTGTTCTAAATAATGCGAAAACTCCTTAATATTTCATGTACTGTTGATATTTTGAACCAATTGAATCTTGGCATGAATTTTTAGTCTGCTACATGTTTAAAAAAAGAGGCAGAAATACTGAAGATTTCAGCTGATTTGGGGTTTTAACAATAATTTTCTAAAATTTCATTGCTATGTGTGAATCATTATATAAGGTGAGAGAGAAATAAGAAATTTTAGATATGATTTATATGTATAAATATATTGAATGTGGTATATACTTTATTTATATGTAATATCACTGATAATACTGGTAAGATGTTGATTACAATAACTTTTTTCTACTTCACTATAATGGCATGAATCCACTTTGCCCTTCATTCTGTTGCATCTTCTGATATCTTGACAAAATGTCTTCTCTCTGATATGTCATGAAGATGGAGAAAAGAGTGAACAAGTGCACGTCTTGGGCAAACCACTATCTCTTAACTACCTTACTTGTCCAGTTCCAAAAAGCTGTTATTCCCATTGTTAACATTGACAGAGTTCAATCAAGACTTGATGAAATATTGATAACTTCAAAGTGAAATTTCTACTTTGTATTTTAAAATGTCTGATGGACAAGAGTTTCATTTGTATTACATGCATCTGAGAAAAAAACAAATGGTGTAAAACAAGTAATGGCCAATTCAATATCAAATAATCTGTTAGCATCCACATAAACTAATTTTATATTCATTCTCACCACTGCATCAGATCAAATAGTTTTGAGGATCATTATCTTTTTGGGGGTAATTTTAGTTTTTCAGATTCATTTTCAATATAGGTAGTTGAGAAGAACAACAATTGAAAGTGTAAAATCCTCTTTTATAGCCAATTAGCTTTGGTCAAAATGTAACATCCGTTCCCTTAAGGCATTGATAAGCATTTCAGACAATTATAAAGTTTGAGTTTTCAGTGTATTATCCAAGTGATGCTTTTTTTTTTTTTTTTTTCTGAGGAAACGTTTCATAAAGCCACTTTTTTGTTGCTATGAAAAATTATAATACCTTCTAAACTTTTCCTTTAGAGAATTTAATATTTTATTCTTATTTATACCCATTTCATGAAGTTGTTTTTATGATTCTGACATGGCTATATTTATCTTTTCATTTTCCTTTTGTAATAGTTGTTTAAATGTCTTAAATGAAGCATAACATTCATTTTAGTGATTTTTTTTCTTTTTTTTTTTTTTTTTTTTAACTAGTTTTTCTTTCATATTATGTTAGTTGCAATGTTCTGGTCATTTTACATTCTACAATCTCAATACAAGCCTGGATCAGAAAATAAAGAATTAGGAGTTAAAAAAAAAAAAGAAGAAAAACTAGTCAAAAATTAATGATAATGCATCTATAATACTTACATAATATTTAATTCTGACTTTCACAATTTTTTTTCTTACAGTTTATGATGTCCTGACTGGAAAAATTGTGAAAAGATTGACTAATGGCCATAGTACTTGTGTACGAGATGTTTCGTGGCACCCTACTAACAACGTAATTATCACAACATCGGTAAGTTACAAAATACTAATTGTTATAAGTATTTTCATATTTATGAAGTTGATCATCAACAGTCATTGAAGGTGATATATTTTTCTTTATAATGATATGATGTTATATCTCTATAGCTGCTATCCTTAGTTTCAATTATCTGGAAATGAACAACTTCAAGGAAATTGTTTTTGTAAACCACTTATAATCTGAATGTGTATTTTTTCTTATTGATGAAAACAAATTGGTTATTTTGTTCAGTCATGGACAGAACCTTTCAAAACCTGAGAAATTACACAGTGCTGAAAAGAATTGCATTAGTTAATCTGTTCAAATGATGATACTGAAAAAGCTGCTTATTGTGATAGCTTTGGGACAGGGTTTATTTAGATAACAATGAGTGGCTGATAACATTTAGGAATAGATGTGAAAATTGGAACAATCTAGATTCATTGTTATGAATTAGCTGTTATGATAATAAATTCATTGTTATAAACAACTTTGTTGTGAAAAATTTATCTAAAATTTACTTTTGATTTTTAATTAGTTTAAAATGTCATAATGTTATAAAAAACAGTTATTATTCTCAAAATCAGTTGGTCCCTAACATTTTATCAACTGATTTTGATAATAACTGTTTTTTTATAACATTATGTGTGATTATAACAAACAGTTCTGTATATTTGCAAAATAGAAGCCTTTCTAAAACTCACAAGCTGCAAGTGCAACAAGAGAGAGAAATTTATTGTGAAAAGTACAATCATAGCAAATATCATATTTTGAAAGCTTTCAAGCTTTTGTAAATGTAATCTTAAAATTCATCTTGCTTCTGAGTTAAGATTTGGAGAAAAACTACTTGTTTTTTTTCAATTTGTCAACATGAAAAGAAACATCAAAAAGCGTTATTTGAGAGGTGTGAATGGCTGTACAATTAATGGTACTAAGAATGAGAATGAAGAGCCAAGTTTAAACTCCAGCCAAGACAGTCTGCATTCACTTTGCACTAATGCGCATGCGCAAGGCATGTATCCATCTCCTCCCTCCTGCCGACTCCTCATAGGCCAGCATGGCAGGGTAAGGCCCATCAACCCCTCTTGTAAAAATGAACTAGATATTTACCATAAACAATGGCTTTATTTCACTTGGAGTTGACACCGATTACAATAAGAAAGGAAGCCCACATGTACCGCCAATTCAAGGATTGCATTGTGAGAATTAAAAGGAAGATTACTTTAAATGACTTTTAGATTGTCTAATGGTAAAATCGCCCCCCTACACTCACCTGGGGAAGGCCTATGTCCAACAACCAACCTTGAAAGAATGATGGAAAAAAAACATCGATACAAATACCATTGTTGTACAAAAGATACAAATATCAGAGTATCTATCTTGATATTTACTGAGCTCAGGTAAATCTAGGATGCAAAGGTCTCAGGGACTCACTTCAAACTGAAGAAAATAGTCATTGGAATACAACTGGGGTGCAAATTCTAGATCACACTTAGTGTATCTAACCTTTGTGCCGACCCTGACTCGGCTTAGTTTGATCTAGCATGTCCAATTGTGGGAGAGGAAGATAGGCCCTCTCTACTTTGAAAATTTTGAGGAAGGCCATTTATCCCATTCAGTAGTTTGTAAGATTATTCATTTCATGTTTATTTCTCTAATACTTTGCCGCGTCAAGTTGAAGCAGTTTAAAACTGATTGTAGTTGGTCAAAGCCACAGTAAACAAGTCAACTAAATCAGCTGTTCTTGGTACTCCACTATAAGATCAAATATAAATGCCAAAGCATATTTCAAGTAGTTATTAAAATCAAGGAATCTGTGGAGTTGTTGGAATATTGAATATCAAACTGTTTGAAATTTTTATTCATCTCAACAAATCCGTTTCTGAAAATGTTTAGGCTGATGTTCTGTTCAAATGTTCTTATTTTTTCTCTGCACAATTAACTTCAATTTGCATTTTGGCTCTGTTGGCAAATCTCACTGTTTACACAGAATTGATCTTATATTTTTCTCCTCTTATTTTAGTGGGATTCAACGATTGGTCAGTGGAGTTATGCTGGAACAACTGAGCTATATGATTCTGATGAAAATGACAGCAGCGAGGAATCAGATTCTGGCAATTCTGACTGCGATGACTTGTGTGTACTCAGAAGAAGCCAACGGTTAAAAGCAAAAAAACGGCGCCAACTCAAAGATTCTACGTCATCACGAAAATTGTTTGATTAAGGAGAAAATATGAAGGAAAGATTACAGCTATCTACAACCTCAAAATCAAAACTCTTGTATCAAAAGGAGTTCTTAGGTTTGGGATGAACTGATTTTTTTTCAGTGTTCTAAACAATAAATACTTTTTTTTTTTTTGAATTTTACAGAATGTTCTCTAAGTCCTTGAATAAAACAATGGCTTATCCCCCAAAATCGTAATATATCTCTCTCATTAAAAAAAAAAAAAGAACGGGATAAGATAAGCTGAAATTTATGGTTCAGTGTCCTATGCTAAGCTCAGAAACTACTATTCACTTCTTTACCAGCAACTTGGATAAATGTGAACCAAAAGAAAGGATTGAACTTCTGTCATTCTGCAGGTTCAAGAAACGGACTTATTTCGAAAAATGTGAATTTTACTGTTGATTATTTTTAAAAAGTTGATGATTGTTAATTGTATCAGGGTGAAAGAATAGAACGGAATGATATTGCCATTTCTAAAAAAAAATTATTCTCTTTCTCTTTTTTTTTTTTATTTTTTTTTTTTATTTCCCCAAGATGAGGAATTATCATTATTAGACATTGATTCACTTGGACTAGTGTCCTCATCGTGGTTGTTATAGTCATATTGTTTTGTCCATTGTACCCTCCAGCTTTCTTTAGGTGTCTGTTGTAGTGTGTAACCTTCTGGGTCAGGTGATACAGAGAAGTCATATACCCTGATTCATTTGGAAAAGTAACTGCGCAACATTGTGTAGATAAATTGACTGATACTAGACATCCTCTAGTGGAATGAGAACAATTGATCCCTGTGGATTGAATGAAGGGTTTGGTTCAAAATTCTCAGAAAGTTATTAACTATGGTGGACTCCCGAAGAAGACCAGAGGATACAATGGCCGCCAAAATGTGAGGCCATTAGTCAAAGTGAATCAGTGTATGATAGTCTCCTTTTAGTTTGAATAGAGCTATATTTGATGAGTTTTTGTCTATTTTTTTTTTTTTTTTGTATCTTCCTTTTCATCAATCTGTTTTTATTTGAGCTTGAATCAGATTATTTATCCATGATTTGTGATAAGTTAAATCATCCTTTCAACTAACACTATAAAATTCAAGCAAAAACAATATTAAGTCAGGGATAACAAGGTATTATTTTCATTGTTTTAAAACTGGTTTTTAACTGACAGTGTGAACTGTCTTCTGAAAATATTCAGGGCTTCCTCTTCTCCACAGGTGCACAATCAATAACTTGGTTTATTGAAAAGGAGGTATTTGTTAATCTTTATAATGCAGTATTAGAGATGAGGAAAAATTATGAAATTTCTTAAGCACAAATGCTACAAACTTTCATCAACATTTTCTCATTATCAGTATGATCGTCTTCATATGCCACTTATTGCCATTTCTATATTTCATAATTTTGATTTCACAGATTTAAACGTTCTGTTTGATTGATGTATTTTGTAGCTCTCACTTCTGTTTTAAGGGCTTTTTTTTTTCAATAGTTTAGGACTATTTACCCACCTTCCAAGGCTGTCATCAAGTGGATATTTCTAACGAAGTCTCTTCTATTCTGATATTTTTCAAATCTTTTAGAATGACCAAGTGGGACACAGCACCTACTATAGAATAATTGTTATTATAGCTGGCCTTCGAAAAGGCATGGATTCACTCTTCCCTATAGAGATGGATTGATGATGAAGTAGTACCTTTATTATCTTGTTTAGTTCCTTTTGGTAAAATGTTTACAAGTAGACTTGACATTGGTGGACGGAAGTGAGTATATGATGTATTCCCAAGTAACAAATCTTTGATATATCACTCTTGTGCAGAAAGTAATTCTCATGGTACAGCTACATTTGCTTACCAATGAAAATATATGGTTACAAAGGGAATTTTGAAGTGAATGTTTTTTTGTTTCTTGAGCGATGAACTAAATATCGTATAATTTGAGTATTCAAGGCCGTCATTGGGCAAGGTTGATCATAGGTGAACAGCTTTTAGCTGCTATGCCTGGGCGCTTAGTACGGAAGTGTTGTGCCCAAGTTTCACGTCCTCCCTTGTGGCCATGATCAGCTTGCTTTGCTTTATACAGTAATTTTTGACAGTTTGAATCTGTCTCTCCACAAAACCATTTGATTGCGGAAACCTTGGAACTGCCATTTTCAAGTAAATTCTTTATATGCTCTAATGGAGTACTGTGGCCTTTTGTCACTTATCAAACTTGTGGGAATACCATATTATGAGACCATCTGTTTTGTGGTTGATATGGAGTTTATATTCACAACTAGATCTGAAATGCTATCCAAGGTGTAAAGAATGAGTATCTGTTCAGTTATGCTGTGTAGTCCTTTAATGTCTCACAGCAGCCATGTTCAAAATATTTGTTCATTTTAGCTCTCAAACTGTTTTTATGTCACAATGGTATTTTTGTTAAATTAATTTCCTCTTATCACTGCCACCAGAGATGGATAGATAATGAAGCTTTGTTGCCTTGTAAACATATTTTGAAAGGAAATAAACAAGTAGGCTTGGCAATGGTGGATAGAAATGTGTTTACAGTTTATTCCTATGCCACAAATCTTTGTTACACACTGAAGTGATACAGCAAAGTAGTTCTTATAACACTGCTACAATCACTATGATAATGATCTTGTCACTGGTAATCAACAATGGGTTGCAAATCAAAGATAAAGTACACCTGCAATTCATTCTAATTATCTACTTAGTTAAAGCATCAGAACTGTTATTCTATCTATTGTTAGTCATGACATCATCAATGCATATTATTTGTAAGATCTGAACATCTTTGGACTCTGATGCCATTGATGGAGTGAGGAATTTGAAAGAAAAAAATTACCGCAAATATATCTCCTTAACAGTCATTGGAAGTAGCTTAGAGAATTTTCTATGTTCAAGTTAAACTTGGGACTATTATACTCTATTTCCTCACTATTTGTCCTTGTGCCTTACTAATTTGAGTAAATCTGAAACCCAATCTCTCGATTTCTGAAAATGCTTTTTCTTTATATTATTGTGAACCAGTATGCCAAATAGCCTGATGGATTCCTCAGTGCTGTCCTGTAAAAGTTATCTTATTACTGCAATATATAAGATATAGACAAATTAATCTGGTCACTTACTACCAAGACAGTAACATTTCATTTTTCTTTTTTTTCATATCTGTTAGTTTTCTTGATGTTGAAAGACATGTATCTGCTTATTTTCTACTCTGGAGGAAGAAGTTGATAAAATGCTGAATATTTTTCCGAATGTTCAGCAAATTCAACATGCTAGTTGGGTGATGGCTACCTCAAATCAAATGCAAAGAAATAAGAAAATAAAAAACAACACAATGCAGAATTTAGTCATCACCTCATTCATAATGAAAAATATTTTGATAAAAAAACCCAATCTAGCTCTAGTATTTAAATGATACTAATTTCCAGGTGCTCAGGTTTTATGCATTAAAAGTTGGATTTTTTTTTCCTTTCTCTTTGCCTGAGTTTAGAATGATAACAAAAAACTTTTTTCTATCTGGCTTTTATATTTTTATATATTTTTTTTTTGATTCATCATAAATAAAACCATTGATATTATTTTGAAAAATACATTTGATTGTTGATTTCAAAATGTCCATTTCCCCTCGAAAGCAATTTGTTCTTAATGACAGAAGTACAATTCGTACAGAAAATATTTTCCCATTGAATGGGGGGGGGGGGATTAAGCATCTTGATTGGTTTTCTTTCATTACTATGCAGAAAAAAAATGCAGTTCATAAAATGATTGCTTGGACTAGTTTTAAGAATTTTAATCAATTGTATATCAACTTTAATCATGAAGACTTCGGTTTTTTTTTTATATGCATGGACCCCCCCCCCAATAATCGTGTAGTGCTATTATCATTGACTCTGAAAATTGAGGTTTTGCTGTCAACTATATTATTACTAAATGAGTACCTGTATATAATTATTTATTCATGTGTGGATCAGCACATCTGCCCAAGATCAAAGTGTTACTCCCCAGCACTTTATGCCTAGGATTAGAGTGTATTATCTGTGCTCTCACTGAAAAGTCTTCCCTTTATACACGCTACATTTCATATAATTTGATTGTAATTTTTCAAACAAATTGAATACCCATCATTAAGCTTGAGCAATTGTTATAGTATTAGTTTCACAAACCATCAAGTTTTTGATTTCTGGGTACACTATAGTCTTGTGCTAAAGTTGGCCTGATTCCACAAATATGTACATAGATTTTACAACAAGCAACAGAAAATTTATACTAATGCAAGTGTAGAATATATATTCTAAAGCCAAATTTGTAGGTAAACAAATTGCTGTTATAAGCAACTATATTCTCGTATATATTTGGTAGCACTGAAGTTGCAAAGGGGTTCAAAATATTCATATCTTTTTAGTTTAAAAAAAAAATTGTTTTTGACAAATGAAATATATAAATATGGGGAATTTAATTAACCTACATATGGAAAATTGTTTTTTCACCCATGCTGGTCATTTTCAACTTCAAAAATTCTTTTCAATAATGTTCTGCATAACATTTCGAAAGATATCTGGTGTTCTTCTCAGATACAAATGTTAATCTCCTGGATAATCCTTGGCTTGTTTACATAGACCATATGCCTCAAATAAGCCCAAAGAAAAATGTCTGGAGCTGCTAGATCTTACAAATCATTGACTCAGATGACAGTATCTGCTCATTTGAATAGAGGGAATAAAAAGGGAATATAGGTTGACATTATTGATTGATGGTATTCAAAGAAAAATTCTATTTTAGTATGTTGCTCAGTTGTGTACTTTTTCCATAATGAATTCCCAAGCTTCCTTCATATATCTGAGAAGAAAGTAAAAAAACAATATTGAAGTAGAAATGATTGTTTCAAATCCCCTTTGTACCATGTGAATATTTTATATATTTATTAAAAATAATAATTGTCTTATCTTTACTTATATCTATTTTCCAAGTTATTTTCTCACTGAGGTTCTCTATCATTCCTCAAATTTTAAATCAAAGTCCAGTTAGAAAAGCAGAGTTCTCAACCTACTCTCAAGCATGGAAAATAATGAGAATGTCATATCTAAGTATGCATGTGTTACGCCAATTTTTTTTTAACAACTTGGAAGCTGAAATTTGTCTTGGTTAGCCAATGACCTTCACCTTGAAAAGATTTTTTTTTTTTTTTCCCTGACTCTAGGTGAGTGAATAGATCCCCCCCCCCGCTTCTTTAAATTTTGCCCACTTTTTACCCCATGAATGTTTTAGGTCTATGGGAAGCCTAAATAGTATCAAGTGGGAAGGTATTAGAGAAAAGCAAGGAAAATGGTATGAAAGAGGAAAGGTTGGAGGTGAGAAAGCTAGAAAAAAACAAAACCAGGTGAAAAGAAAATACCAAAATCCACAAAAATAAAAAAGTAACAGTATTATATCTCTGGAGGTACTTATGTTCGTATTCATTCCATAATCTTCTTGGATAAATATAAAAATATATAGATATTTGTTTTGTTTTTTTGTAAATAGATAATATTTATAAATACTATATATTTTTTAAAAAGATCTTTTGTTCATGTTAATTTTTAATCCATAACTTTAAAAAAAAAATAAAAAAAAAAAATATATATATATATATATATATATATATATATATATATAAGAAACTGACTGACATGAAATTAGCAAAATGCTTAATGTTTTTCGGGAATAGGAAGAAATGCCATTGACATTATAAAGTTCTAGATTAAAAGGAATTACATGTTTGGTAATTATTTCAGTTAGTGCAGTATTTGGTTGGGGGGTCCCCTTGAAAATTTTTAAAATTGTAACAATAGAATTTCATCTTGGGCCCTTGGTTTACATTTTTGCAAATTTTTAGTTGTTGGAAGCAACAATCTGATAGAATTAACATTCCTTGATGAAGTGAACTTGTGATTGTATTTAAGTTAGTTAATTATAAATCTGCATAGCCAGATGTTTCAATTGATATTTTTGTATATTTCAAACTAGCCGAAATAAGACAAGAACAACTATCGGTGTATTGCAGGAATACTCAAATAAAAATAGCCTTAAGCAGTGGAGACCTATTTTTCATTATACAAATACGTGGACTGACCACAGTTGGAGGCGAACTGAAGACCCCTTCTAAATATCGGAGGGCCGATTCCAATCCCAGTTTATTCCACTCCAATCTCCTAGCTTGGCCGCTAACTAAGTATGGGGGAAAATTTGTCTTAATGAGTTTTCCACACTTTTCACTCGTACTGGAAATCAAACCTGGATCCTATTGTGTGCGAGACAAACATGCAAACCATTACACCACCAGAGTGGACTTCATTAGAATGAGGGGATAATCATCAATGCAAATATGCCGTGAGAAAAATTGCCGCTTACCAAGAATACTTGATTTTTTTTTTTTTTCAAGGCAAGCCCTCCCTTGGGGAATTTTTAAAATGCAATCTTATCCCCATTCAGCCTTGTGCTCTATTGAGTTATACTTTGATTTTGATATTCACTGCCTAATGAACAGTCCAACTTTTTGTTTGCTTCTTAGTCTATAACTTCTACTACAGCTCAGATACTACACTTTGATCCTCGGCAGAAGTGCTGCATGTATTTATTCACTCTCCTACCAGAGCAAAATGCAACACAAGGTCAGGGCTTTATGTGGAGATAAATAGATCAACCCATCTAAAATATCTCTAGCCGAAGCAACCACAGTCGTGAAAGCGTCAGGACAAGCTCGACCTGTCTCTTCTAGTGCAATGGGACAGTGCTGCCCTGGGGCGAACCACTTCCCTACAGCTGAATTGAGTAATAGTGGGAGACCCCAAAGATGGATCCAAAGGCTCCTGATGTGTGTGGCAATACGAAGCCTCAATATAACCTCATTGGCTGATGCATTGCACCTGCGGGCTTTGATGCCCACCGCAACACAATCTCCAGCCCATTCCAATTCGGCAGGCAAGTGTCAGTGGCTACGCCATGGAACAGATACTACACTTTGATCCATGCCGAAAAAGCCACAAAAAAAAATGTGAGGTTGTAGAGTGCTTAAATGAAATTCTAGTGTTACAATTTTTAAAATAAAAAAAAAAAAAAATTCCTGTATCAGCAGGAAAACCAGAAAAGTCTCATGACTATTGTAAATTGCCAATAAACATCTTGCAAAAAAAGTTCTGAAAAAATCCAAAGGCTTTCTTTTTATATGTAAAGAGTTGGACAAATTCGAGAGGAACAATCTCTAAACTTGAAATAGATGGAGGTTGTGATGTAAAATGATGCCCAGGAGATAGCAAAGGAACTAAATTGTTTCTTTCAAACTGTTTTGGGTGTGGAAATCTGGTTTAATGATTTTGCGCGTTGTATCTCATGATTGTATAGCAGATCCATCTGAATTTATTGGACTGGTAGGAAATTCTATCCTTGCAAATATTTTAACTTTTTGCATCTGTAGATGTGAACTACTATAAACCAAAATAAGGCAATGGGACTCTAGATTTATCCAGAGATGTTTAAAAAATCTCTAGGTGTTTTACATTTTACACTGAACTGTATTTCGAGGTATGGATAATGGTAAATCGTACACTTATATTTAAAAAAAAGAACACAAAGCTCTAACTGGTAATTATAAACCCGTGAGTCAGACCTCACAAGTGTGTGAAATTTGTGAGACTTGTAAAGAAAGGAATTGTTAAATTCATTGAAAATTGTATATTGTGTGGTGAGCAACATGGCTTTAGAGGGGGGAAAGATCCTTTCTAACATATGTGCTTATTATACTTGAAGTGTGGACAAAATTGTACGATGAGAGTTTTCCTTTTGATGTATTACACTTTGATCTCAAAAAAGCTTTCGACTACGTTCCTCATTGCAGACCAATTTATCAACTGCGAAGATGAGGCAAACAAACATTGGCTGGAAGACTTTCTACTGGGCGGGAACCAGAGAGTATAAATGGTTCTTATCTGACCGGAGGTGTGTAAGTAATTCTGAAGAACCGAACCCTATGGCACACCACGTGCAATAGGGTTCGGTTCTTCGACCAGTACTATTTTTATTATTCATCAATGATCTACCAGATACAATATCTATAAAATGAGAAATTTTGGCAGATCCAACAATGAACATTTTTGGTAAACAATATCTGAGTGGCAAACATCTAAAGCTGGATGCTTTTTATTTATTTTTTTTTTCCCGAACTTTACCGACTTGTTCTGTATTATAATTCAATAAATTTATATTCTATATTGTATCAGAACTATTTTTGCATTATTTGAATTTAATAAAGAGTTAAGGCAAGAAGTGCTCTTTCTCTGGTAAAATTCAATTTAATAGACAATTGTCTGTCCATATTACTCTGTTAAACTGAAGGTTTACTGTACTAGATATTGTAAATGATGAAAAGGAACTTGAAATCATAACTGATATTTTCCAAGTATAGTGCGAGTACAGCTGCTAAGACAAACAGAGTACCAAGACTGACAATATGCTTATTTATACATAGAAAAGACGTGTTTCTTATACTATGAATGTTATGTATGTCTGACTGATTATCTGCACCTCGAATACCGTGCACAGAAAAAGTCTGAAGAAGAGCAACTAAGTTATTACTAGAATTAGAAAGTATAAGTTAGGAGAATAGGTTTAAAGAGTTAAGTTTATCATTGTTAGAAAATAAGAAGGATCAGAGAGACTTGATACAAATGTTTCAGATTACGTCTTGTTCAGAATTGGTAGACTCTCTATTACTAGAAGGGAGTACAAGGGTCTGAGAAGCCACACAAGCTTCTTGTACTCTCTTCAAGTAATAAAGAGTCTACTGATTATATACAGTAGAAATAATTAAATAGAAGTAGACTGAATATCGTTTTTTTTGGGGGGGGGGTGATGGGGTAATAGAATGGTAGGACTGGAATAGATTACAAGAATATATAGTGCTATCAACAGATGTAAATGATTTTAAGAAGATTTATGTTTAAGCTCTTGGCCATCACATTTACAAAATATCTATGATATGTGCTTGTATATGAAATTTGCATACTTTTTTCCCTCCTCCCACAATAAAATAAATGTTTCAATCATAGCCAAAAAAGATGGTGAGTCAGTGAGTGTTCAGTTGTTCCATAATGAAACCTGTTACATTAAGTTAATGGTGACAATTGGTTTCAACAGAACTAAATATTAAAAGGAACATTTCAAGAATATTAAAGATAATTATATACTTTTTTTTTTTTAAATTTTGCAATTCAAAATTGAGCGGAGGGACCTTGATGCCAGGAAATATGGCCGTGCAAATCAAGCAGATTACTTTTTGGGGAAAAAAAAAAATTCTCAAAATTTGAAGTCACGAAAATATTTCATGACCTATAAATAAAGGAAACGTGAAAATTTGATTTAAAATGTTTATTACGGGTATCCTTTGGAAAGGACAATATTTCGTATAAATCATATTCTATTAAATATTTTCCTTTGATAAAAGAAATATTTGATATATATCTGTCACATTTGAGTTCATTTTCAGTGACAGAAATTTGTTTAATTTTGAGGACTCATTCCTTTCCAATTAAAAGATTTGATAATCCCTATGTAAAATAGAAGATTGTTTATAGTAAAGAGCTCATATTCTTTTCACTTTTAAGGTACCTTATAAATTAAGTTTTAGATAATAAACTTTTGTTCAGTATTTAAAAAAAAAAACTGAATTCATTGAATTTCGCATGAAAAATAATAAATCTTAATTACTTAGCTTCTTTATTGTAAAACTTTGCTTGCACTTTTGTTTAAAAAAACTCTCCAAACGAACACATGTATGTAATCAATATTCAATTGACAAGCAAAAAAAGTGTGATTAATGATTACCTACAAGCAGTTTTATAGACTTACTTTTATCCATTTTATACAGTTATGGTGAATACTATCATTAAAAATATAAAATCTATAAATTTTCAACATTTTTAATGATTTTACACGAGTTCAACCTGTCTTTTCTATGTGAACCAATCATCTATGAAGTAAATTTTAAAAATATTTAAATTGTAAATAGCTGATAATCAAATATAAAAACAATAGAAATAAAGATTTTAGCATTGCTTTTTAGATTTAAATATTCAGAAGAAATTTAACTTTTTTTTTCTAAAGCAATAACAAAAAATTTTAAAATTTGTCTGCTCAGAGATTGCTTAAACTTGAGTTACTCATGGAGTATAAAATTTGCCTCTGAGTTAAACACTGATTGAGCGAAGTGAGGAATTAAAATCCTGTAGGTCTCAATGAAAAGAAGTCCTTAATATTTACAAAATCAATCCAAATTTCTTTGCAGGTAAATATTTTTTCTCACTTTTAAACTCTCGGTAACCAGCAAAATAACTTATCGGTTTAATCTATTATTCAATGTATCTTGTTCAACCAGTAAACACCTTCAAAACTTTGAGGATACAAGTTGATTGTCATGTGCATTTATCAAAATGGTATGCAGTGATTTGGACATTCATTCCCATCAGGAAATGCTACAGTCTGCACTTAAATGTAATTTAGTTGATGATCTAAGAAAAAAAAAACAAAAACAAACATTCCCATCACAGCAATTTGCTTTGCATCCTAAATTAATGATAAATTTAAACTCAAACTTCTTGTTTAAAATGAGAAGTTTGCTGATTATTTGATAGTGTTCCTAGTTTGAATGGCGACTCATTTGAAAGAGTCGCAGACTCAACAGACTGGTCTTGGTGATCCAGATGTGCAAGATGAGAGTGGGGATCATGACCATTCACTGAGGGGCAGCCACCATTGGATAATGGACTGCTGCAAGCCATTGGAGACTGATCAAATGATGATGTTTCAAGGCTTTGATGCATCGGGCTTGAATCTGTTGTTGGTGGTGATGTATCTTGAAGGATCATTTGAGAGTCATTTCCATTATGATGGTTTATGATATGCTCCATGGTCTGTGTTCCTATCCCGTCTGTATAGCCAGAGTTTGAAGCTAAATGTGGCTGTAAGCTTGTTGCAGTTACAGTGGTGTGCCCATGACCAATTTCATTTGTTATACCTAAAAAAACAAAACATGATATACATTCACTTAATATGCACTAGAATCAGGATTTCAATCGGATCATTTTCTTTAGTTTATTAGCAAAACCTCTTGAGAAAATATTGATGGAAAATTCCTTTAGTTATCAGCTATTACTTCTTGATAGTGTGATATTATTCAATTTTTAAGATAAGAACTTGATGTACAAATAACTCACAAATATGGAAAATAAATTAGGATTCCTTTAACCCTTTTGAGACTCCTGGGACATATATATCCCAAAATTACCATGACTGCCAGAAAATATATGTCCTGTAGATCTTTAGGTAGTCTACTGGAACATTTTAATTTAGGCATCAAGCACCTTAATTGGTTATTTTGAAAGGATGAAGATCCTAACAGGGATATCTTTGGCTTAGTATGTTTTATTTATTATACTATGTACTTATTCTATGTTTCATCAGGTGAATTTCTTCATTTTAATAGCAGCAGTATTAAATCAATATTTATTGGGTTTTTATTAATTGAATATACAGGCATATCCTAGAGTGGCAATGAATATCATGTCAGCTGCTCTTGCACATTCATTGCTTTTTTTGCTTTCATCACCAATAGATTGGTAGTGAATTGTATGGTGATTCAAGACAAAAGAAGACAACTGGAGACAAAGAAGTTTCTCACAAGATATCTTGTCTGTCACTCCAAGACAATTATTGCTTTCCAATTTGTCTCATATCATAATCTGATGCAATAACAGAGTAGAGAAGATCCAGGATTAAAATTTCTCATAAGATATCTCACCAGCCACTTCCAGGTGGACAGTCTCCCTCATTTATTCTATAAAAGGTTCAGTCTGAAAATTCCAAGAAGGTTACTAATTACAACAAACTTCTGAAGAAGGCTGGGAGGTTACGACAGCTGAGATGCGAGTATGAAAAACCTAGGTGAGAACCATAGATCTAGTGAGTCAGTGTACGATAGAATTTACTCTTCAAAAACAAAGATTTATGAAATTACATTTTGTGCATATAAAACTCACCTCCAAGCAACATTTCCTGTAGTAGATTGTCAATTTTTGCCAATCCAAATACTTTGGCTACTTGAATTTGTTCAATCATTTGCCAAGTGATGCTCTGTAATACAGGCAGTAAGAGAAGAAGCTCTCCAAATCTTCCCCGACATTCATACTGACGATCATTGATATAATCTTCTAGATTCACTTGAGCTTGGTAGCGAAATGATTTCACTTTATGTGCGTCTGTTAAACCACGAGCACCTGGAAAGCATAAAAGAAATATCAATAATTAGATATGAAATACAATTTTTGTTAAGTTTAAAAAAAAAAAAAATTTTTTAAATCACACACGCACTTATATATATATATATATATATATATATATATATATATATATATATATATATATATATATATATATATATATATATAAGAGGAGCAGTGCTGGCAGATTGATTACAGAAGTAAAATGTGCAAATTATGATAATTTCATGTATAATATAATATCAATCTGTTTTGTTGAATTTGATTGTTCAAAGCTATTAAGATGCTATTCATCTTGTGATTTGTTGCTATAACAAGCCTATTGAATATGTGTGTTGATATTAGTAAGATACAAGACATGAAATATAAGATACAAATCAAAGGAGCTTACCATAAATGAATGATTTCATGACAGTAATTCAAAAATTGAACTATATAAGAGATCAACTAAATTTTAGAATTAGGTGGGACCTTTTATACATTGTTCCAGTTGTAATTTTAGGCATAGTTCACCACTGGTATAGTTATTGCTTTCACTCCCTTCAACACTACCAAATTGTCTTGAATCACTTCATGATTCACTGAGTAAAAAGACTAAAATTTCTCAAGATATCACCACAGCTACTTCCAAGGGGTTTCTATTCAAGTTGTTTTTGTTTATTCTTTAAGACTCCTTGTGGATCTTTGAAGCCACAACCACTCTCCTGCAGTTTCATAAGCTAGTAGATTTTTTTTCTTCTTTTTTACAGGGTACAGTTGCTAGCCCTATCCCTAACCTCCATTACCCAGACTTGGGATCAGCTATGATGACTGCCAAACCAGGTTTTTTTTCTCTCACAGTCACCTTCTCTTTTACTGCTTTACAGAACCAAGGGCTCCAACTGCCCCACTATTTACCCCTGAGGTGGTGGGGAGAAGTTTCATACATTTCCCAAGGCTATTAGTGCGGAATGAATAAGAATTGCCCTGGACAAAACTTGACCTGTCCATTGATTCCATTTTCTGCATCTGTAAACATTATGCGACTCTAAATCCCTCAGTTAATGTTTAGTATGCTTCACTTCTAACAGCTACACAGCTTGGTATCAAAAATAAGCTTTCCTAGGGTTTACAAAGTTACTATCTGTAGTTTTCAAGAAGGGTCATTTACATTCAATGAATTTTTTTGGGATGATTGAACTCGTTGATACAATACAAACAATGAATTCAATCATTCAAAATAGCTTAGACATTTCAGCTGATTCATTCTACAGCCTTCTTCAGGTGTAATATCAAAATATGATATTTGGATATCACACTTGAAGTTGTAGAATGAATTGTCTAAAATGTTGTTTATAACAAATAATAAGGAGTTCAAATTGTCTGAAAAACCCTTTGAATGTTTCATGAAGTGTTTGTTTAAAGAAAAAAAAAATCTTTACCTGGATCAAAGAATACAATAGCTTTCAAGCAGGCAAATTCAGAATCATCAATGTCAACATCTTGTAATGGCTTGATGACTTCATCAAGCACTCTTGTTGTAACATGAACCATCTCTGTGGGTAACGTGTTCCGAGGAAGTACGTAATCATTTCCTAAAAGTAACACATCTTTGAATTGCAGTGAACGTCGAGCCACACCCATTAGTAATTGTTCTCCTGCATGTGCACGAAGCAAAGCAACCTGGAAATCAGAAAAATTACATATATTTAAAGTAACTGTTCATAAAACATATCAGAAATTAGATTTTATTAACAAATATGTCAGAACTTTCACTATTACAGAGATTCTCAACCAGGGCTAGAATTCCCCATCCTTGGGGTTGGTGGATTTGGGACCACAGATTGGTTGATTCAAACTGTCAAAATATCCATTTTTTGGTACTACGAGCATACTCAAATTATTTTGCCTTTTTAAATATAATCCATATATATATATATATATATATATATATATATATATATATATATATATATATATATATATGCTAATATAGGAAACAGATTTTCAGTATTATATGCATTTTATTTGGAATACACCTCTTGAGTCAAATTTTGAAAGGGGAAGAATGACATTCTGGAATATCATGAGAGGGGTGTATTGACAAAAAAGGTTGAGAACCATTGCTGTATCAAATTCATGATGGCACAGTAAATCATGGTGGATGGTAGGAGAAAAATGAAATGATAATCATTGTCGTATTTTAGTGACAATTGCATCTGAACTCTGTATGCATGAACAAAGTTTTTACTTATCCCTGCCCTCTGACTTTACTGCTACTCCCCTGCTTTGCTTAACTCTTCCAGCAAGGAAACTAAATATTTCTGGTAGTAGGGAAAAAAAATTTAGTCTAATTAAGTATTAGTTAGAATAGGGCTAATGTACACGTTGTATGAATGCATGGCTAACTATTTTGTTAGAGAAATGCATTGAAAATCAGGAAATAATTGTCCTTGGTCAGGAAATAATGCAAGTATTACCGACAGACAATAAGGCTAGTCCATGTATAATATTGAATAAATGTCAAATAGTCAATACAAAAAGCAAAGTGCAATTAACCACCTTGTAGGCCAACAGATTGCAGGTATTAGTATCATCACAATTCAAATTATAAGTGTTCATGTAAGACGGAGTATTGTTAAGCAGCAATGTCTTTTGGACTAATATTCTCATCAATTTTATCCCTTCATTTTGGCAGGTCAGTATCCAGTGAATACCTTAAATCATTAAAAGGCAGCTGTTGAAATGACCTGAAGAAACAATGATTAATTCTAAGATGAGGATAATAATCTCAAAACACCATTGTGCTGGACTTCAATGCTAAAAAGTTATTAAGAAAATAAAAATGTGTGTGTGTGTGTTTGTATATATTCGTTACATACACAAGGAGACTATACCGCCATTTTTAATATCTCAAGAACTGGTAACATGGCCTTGATGTAACCTGGCAACCAATCAGAGAGGACCCTACTGCACATATGCAAACAGACTCATCAGTAAAGAAAAGCTATTGAGTGGGCTTCTATGTTGTGAGAGTCATTCTTCATGTCTCTTGCAGGGATTTTTGCCAAAATATAGCATCATCCCGGTCTGTCAGTCCTTCCTATGGTCAAAATTTGTCTCCTTGTGACTCCCCCACCCCCCAAAAAGAGATTTTGAGCTGTAGACGAGATTAAGTAAAATCTGACAAGACAGTCGATATTGATCCTGAAAAAGGATTTTGCAGACCGTTTTGAAAAGTGGAAGAGATGCTAAGATTGGTGTATGAACTTCTATGGGGAGTACTTTCATAGGAAGTAAGCTGCTATTACCCTAGGTAGGCCTTTGCTATTAGATGGCTGGATATTTTCTGGACAGATCTTTGTGTGTGTGCATATATTATATAGAGAATAAAGAAAATAGAACCTTATTTAGTATTTATTCTAAATATGTTGTCTAAGTGATACATCAATCATATACATGACAAGTAAAACTGAATGTATTAAAATTTGAGAGTGTATTTCTACCATGGTAATTGATGAAGACAAAGGTATAATTTTTTTTTTGGTACATACCTGGTCATCCAAGTGCAGATCAAGAAAACATGGAATGAATTTGGCCCACTCTACAAGAATAAGAAGCTGTTGTTTCATCGACTCAAACACATCACTTGCTGTGGCTACTTTTTTATTCATCACATTTTCTTGCGAAGGTTGTGCATGAAGCTGAAATAATGAATATCAAAGTCTATTAAGTGAATCTTTGAGGTAAGATACAGACATTTGCTTTGATCAGGTATTTTATTTAAATCATTGTATTTCAGTTGTAGATTACAGATATTTGAGAAGAAACAGTATGACCATAGATGCACAAATCAGCACCCCCCCCACCATTAGAACAAAAAAGTGTAAAATTTCTGGCAAATCATATCCTTTGCCCCTCTTAACCAAAGCATTCCCATACACTAGACTTGTTATCCATTACTATAAATTTTCCTTTATGGATATTTGTCCAATTAGTTAAGGGATTAATTCTTGCTTTATATGTACTAGTCTCTCAAGTAATTTGCAACTTTTGCTTGTAATGTCTTTTTTTGCTTTATGCAGACAACTTTATAAACGTGTAGTGGACTCTGCCAAGGCTTTAATTGATAGAGCATTTGACTAAGAACTTAAATAGAATCTACTCTTATTTCATATTTTCAAATTCACCATCTATAAAGGTGAAATGGTACAAAGCTCTGTTAAGTTCCATCAGTAGTGGTGTGGCTCTGCTATACTGTAGTTTAGTCAATTGTATGAGAACACGGCAGTAGGTGAGGTTTACAAGACACCGAGTACAGATAAAGTCACCTGGATTCAATTTAGGTACATTTAGTGCAGTGGTCCCCAACCTAGAGGCTCACGGACCTCTCTATTGTCTGATGCTAGAAATTGCAAATGGTTTTGGGAGCCAGATTTTATAAAATTTTTCTTCAATCTCTTTTCTTGCTAATGGTACAAAGATGTTGATGATAAAAATCAACTTTTTTATGAATTTGACTTCCCTGTAAGCGGGCAGGCCTACAATGACAAAATATTGAATGACAAGGGTAAAAAAATGCAAGTGGGTTTCATTAGCCTTGGTGATATTTCAGAGAATTGAATTGAAGTTGTATTCATGCAGTGAGGGAAGAAATGAAAATGGACAGAAAACAAAAAACAAAACAAAAACAAAACCCAAACAAACAAATGATCAATATAATTTACTTTGAGTTGTTATATTTTATGCTTTCATTTCTATCTCTTTCCTTATTGCCCAGATTGGCTTGATATCAGCTAGGAGTTTCTTCAGCTTATCATCAGTTTGCTAGGTACTCTTTGCTGCTACAAGGAGGGGAAAGCTAAAAGAACAATGAAACTCTCACTTGACTAAACCACAGATTCATAGAGCCACATTACTGCTGGTAGAATCTCATCATCATCAGTTTTTTAAGGTCTGTTGTTGGACATAGACCTTCCCCAGGATATGCCACACTTCTCTATCATGGGCGTCGCGAAGCCAGTACTTCCTGAACTTGTCTAGCTCGTCTCTCCATCTGTTATTCTGCCGGCCTCGGTTGCGCATGTGATCTCGGGGGATCCATATCGTGAGTTGTAATGTCCATCGGTTGTCTACCATTCTTGCAACATGGCCAGCCCACCGCCATTTGAAATTTTTAATGGATTCTATGATGTTCCTGACTCTTGTCTTTTCTCGGATCATTGCAATTGTTTGACAAGAACAGTGAATTTCAAAATATCAAATTGCTGTTGATTCTACTCAGCATGTTCCTAGAGTCAGATGCTTTATTGATTAGAGCCTAGGCAGATTCCACTACTTTGTTTTTGTTCTGGAAGAAAAACATTTTAAACTTACCTCTTTGGACAATATTTCTGCATTCACTAAGTGGGATATAGCTACTGAAGAATTGGATCCTAAATCCTCATAACTTGTTCGTCGGATGCTGATTCTGTCCCTTTCGTTTTGAACAGCTGAAAGTTCAAAGTAAGGATCAAACTCATCACTGAAGCATATTGTTCATCATCACACCACATTAGATCCCCTATTTACATTGTAATTAGGTCTTTTCAGACTGAGATTGACACCCATAATCCAAAAACATTTATATCGTATAAAAGTTAATTCAGTTTTCATAAACTATGCAATTAGAAAAAAAATTAGAGAATGTTCTGATATAAAAATTATATTCAGCCAGTAAATAGAAACATTTGTTTTAAATATTTTTTTCAGTTGAATAATTACTCCATAAAAAAAAAATAGAGTCAAATATCTGATATGTCTACATTTAAAAAATCTACAGAAATTAAACTAATTATAATGAAATTAAAAAAAAAACTGTATTTATTGTATCAGTGACTAGATATATAAAATTTCAGTAAAAATCAATTGAATTTTTGCACTCAAAACAAAACTCTGCATATGCAAAATTATGCCCTAAATTGAAAAATTCTAAACAATGTAATGTAGAATGTGTTTTTAGTTTTATTTTTTAAAGTCATATTGTTGACTTATGTGATATAAAAAGGATATCCATGCTGAAATTTCTTTTTAAAAAAAAATGTCAGATTTAGGGGGTTTAAAATGTTATTTAGTAATGATATCAATAATCATTATCCGCTGTTATTGTTTTTTTTAATAAAGCATTAATTGAGCAGGTATGGAGGCCTCATTACACTATAACCAGATCATTTCTCCTTAGATTTTGACATCTTATCTGTTTGACTGATTAAGGCTATTTCAGATAATCATACAATGAAGACAGATAATTATAATTTGATATCCATTTGGACAACAATATCATGTAATAGGAAATTTCATCTTCAGCTGTCATCACCTACCTCCAATAAGTGCAATAGCAAAGAAAAAAAAAATTTGTGAATTCTTAACCATCACCAAGTCTGAAGAGAACAGGAATTAGAATCATGAGGCTGACGTACTGTTGCTAGAACAGCTATGTACAGGATCACTAGCAGCTCTTAATTGCTTGATATTAAAAATATGAATATTTCCACCCATTAGAGGTGGATTTTAAAGTTTAAAAAAGGAAAGAAAAAAAACACAAAAGGGGGGAAAAAAACCCATAAAAGCACAAAAAAAAAAAAACAAAGGGGAAAAAAACACAAAAGGGGAAAAAAAAAAAAAAAAAAAAAAAGCACAAAAGAGGAAAAAAAAGGGAGGGGGAAAAAAGGGGGAAAAAAAAGGAAAAAAAGGGAAAAAAAAGAAAAGAAAAATACAAAAAAAAAAAAAAAAAATTACCTTCTTTCTTCATTCCAGCACGAAAGCATTTTCTGAGCCGACAATACCGGCATTGGTTTCTTTTATCTTTGTCTACCACACAGTTCCTGCTAAAACGGCAAGTGTAAACATGGCTTTTGCGAACACTTCTCCGGAAGAATCCTTTACAACCATCACAACTTGATGCCCCATAATGTTTGCCTGTTGCTCTGTCACCACAGATAGCACAAAACTGGCTGACATTATTCCCTGCCGTCAACCCAGCTACTGGGGGTGGAGAGACCGTTGAATTCAGCATGGGGAGGCCATTCAATATGTGGGAGTTCATATCAGGAGAATCTGCAAACAAAAAAATTAAAACAAATGTGAAATTGTAGAATCAAGTATCAGTGAATATTAGAAAGTACAGACAGACAGACACCATGGATACTTTTAAGAATAGAAGAGACCTCCCTACCCTGTGACAGAGTGAGTTGCATGTTTCATGCATGCCAGAGTTCGAGGTCAGGATATTAAATGCCAAATTTGATTGCAGTCAAGCAAGCCCATCCCACTTGGAAGATTTGCACAACACGATCTTCCTATCCCCATTTCTTTCCATGCCGTACTTAAAACTTGTTAACTGAAGAAAAATACATTATGTAATTTGGGAGGGAGATGGGAACGTGGTTGACGGCCCACACATACAACTGTGCTAGAATCCACTCATGAGTAAATATATGACAGCACTCTCACACATAAGACCTAACAAATAAAAATCTTTCCAATAAGGGAGAAAGAAAAAAAAATTAGTTTACCTGATAAGATAAACTCTTAAAATAAAGGAGAGGAACCCACGCACAAAATGTAGTGGTCAAGAATAAGCTAGATCATCAGTCTTTTAACGTCCGTTGTTGGCCATAGACCTTCCCCAGGATTCGCCACAATTCCCTATCATGGGCATCGCGGAGCCAGTATTTCCTGAATCTGTCAAGTTCATCTCTCCATCTTGTATTCCGTTGGCCTTGGTTTCTAATGTGATCTCTGGGGACCCATGTTGTGAGATGTGATGTCCATCGGTTTTTCATTCTTGCAACATGGCCTACCCATTGCCATTTGAGTTTTTTAATAGTTTTTATGATGTCATGAACACCTGCTTTCTTCCTTATATACTGTACTGTCTTGTGATCTCTCCATGTAAGGTTGAGCATGATTCTCTCATATGCATGTTGCATACTTCTCAGTTTGGTTCATAGAATAAGCTAGATATGCTAGTCCAAATAATTTATTTAATAATAAGGACATTTCACCTTAAAACTTGAAAGAAAAAAAAAAAAAAAAAATGGTCTTCTGACCAGAGCATCGAGTCCTTTCTCGAAGTAGTCAATGAAATTCCTCTAAAATTCATGATAATCACAGGGTACTCTATTAAACTATTTTTGGTTAAATAAAGATGAGTTAATTCTTCTAGAAACCTTAAAAAAACTAACAACTTCCCCCAGTTCATTTTTGATATACACTATGCACATTTTCAAAATGCAGAAATGTCCTCAAAAACATCCGCTACAAATTTTCCCGGGATGGGTGCAAAAGCATATACTCTTGAAGGGGGGGGTCTAAAAGGTATATTCAGAATAAATATAAGCTGAATTATATTACATGATAGGCATTCCACCCACCCTTTGGAGTGTAAGCAAGTATAATCCACTGTATAATCCAGGTTTCAGATGATGCATTTAACCATTTATAGAGAGACATAGGACCTGACCCTTGGTTGACACAGGCAAAAAAATGTTTTTACTATATACGAGAACATCAAGTTGAGGATATGTTGGAAGATTAAGTTGGCTTAAAAATATTAATGAATTAACAAAGAACTGCACCATTATTGTTGATTGACTATAAGGTTCCAATCCTCGAACCCTTTGCTGGTGAGAAGGCCTGATAGTGGGGAGCAAATGCTGTTTGCCTCCATCCCCCTAATGGACTCCTATGAATGTTCTCTTTTTATCATAGTTACTTGTGTCTACCAATGCAGGGTCAAAAAAGGCTTTGTACAGTCAGGATTAGTAAAAAAGATAGAAACAGAAAAATGTTGAATTTGGGGCTTATCAGAAAATGTATTGCTTTTAACTTTGAAGGACTGATAGTGTAAAAAATCCAGTGCATCGTTGGGAGAAAAAAAAAAGCCGGGAAATACAAGTACCGAGCAAGCCTTTTATTATAATCATCATAGATAATGTTATCAAATGGATATTATCAAAATAAGTCACTCCCAAACACTTTAAAATGAATTTTATAGCATAATGTAAAATTTTCTAACAAATGTAAAAAGCTATAATTTTTTTTTCATATCCTTTGCTAAATGTTATCAGCCAGTTATTGTTATCTAAAAGTATACCAAAGCAATCATAATGGGTGGCCTCCTCTGTATAAAAGTTTTATTTTAAGTTTATTCTGTGAGAAAATGCTCTGCATTTTGATTTGAATGAATTGAGGCAGTTTCATTAGATCATTCTTCATTTTCAATTAGAAAAATGAAAGATGGATCCAAACTCAACTCAGAATTAAGAGAGATGTTGAGCTTTTTAGACTTATCAAAATACTTCTATAAATATCGTCAAACAAAATGAGGTTTCAAATAATAAGTTGCCCCGTCCCCATCTAAAAGAAACAATCCAGGGCTTATTTGAAGAAATATATGGTAAGAAGTTATGAAACCTTCCTTTCCTCTCATCAACAACCATAAGTCTCAAAATATACCAGATAAGTTTTCATACTGTATAAAGTAGAAGTGGTTGATAGAAAAACTATCTGATATAGAACTTTAGTGATAAAGATACTTCATATATTGAAGCTATTAAAGCTCAGTTCGAAGATTAAATAACATTTTTCATTTAAGTATTAAGCTTAAGATTCTAAAATTCTACCTCATGATTACACTATCGGTAGAGTGAGAAGTTGTATTCCACTTCAATGGAAGAGGTCGACAAGTGACATTGTGAGGAAGATTTTACTGATATGTGAACAATCTACTCCCACAGATTGAATGGAGGGTTTGGTTTGAAATCATTGAAAAGTTACCAACTACAAATGTACAACAGCCAAAACAGTGACTATAACAACCACCAAGATAACAACATTGAGTAAACCAGCGTATGATTTTTCTTGACTTATGAAATAATGCTTTTATCTTTATAATTTCTTGCCGATTATTCAAGTTTTTGAAAAAAAAACCTCCTTCAAAACTGATGAGGTGAAATTTTTATGATGATGGCAATTGATATCAAAATTCACATTAACTTTGAAACGTTGCTTTAAAATGGATAATAAAACAATAAAATACATACAAAATCATTTTGCTTTGGGCTGATTATTAAAAATACCAGTGGAATAAATAATGATACAATTAATAAGTATAGAAAAAGCAGTTGTCTGCAGTTCAAAGATCACTGAAATATCTATAAACAAAAACCAATCCTTACTGATTTTTTCGCTACTATTTACCTTCATCCTAATTGTTTTAAGTTTAGTCATGATTAAAAGCAACTAAGATGAAAGTAAATAGTAGCAAAAAAAGAAAAAAAAAATCAATGATTAATCTACTAAAATGAAGCCAAGTTCAGATAAATCACATTTGCAAAAGCTTTGTCTAATTACATTCTTGACTATTTGCTATCATTTTCAGTTGATAACTATAAATCACAAAGAAAAAAAAATTTGATATCTGTTCATTTGATTGAATAGACTTTAGAGAGAGGACTAAAATAAAAGCAAAAAGGTTCTAAACTGTTTCATTAATAATAGTTTTTTTTTTTTAAGTGACTACATAAAGAATTATTAGTAGTACAAGCTAGAGGAAAAAAAAAGACTTCCCTCAGATATTAAAGATACATTTTTATGGTAAATTTCATGTTAGCAAAATTACCCTAGTAGATATAGACACAAAAAGAGAAGTAGGCACCGTTAAATACAGAAGATTTGGTAAAGAAAAAAAAAGAAGAAATTTGAATGATAGAAATGTGAATTACCTGTAAATAAACAGGCAGAGTCCAACATAGGAATAAACATGATGGGTTAAGTTGTTATCACAGAGAGACAGAATGCAACCATTAAATGCTGCAAACTTAAATATATGTCTACACTTTCCCATAGCAATGGATTTAAGGAAAACTACATTGCCTGATATGAAGTATAGCATGTGTATTCATGTTGGAATGGGATTGCACTCGAGATAAACAGTTATCAATATAATCTGGCACACGCACTACTTCTATGTACCTAATCAGAAACAATTGTTGTTGTCCATCATAGAAGCATTTAAATAGTCACACTTGAGTGACAATTAGTTGCTGCTTGTACAGTTAACCCTTTCAAGACTAACCAACTAACATGCGTAATGCCTGAATTGAAATGTCCTAACAGACTTTCAAAAGAGATCTATGGGAATGAGCAAAGAGATAACTTTTGATTTATGATCTATAAAATCAATCAAATTTTTAACAATACCTGGTGATCCTTTTTCAAAACATTTTAAAGTTCTCTGGAAAGAGTGGTTCCGATCCCACTCATGCACACCAGATTTGAGGTAATTTTGTAAGTCTAGTTTTCACAGAAGAACATATAGATATATAAGAAAAATAAAATGAGTTACACTCTCACACACACACACACACACACATTACACAGGTGTCCATAGTATTTTGAAAGTCACTCTATACCACTTTTTGCTTTCAAGAAAAAAAAAAAGAAGACAGTCAAAAAATGAATAATAGAGGTAGAGCACACCCTATTCCTCTCACATGCCAGTCTCCTGTACCACCCACCACCCTAACCTCTGACAACTCAGCCTAACATACTATCATCACCATTTTCAAGTCTTAGAACACTACAAAATTTCCCAGATAAATTAATGGTAAATGCTTCATTTTATGCCATTTCAGCTTAGAAAAGGTTATCATGGCAACATATATACAAAATTTCATTAAAAGCAATCAATTTCATTATTATGATGATTAATTTGCTGATTATGCTAGCAGTGAGGCCGACAGAACACGAGATGGAGAGATGAACTGGACAGATTTAGGAAATACTGGCTCTGCGATGCCCATGATAGAGAATTGTGGCAAATCCAGGGGAAGGTCTATGTCCAACGACGGACGTTGAAAGACTGATGATGATGATGATTAAGTTTGCTTTGAACAAATGTAATGAGTTTTAATAAAATTCTCAAGACTGAAAATTTTCAAGTATTTTTGTGTGAAATTATATTTTCAATCACTATTTTTCAAATGCTGAGGAAAACTTTCCCAATTGATAATTATGTAAATTATCCTCACGCACAAATCAAGCCAAGGAAAGTGTGGCAAATAAATTTTTCAGTTCTTTGGTTGAAATATGAATTTCAACATGATAGATCTGTATATTAGCAAAAATTGTCTACAAAATTTTCATTTTTGAGAATGCATTTAATATCGATCCATGTCCAGTGATGAAGTCTATCAATATAAAATCCAATAAGCTAATCTTTGCATCACCATATCTAATTTTTTAAACAAACTTGGTCCCCCTTTCCATAAGAGCCAATTTATAAAAGTAATGATTTATATTAAAGATTTTAACATTACAAAAAAAAAAAAAATTGTAACTTTCTTCAATGTAATTTTGATAATAGCCACTGAAGTAAAAAATAAGAATAGACTGATTACCTAATTATAAAAGATAATGTATCAAGTTAGAATTGAAGTTCTGTCAGGGTTTTTTGTACTTGAAGCAACAAATCCTACTGTTACAGTCAGGATACATCGTGAACAATTCAGTGTTAACCATGTGACTGTTCATAGCAATTTGAAGAAGTTGAAAGAGTGTCAAAGGTTGGAAAATGGGTCCCCATAACAAATCGCCGACAGCAAAATATAAATAAATTTTATATTTTTATGGTACAATGGAGAGCAATCAAAATGTGAGCTTGAAAATTTGGGATGTAATTTTTTACTCTCTTCTGTAATTGATTAACAAAATTCAATTCAAATTCAATGGATAAAAAAATCTAATTCAAATACAATTGGAAGACAAAAAAAAAAAACAAACTCGAATTAGAGAATTCAGAAGAAAATTAATATTGTTACTGTTCTCTTTAAATCATATTGTTCATCTGCAACGTGGCGTCGTGTTTATTTAACAAGACTAAAATATACCAAAATGCCGGGCCCCCTTAGACGTTGTGCCTTGAGTAGGACCTCTTACTTTCATTTACATGTACCAGGAGATTATAATTCAAAGACTTAGATGTTCACTGACAATCTAATTTTATATAAGAAAATGAAATAACCCAAGTCAAATAAGCATAAAACCATTAATGATTATCTCATACATTTGTACATTAAAGTAATCAGAGTAGGGACAAGTTTATCATCATGATGTTGAACAATTGAAAAAAAAATTGTCAATTGCGGCAGAGGTATGATTACTCAATTTCACTTGACCAATCATTCCATTTGAATATTTGATAAAAGTTATTAATTTTCAGTTTATTTCTTATTCCAATTTGAGGTTTCTTCTGACAAAGTTGCTATACATTTCATGACAATCACTAATCAATCAAATGAATCAGTGTTTGCAACATCAAGTGAATTAGTACAAGTTAGAAGCAAATCTTTTGTTTCTATTTTTTTCTGGGCAAAGTTCAGAACTAATTAAAAAAAAATGTTTTTTTTTATTAACAACACAAAAACAATCCTGGATCTAATATTGATATCTACTTTTGCTGATTTTCCTTTTAGGGAAGTGTATTCTAACTTAAGGCTGGGAATGCTGTAAAAAAACCCAATATAGCAGTAAAATTATTTACAATTGTGATTTGAACAGTGTTTATGACAATAGTTTATTCAACTGATAACTCGATAGTTTCCACTTAATATCAAGAGAAATAGCAGTCAATCAAATTGACTGATAACTAGAACCCATTTGAAACTTCAGAAAGATAAAGCCTTGCTTAAATAGGCTGGCATTTAAATCATCGATATTGCAAAGATAGTATTCATCAAGCATAAACTGCTAATCTGAGATAATAGATGAGTAATCAACATCTACATTACGTACGAATTCATAGAAAGAAAAAAAAAAGAAAAAATGTCAAACAAACAAGAAGTCCTATTTAGATAATCTGAGAAAACTAAACCTATTTCTATTAGAGCTATTATATTTACAGTTCTAATACCTTCTGCAGTTTAACATCTGTACTGAAAAAAATTTTTCTAAAAATGACAAATTAAAAAAAATTATTGGCTGTTTCATGATTTAGAAATGTACGAATTTCATTGGGTTCTATAGTGATAAATATAACTGAAGTAGAATCCTGTATGTTTACTTACTGACTGGCAATCCGAGTGGTTGCAATAAAAAGCAACTAAAATCAAGACAATGTCAGTCAAAAATTAATCATGGTTGACAATGTTTCATCTAATACAAGAAAAAGAAAAAAAAAATATTACAACTACTACTACAGTTGGTGCACAAAGATAGTAAATATGGTGCCAAGTAATTAGGAGAAAAAAAAAAAAAAAAAAAAAATCAAGAATGTTTTTTAAGATAAGAGTTGATCTTTTGCCAGCCATAAGAGTTCTGGTAGCTCAGTCATTAGAGCAGTTGCCATATGTAGGCTTCCCAAGGTAAAAGTCTCACCCAGAGGTTATTCCTTACATCTGATTTGTGCTGTTTACTCACCGTTATGAACCGTGAGCCAGAGTATAATTGTGATAAAACGTAACTAAAACTAAAATTAAAACGAAAGAAATCATAGTCAAAAAGTGATTATAGTTAACGGTAGATTCTGATTTGTTTGATTTTGTATCATAGCAACCTAACTTTCTGGTTTTCATTCAAGTATTTGCATTTATCAATGAAAAGGCCTTTCTGGCAGCTGAACCATTCTTAGAACATTATGCTATTTCCTGGTCATATTTGATCTGATGTGCAAGTCAAACTTTTTCCTGGTTATTTATTGGGACATAAATTCCAAGTTTTGATTTTCCTAGTAAAAGCTTTAACTTTCATAATTTGTCACTGTATAAGTCAGAATTCCCTTCAGCAATGTTGTATCGTTGATTTCTCATGGCCAATGTGTAATTTTGTGGAACCCTCAGAGCAAGACTAACAACCACATTAGAAATAAACCCACAATGATTAAGATTGAGATTGCAGAACTGAAGAAAGACCACTACATCTACCTAGGACAACAAATCTCTATGAAATCCTCAAAAGAAAAATAAATCAAGCAAAGAATCACTCTAGGATGGCAAGTCTTTGACAGAGCAAGCTCAACCTTTAAGAACAAAAAAAATCCCGTCAGTCCTAAAAAGAAGAGTATACAACCAATGCATCCTCCCAATAGTCACTTATGGAGCTGAATCATGGAACCTATCCAAGAGATTGACCCTAAAACTGAGAAGCATGCGACGAACACATGAAAGAATCATGCTCAACCTCACATGGAGAGGTCGCAAGACAGCACAGAATATCAGGAAAAAACAAGAGTCAGAGACATCATGGAATCTATCAGAAAACTCAAATGGCAATGGGCTGGTCATGTTGCAAGAATAACAGCATGACATGGATACCCAGAGATCAAATGTGTAACTAAGACCAGCAGAATACAAGATGGAGAGACGAACTGGACAAGTTCAGAAAGTATTGGCTCAGTGATACCCATGACTCAAGATCTGGTAAATTCATGGGAAGGTCTATGTTAATGACAGGCAATAAAGGACTGATGATAAAGAAAAGAAATGTTGGAAAATATACTGATCAGTCTAATCCATTCACAGTGATCCATGTATCATGGATGATTTCATTTAGGGTTACTCTCTGTTGCAACATTGATAGTCGTAATCTTTTAGCTATTCAACAAGTTTATATTCCAATATTCATAATTTTGAAACCCTGGAAATATCAGGATGACTTACCAATACCAGAGATGTGTCTCATGTCAATACATCAAGATTTTAATAGGGATATAAAAAGTTTTAGATTTACTTAATGTATTTTTTTTTTTTATATTGCAGCTTCTTAGAGTATGGCACAAGGCCATAAGTGTGAAGCGCCTGACTCACTACAGTAGTAATAGTCTGAGAGACAAACCTGCTAATCATTACTCCGAAGAAGCACCTTTTTTAATTATGAAGCTTGCATAACATAGCACTAGGTCAGACGATATAAGTGGGAAGGATATGCCAACCTACAAAATCAGCCTTTAAAATCCTGACTTACCAAGGCTTAAACACAAATCTCTGGAACTAGTGAAGAAATATGAAACTATCTCAATCACAAGGCAGGCCTCAATACTAATTTGATAGTAATATTTTAGGCCTAAAATTTTCCATCCCAAACCGATAAATATTTTGACAGTGATAACCAAGGAGGAAAATTACACTGTAATGTTTTGTTAAAAAATTAAAATCCTTAAGATGAAAAAAAAAGCCATGAAGTTGAACAAGAGCATTGATAGGTTCACTAATATACTTGTACTGGTCGTTTATGTAGGATAGGATATCACATGTAGGATATATCAAACAGAAGTCAAAACCTTTTCATTGTATACAGTGTTATAGAAAATAGTAAAAGCATTTCAGAGGAAGTAAATAGATACCATAATTTCCATAGCACATTTAGCATGTGAACATATATATTGAATATAATGTGAATTCAAAAAAGCTTTTTTAATACTCATTCATGTTCTGCTAGATAACTTCTGTAAAATATTAACTTTAAAAAAGTGTGCCTAATGGCTAGGAAGAGCACATTCCATTACAATATTTGACAACGTATGTTTTAGTAAGTCTTCAACACTCAATCTGAGTGTTTTACATTGAAATACTGGAAGACAGGGATTGTTGTTGCTCAGGAATTAATGCAAGCATTCCCGTTAGACAGAAGAGAGCTATTAAATGAATAGCTAGAATGTATCCATCCAAAATGAAAGGGTTATCTATGCACAGATTGGCATTAAAGAGCATAAAGCTATCTTATTAGGTAATTTATTTTCAATAATTCAATTATCCTGATTTTAAGTTTTTTCAGAGTCTCAACTCATCTCAAGCTATTTTAATGTGCAATGATCAGACATGAAGTTATAAGAATTTCTATGACAATTTTTTATTTTAATGTCATAATAGGATGGTAAATCAACCAATAAGATCACGCCATTCGAGCACAAGCAAGCATAGATAAATAGATAGAAAAATTAGCATATAAGTTCATAATTGAATGAAGTTCAAACATCCAATCTTTTTTTTTTTTTTTCTTCAGCTTTTCACTACGGATTTTCCTCCAAATTTGTATTTTTATATAGAGTCTGTTCTTGAATGCTAATTGTCTGACCTGCTAGTTGGGCAAAATAGCTGCTTATTTTCTAACAACAGCAATTTTTAAGCCCAGGTAGAAGTCAAAATTTTGAATGCAGATTTTCAAGGCAGGCAGTCTCTCCCTATGAATAGTATTCACTTAACATTCCCACCATTGTGCTATACAATATAATTGACATTTTTTTTTCACTTTGGTGGAATCGGACAGAGGAAGTTATGTGCATCTGCTGCCACTTTTCCAGGGAAGGGGTCAAAAAAGCATACATTCAGGGTTGGGGGATATATTCGGGGTATATCTTAGTGGCAACCCTGTTACATGATAGGTATTCCAACTGCTTTTTGAAAACATTTTTTTTTTTAGAGTAAGCGACGACAACCCAAACAAGCACAGCCTACTGTAATATCTAGATGTCAGATGGCTAACTTGACCATTGACAGAAATGTTTAATCTGACCCAGGGAGGACACAAGGGAATGAGCCCCAGCAAATTTTTAAATAGGAACGTCAATTTGAGATTGCATGAAACAATTGTACAGCACCATAATCGTTTGACTATAAGGTTCCAACTTTCAAACCCGCTTCCCTTCAGTGAGAAGGCCAGATCCAAGGGAGATTTTTCAGCTGTCTAACCTTTGATCTAATGAATTATCTTTTATTAAATTTAGTGAAAGTGAAAATCTAATAAAAAGATAAATTCTTTGATCAATGGTTAATGTATTAATCAAATTATCAGCCAAAACAATATTCAGACAAGTAAAGCAAAGATAAAGTTTCTGCTGATTGGAATAAAATCATAAATAACTATTCCGGTATCAATCTCATTTTTTTTTTTATTACCACATATCAGATGATCCATTCTTGAGCCTTCCTCAACAGGTACAACCCATATAGAAAAAGGGGTCTTTTTCATTAGTCCCTACAGCACTAAATAATTATCACTATTACAGCTCACCATATTTTTGTTTTGGTAATGAATGTAAATCTCAATTTTTAAAAAGTTAGCTACATCTATGTTATTTTTATCTAGATCATGATCTAGGGTTAGGATTAGTCAGTCAGGGGAGCGGTTAGTTTGTATTTGGGGCTTTTAACATTTTTACATTTATTTAGCAAAAGCATAACCAAATCCCCTCTCAGTGAAACAGGGAGGTGTTGCCTGGGGACAGATTATTCAGTCATTAGGGAGTCAAACATCATTCAAAGATGGAGACCAGCTAAATTTTCAGGTGGTGTTCACCAATACTGTAAGAAGAATAATAATGGTGGCCAAACCGAATAAAAATGGTGGCCAATATACTGATTGGACCAACCCATATACTGGACTTAACAGGAAGTCATGTGATGCGGACAATTATATATTTCAGATGCAATATTGCTATCCAATCCTTTTCTTGAAAGAAGCTTTGGACTAGAGACTGCATAGATAAAAACCAATCTTTTTAGGCCTCAGTCCCCTAAAGAGTTCCTTTTGGGTTCCAGGGGCCTCTGTGTGACAGATACACAACACCTAAGAGATAGGCAGAAATTCATTTATCGTTCTAGTCTATGCCCCCCTTCAAATGTGCTAGGGCTCTCAAGGGGTCCATATGGCCCCCATTGAGAATGGCTGACGTATATCATTCTATGCCAATATTTTTTTTCCATTTTTTTTCTTTATAGACTCCTTGATGAGCATAAGATTGCAAACCCTTAGCTGCATTTTCAATAGCAAGTAGGATTTACAGGGCAGAGTTGCTACTCCCATGTCAAACCTTCCCTTTACCCAGGCTTGGGACCAGCAAGAGCAATTGCCAAGCTGTAGGTTGCCCAGCTATTTGCCCATAGCAGGGGGGGGAAGGTGGGTCATGCTTTTCTAAAGGGCAATAGTACAAAGTGAATGCAAACTCTCCCCAGTGTAGATACACAAATATTGAATCAAGATTCATGAAAAATTTCATTTTCATGTTTTCTAGAATTAAATGATCCAGATTAACTACAAAGACAAAAAAAACAAATTGATTGAAATTCTCGAAATAAACTGGTTTTAGCATTCTGAATAAACAGTCACCTGTGCAATGTTATAGCAGCAGGTTCTGTCTCAAGTTGCCCAAATGTCTTCGATGAAGCATTTGTGCCAAATTTCAGTCCAAGTCTGGTGTTGACTGTTTTTCTAATTTACCAACCACAACATCGCCTAACTTAGGGGGGTAAATTCTTCAGTCAGTCTGTCCTGTTACAAACCAAACAGATACATAAAATTAACCTTGATTTGAAATCAAGAACAAGTGATCAGCTGGGGGGGGGGGCTCTCTTACTGACTGAGCCAAACTGACAGATCTAGCATTTCTATGAAAATCTATTTTACAAATATTCCAGGGCTTATTTGATTCTAATAAATAAATACATTTATACAAACAAAATTTTTTTTCATCATTTATGTATCCAATACAAAAGCCGCAGTTATAATATTCATTCAGAATAGAAGTAGGAGTGGAGTTTCACCCTGCAGTAGCCAGACTTGTCATTATGTTTTTTAATAGTTGAAATGAAAGAGGAACTTGTCAAAAATTGATAATTTGCTCCATGTTTGAAAGTTTAAATTCAATTCAACTAAACAAAAAATCTCTACAATTATTAAAAACTGAATACAACTCAAAGACATTTTTTCAACATTTATCATTAAAATTTGCAATGAATTCTGCTGCTTTTACTAGGATACACAAGAAAAATAAGCGCTCCCAAAACTAGTTAACATATTTCCTTGCTTTAAGGATGCACCCCAATATCAGCTTACAAAATTTTTCAGAGAAAAAATTAGGTTTGAAACAAAAAAAAAAAACAAAAAACAAAACAAAACAAAAAAACAATCAACTTTTGGTCATCAGAATATAGGGTAAATTTTCAAGACTTATTTAGACAAAAAAATAACATCTTTGATGCCAGGAATTATGATACATTTGAACTATTTTTCATTTGAGCTTTATTTGTTGACTGAAAAAGAAGGTAAAAGTTTTTATTATATTAATGAGTGTTTAATAATTTTGGCACCTGTATTACTGAGAGCAAAGGTCAGTAAAGTTTCCCAAATTGTTAATAAGTTATTTAGGTTTGTCTCATTTTAGCATTACAAAAGAACAAAGGTCAAATTACAATATGCAAGAAGTAAAGGTCAGTTTAGAGAATCAACTGAAACTAGAACCTAATTTTATTATTTTATTTGAGTCTATATAAAACAATGTTAAAGTCATGATTTACTCAAACCAGGCCAATTCTGCAACAGGGTGGCATTTCTAGAGACCTTTACCAAAATCAAGCTCAGCCAAAAACATTTGAGGATGGGGGTTTATATTTACTTCCAATTTCATCTAAAAATGATTAAACAGAAAACTGATACTTTCATCCTTTCCAGGGTTAGTCAGATGGGGATTGCATTATGCACAAAAAAAAAAAAAAAATCTATTGATGCTTTTAAATACAAAATTATGGAATCAAATTATAAATGAGATCCCATCACACAATAAGAATCAATCAATCTCTTCTGTATTTCAGTAAATAAAAGAGGTTTTACTATTTGGACAAGTTACCACAAAGACAAAATAGAAAAAGGAATTTGCTCTACTCCCCCTCATTACAGAGAGGAATAAATGGGCCTTCCATTTTTAGATTTTGTTTTTATACAACTAATTATCTTATTTCATATATTGTAAAATAGAACAAGAGAAAATCTTTAAAATGAATTGAAGACATTGTGGTGACCCTTAACTTTTTAGTCAAGAATTGAATACAAAATCTTTTTTTAGCTAGGTATCAGAAACCTCACTTCTTACAATGGCTCCCCGAATACACATGGTCAATTGCTTATTTGACCCTGGCTTTCGAGCTGGTTACCGTCTTCCTTAACCTTTCTCTAAACTTGCGGTTTGCACAGTTTCTATTCTTTGACCATGACTATATATATATATATATATATCTCGTCTTGTCATTTATTTTTCTTGACGTGAGTATTCACAAGAACTCTATAGCTACCAAATACAAATACTGCAACTACTATTTTTGGCGACCACAAAAACACTGCGTTCATTATTTTGCCTTTTTTAGCATCTATCCTGCTTTTTTATAATCTAGCTTGATCAACTATACCACTCATAATAAGCATGACTCATCAGGTTCCATTCAATAGAAAGACGAAATAACATAAGACCTTTCATGCCAAGTGTCCCCCAAATTCTCATTCTATCCTATATTTTATTTCTCCACAAAGGAATAACCTAAACCTAAAAGGTCTCTTTACTCTTAACACAATCGAATGTATTAATGTTTCCATTCCATGTATTTCAGATGTATTCTTTATTTGTGCATTAAATTTATCTTTCATTATCCACATATCTTTTAACTCCATTTAATATCTGCATCGACATTAATATTTGGCGTGCTTAATTTCTATACGTCTCCCTTCTTCAACGTTTCCACCGACATCCAAGTAGGCCCACAATCCCAGCAGGCGCCCATCTCCAAGAACTACTAGAACTATCTAGAACCATAATTTCACAGACTGTTGACCTTCTGACATGGATAGATGCTTCAACAATATGAACATAAGATAATAGTTTGTCTGTGGGAAAGTAACACGAACATAATGATAGCTGACATTTACAAAGTTTTTATACATTTAGGGAGAGACTTGTGTGTATATATTAAAATCACAGTATATGCAAAACTATAAGACTAGTGGTGTCCAAGTGTATTTGGAAAATACTACCACTCATTAGCAAGTCCCTTTAATGTATTGGATTCTGATAACATTAAGTAGGTGGACTGAAAATTAATTTTGTATTTGAGAAAAAAAGCATTAGTTTTTTCACAATTTTATTTACTGTATCCAAATAGAATTGATACAATATGCACAAACTAATTGAGCAATACTCTTTAATTTCTTTCAAAAAATTCTACAATGTCAACTTAAGAAAAATTTATCTTTAAATAAAAACCTGATTTTGTATAGTTTTTAACTTCAAATTATTCTTCAAAAATCGATTTGATTTAATGATCACTAAGAAAGATAAAAAGAGCTGTTTGTTAATGATATCATTTGTGCCTTTTTAGAGACTATATTATATACCCATCCAAGTGGATGAGAAAAATTGCTGAAAATTTAAAATCTTATAAAGTAGGAAATCAGATAGTGTTTAATTTGTTTTTAAAGAGTGACTTTCAGGGTTTTTTTCCCCCCATGATCTCAGAAAAACATTTTCCCAAGATCACATTGCTACGTGCAGAAAATTTCAGTGGATTGTGTGGTGTTTTTGCGGTAGACTGTCAAGTACAGATGGGGGGGACAGACTTTTGACAAATTATGATATTGAAAATACATTTACATAAAAAAAAAGATTTAGTTTATTGATACCTAATTGATACCTACAATATTGAAGAGATTTTTAATTCACTTTATTTGCTTTGAAAAAGGAAAAAAAATTTTGTCTTGAAAGCACTAGATATGTACATTGATACAAACTTTTTTTAATTAAAAAGACATACAAGTTTAATCTTTGAATGTTGAATACTAACAGTGAAAAATAAAACCGCATTTTTCTTTATGAATTCATCTATTTTCAAATGGTGTAATTGGTAATTTTTATTTCCCAAATAAATACCCTTCCAACAGACCTTTCAGAGTTTCAATCAACGTAATCAGCTAGAAGAATTTCGAAATTAATTCCATTCAAAAAGGTTGCACAGAATGTACGATTCTTTGAAATTATTCAACATAATTGGAAAGAGCAATTTCTGAAAAATTTGAAACAACATTTTTTTAGCATAGATATAGAGTGAAGCAAGTTTTCTCAGCAGGTAAACTCTAAAAAATCTGATTCCACAGGAAGTTGCTTCCTCCCTGCTAAAAGGCAAGAAGGCTAAGCCTACATAGTGATTTTGAATGAGGAACCTATATTCCACGTGAGGATTCACCGACACGAGATTGAACTTCACCCTTAAGATATTTAATACAGTCCCAGAGCAAGAAGAAAACTGACACATAAACTTACCTATAAAATAAAATTCAGTTGGAAATTTACCCAACCAAGACTTCTTAGGATGGAGGTTTAATTGTGGTAGACATTCTACAGTTACAGAAGAAAGTGCTTCTGATGTCATTGGATTTTTCTTCTTCAAAAATTTTACAATTAATGAAAAGATAATGAGACAAGAAAAAAAACAAAACAAAAAAAACACAAAAATAAAAAGGAAAAAAACAAAACAAAACACAGCTAGTAGAACCAAGGACAGCGAAAGTTGGATTGTCACATGCAAGGGGTGTTTGACGCAACAAGCTCAATCCAGTTAAGAGAATTTCGTTCAAGTGCTTTATTTAGAGGTTATTAAGAGAGAGAAAGCAAGGGGGGGGGGAAGATAAGCCTAATCAGTCTCGACTATCAAAGTGATACGAACAACAAATAACAAATCTAGCTTTGAAAAAAAAAAAAAAAAAATCATTCTACAAACTTTCGCTTCAATTCTCCCCCTAAACATCAATTAAAGCCCTCACACCACCAGCCTTAATTTCCCAATGGTTTATAAATATTCTTTATCTGGTGTAAGTCTCAAGAGACGAATGATTGTGGTATGGAAGTTGAAGTTGGGAACTAATATCACATCACGATGTAGGGTTTCCCCACTATTTGAAAGGGAGTTCTCATAAAAAATTTAAAAAAACCTTTCATAAGCCAAAATGGTATAAAGCAAAGAACGATTAGCATTAACTTATTTTGGAAAAGTTCCAAGACTCCCAAATTGATTATGATGGCTTTTTAGCCATCAGAGCTTAGGGTAATGGAGGGTACAGTAGATGTAGACATAGGAGAGAGAGAAAGAGAAGAAGTGAGTGCAGGTTGCCTCTATAACAACATGGCAAAACAAAAGGCTAGACAATATTTTTGCTTTTCACTTTTTTTCAAGTGAAGCAAATTTCACTGGGGGCGGGGGAATCACTTACTGTTGAGGCTAATGTGCTTATTTCAAAAGTCACCATTAGTGAAAAACCATGAATATGGCCTTATGAAAAAGTTTGATAACTAATTGCTATATTTTGTTTCTTGAACAACAGAGAACCCCCTCTGTACATTTAAAGGAATTCAGGGCATTTTTTTGACTGCAGTTTGCCGAGGAAATAGGGGGGGGGAGAAAAAAAAAAGAACGCATTAAAGTGCTGTATTTTGTATATCATGGGGAGTAAAGAAGAGTTTGATTCTAGACCTACAGGAAAGTAAATAAATGTCAGACTTTTGACAAATTTTTATTCAACAAGTATCCAAGTAATTTTGTAGAATTTTTTTTTTTTCTAATGGAGGAGGACAACTTTTAAAACCCATATGAAACAAGATGAGTTAGCAATGAATTCAGTTATAGAAAAGTATATGAAATTCACGTATAACCTAATCTTGATTTTCCCCACAAGACCAAACTAGTAGGGCATCCAGTGAAGTTTGAACTTGTAATAGCAATGCTGTGGAATAATGAGTAACAAGCTCGTCTGGCAGAGCAGACACTAAATAGTAAAGGAATTATAAATGATGAATGTAAAATTTGTTAGAGTTGGTTTCTTATTTCCCATTATCAATTTTTCTTTGAATTTTAATAAAGAGCTGATGGATTCTAAAATTCTATAATTACCAATATCCATATTTAGCATCCTATGAATTTATAAAGAAATTTTAAAAGTTATCTGATGAATATTGCTGTCAAATCGGCCTAATCTGTCAGCAATGCTCTCAATAATTCCAGACCACTGACAACTCCTTTTTCATTTTCAGGGCACAATATACTGATCCAATATTACTTGTTCATATTTCAGGTTAAAAAGAAATATATATTTACATAAATATATTTGTATTGTGGATGTGAAGTGACCCAACAGATTGCAGACAAAAATGACAATTGGAAGGTGAAGAGAAAAACTTAAGATATAGGCATTATATCTCAAAATTTTTCATTATTTCATGGGCGAATTTTGATGCATTTCGACTGGGGGCCAGCCATCTTTTTCAGAGAACCACTGTAAATATTTTTTCTCCGATATAAAAAATAAGACATTTTGAGATATAACATCTATCTCAACTCTCTTCATCTTCTAATTGTCATTTTAATTATGAAAAAAAGATTTGCTTGCTAACTCATACTCCACTTTTAAGTTTTAATATTACTCTGGGGATTTTTCATTCATTCATTCATAGCCCCATGGACAACGCTATAACAAATTCTACCGAGGAGAGGGGGGGGGGGATGTACCCTCCAGACATATCTCTGGTTAACTTTTTGCATTGGTCTTCAAGCAAAACTGATAAATATCAGGTGCCTATATCTTCACATATGAAATGTACTATGGACATTCTGACTTCTGTTTACTTCTAATATATGCTATTAATATTTGCAGTCATTGTATATATTTGTTGAGAGAGAGAATGAAAGTTTTCACTTGTTCAACAAATCCTACCAGTGATATTACAGATCAATAAGCATTATTACTTATGAATTCTTATATAAGTGTAAATGTCAACTGTATAATAGCAAACTTGTCATCAATTGAGTTTTAAAGAACAAATCGCTTATCAGAAAGAAATCTGAAGAAATAAAAGGCACTTGTGACAATCTTTAATTTGTCTGAACTTCTTAGATAAAGCCTTTTTCATTAATTATAGTTTATCTTTCATCTTTTTGTTGCCTATTATTACAATACTCTGGTCATTTTACATTCTGTGACCATTAAGTAAATAGCACAGATTGGAAAAAGTAATTTCCAATCAGAGAAAAAGAAACAAGATGAAAGGAAAACTAAGAATTAATAATGAAAATGCTTCATCTAATTCAGACAATTTAATAGTGTTATGTCTACCAACTACTTGTAAATGAACAATAAGACATGGAGAAATTGAATGAGATAGGAAGTAGCTATTTGGCTAACTTTATCTTTGCATTACTTGTTTGATCACCATGGCCAGATCAGTAGGAGTGACATCCATGTGGGATTGGCTCATGATGCAAACTGAAATCTTTTTCAATCCGTTCTGCTTAATGGTTGCATAATGTAAAAACGTGATGCAATAAAATGCAATAGAAAGCAATAAAATTAAAGATACACTTGTTCAAAAATTTAACCCGTCACATATCTTAGTGAATAAACTTCATTGAAGATAAATTTATCTTTAAGGGGAAAAAAAATCTGTTTTGATACTTGTAAAAGACCTGAGAACTATGCAACATGCACATGAAAGAATTATGCTGGGCCTCACATGGAGAGACCACAAGACAGCACAGTACATTCGGGAAAAGACAAGAGTCAGAGACATCATAGAATCCATTAAAAAACTCAAATGGCAGTGGGCTGGCCATGTTGCAAGAATGGCAGACAACCGATGGACATTGCGACTCATGACACGGATCCCCCATGATCACATGCACAACAGAGGCCGGCTGAATATTAGATGGAGGGACAAGCAAGACAAATTCAGAAAGTACCGGCTCCACAATGTGTGGCACATCCTGGGGATAAAATGTGTTTAAAGATAATCTTTGTGAAATCAATAACGCGAAATAAATTTACTTAAATCTTAATTTGAAAACCTTATCCTACATTGATAGATCATTTTTGCTGACAATTCTTCTCCTTTCCCATCAGAATAGTATATTGAAGATTTACAGGTAGTTTCACTTATGACAATTGATAGCAAGGCAAATTGGTACACAAGTCACATATAATGACAAAACACTTGAGATAACTTTATAACTTCTAGCTTAACCTAACACTTGATCAGAAATTTGATTTCACCAGAAGAGCAGTTGTAGCTGGAGAGTAGACAAAACATAGATTAGAAACCATTCTTACCAAAGTCTATTATCTGATAAATACCGATAAACATTCTGATCTTGTTCAAACAAATCTATCTCGAATAACTTAAGGCACTAATTATTAAATGATAAAGAAGAATCTGAGAGGAAAATTTTTACAGCTTGAAACTGTAATAAGGTTATCGATTTTGTGTTTTAATCAAGTCTATTATGAATTGAGTGGCCAGAGATTTGCTTTCATGCTGGGTAGTCTGGCTTTTGAGAACCGTCATCTGTCCAGCGTCACTTTGAGTCGGACATTAATGTCCTTTTCGGGGTCCGACAGAGAGAAGGAAAAAAAATACCTTGAAATGTTTGCCACTTAACAAGTTGGCTTGTTTGCATTCTTCTTACTGACTGTCTTTACCCTTCAACTTTTGATTAACAACTTCTACCGTTCATTACAGATGTTTGTACTTTGAGCCATCAACCTAATTAGTTCAAAACCTGATTCAAGTCTTCTACACATCGAATTTATTTAATGCAAAGGGGTCATAAACAAAAACTAGTAAATGAATTCATGACATTCAATTGGTATTCTTGGTGTAAAAGTTAAGCTCAGTAAATAAAATAAAAAAATTTTTAAAAACCCAAACACTGCACATGTAAAAATAGGTAGATCCCGTCGCCATCTTTGATGGCTATGGTTGTTTGATTGAAACAAAATTCATTATCTTTCAATTTTTTCTCTTCCAACAGAAAAAAAAAAAATAATTGGTAATGAAAGGGTATCAATAAGTTACTTCTACCACCTTTTGTTGGGCAGTGATCATTAAAAGTCTGAATTTAAAAAAAGGATGGATAGTGCCTGATACAAATTAAAGGATGAATACAAAAACATACAAAAAAAAACATGAGGAGTAAGTTCTTAAATTTCCATTGGTGCAGCCTGTACATGTGACATACAAAGGCAGGCAGAATCACTTGGAAACTAAAGAAACCTATTTTGTCAATTTTAAACGGCAGCAGAAAAAAAAAAAATTTTTATAAGAAATTTTGAATGATGGTTGAATTTAGTTGTGAACTTGAAAATAAAAATGACATCTTGAAAATTTGAACAGAGTGCAATATTGAGTAAAGAAATTCTAGTCAAAGTGGAAAGTGCATGCTACCACGAGTGATCCTAAAAGTGATCTTTAAAAAAAAAAAAAAATCAAAAGGCTGATCTCATTTTGGACATTCATGTTAAAGCTGTTTGAGAAGTGTTATACTGATATCTCCGCATATAGCATGGTTTGCAATACAATGCTAGACCTGAGGAAGGCAATGGGGCCTAACATGTGCTTTGATTCTTTAAATCGCCTAATATTTCAATCCATTATTCTAACTTCATTTCTACATTTAGATGCATTAAACATGTACATTTGTATATTCATGAATGTTCTTGTCATTCTGTAATTAGGATAGTTCTGAAAGTGAAGCACAAGGCTCTAACAGTGGAAATTTAAAAAAAAAAATCCAAGTCAGTCCATTTATAAATCATACATATAATAGCTTTCAATCTCTTTTCTCATCTTTTAAATATTGCATACAGATAGAGCAGTAGCACATGCTAAAATAAATTTTTGGTAAAAAAATTGGTAGATTCAAAGCTTATGTAAATTATTTCCTCTACCTTGGGATGCTGGAACCATGGGGCCAGCTGTATGCCCTCTATGAAAATAAGTGCAAGTCATACTGAAGCGAATATTTATTTCTAATCAACTGAATAAAAATTCTTATTTAATTTCAACAACATTTTCACTATAAAATCTGAATCATTTAAAGTGACAAATGTCTTGCTTATTATGCTTAAGAATCAAGTTTTCCAGAAAGAGCACATTTTATATTCATTGCTTCCAACAGAAATATTAGAATTTATTATATCACTATAAATGCAATGATTAGAGTGAATAAAAGTTTTGTATTTGCTCAATATTTACATAATTATTACATTGTTAAATATTACATTAGTTACATGTATATTTATTGTATTAACTGTTCAATGATTAGAAAATATTGCTATAACGATAAAAGGTTAATTAAAAGGGGTCATTCAAACTATCTTAATTGATTTGCATTAACTTGTAATTGGGTTAAGTAGTCAAATAGATGCAAACATGAATTTGAACATGTGAAATGTCTTCACATTGGGTATTTTATGCCCACTCTAATCATTTGATTAATACACTTGTAAAATTTGTGATACTTCATCTATATATGTATCATCAGTCTTAACATCTGTCGTAGGACACTTTTCTATTGTGGGCATCATGGAGCCAGTACTTTCTGAATTTATTTAGGTGGTCTCTCCATCTAATACTCTGCTGGCCTCGGTTGTGCATGAATAAATTTACTACTCTCTCCTTTTGCTGGAGTGATGACCACTAAAAAAATCTGAACTAGAAAAAAAAAAAGTTAATACCAACTAATTGACCAACCCTGCATGAACTCATATTGTAGGGTGACCCCAAAAAAAGAAAAAAAAAAATTGCAGGTGTGGGTGGATGGGTTTAAATTCCCTCAGTTATGCACCTGTTTGTGAGCTTTTTTCTTTTTCAAATTTTGTAGAACTATTTTTTACTTAACCCATTAAAATATAGCTAAAATATTACAATTCCTCACTTTGTTCATTAACAAATTTATTTTCATTCAATCAAATCTTACGATTATAAATTGATCTTTTCAGTACCTCTGCACACCCTTTCATAAATGCAAAGAATATTTAAACAATTGTAATTAATCAGATTTTCAACAATATTGTACAGTATTTTTAGAGATTGTCCGACTGTCAGAGTTTGTAGTTCTAATTCATTTCCAGATCCAAAATAAGAATAGTTATTCAACATTGCCTTTTGTTCTTAACTCTACTTATGACCTATGAGCTTCATTTTGAAAACTGCTTCTGGAGATCAATCTCAGAATGAATTACCATCTGGCAGATACTAAAACTACATATTACCCCTCAAAATTAATAATACTTATCCAGATTATTGAATTTCAGTACATGTATTTCGGTAAAAGATTAGTGCAAAATTATTGGTAGATTTTGGATGTTTTGTGCACTTATAAAACAATATTCTCAAGAGTAAGACTTCTGACTTATAAACATTAAAGTACCAATTTGTTCATTGCAGTAAAAGTGTCTGATTAACAATGGAGGAAACCAGTTTAAATTAAATTTATCTATAAAATGAAAAATTTGAACCAGTTTTCAGCAAATTTGTTCCAGTTTATTTTCATGATTTATTATAAGATTTTATGGATTTTTTTGCGAAAAGAATATGTCAAGCCAGAAGTTATCAGTTTTTATTTAAATTGATACTAAAAACCTTAACCCTGTGTATCCCAATTTAAATCTTTAAATTTGTAATTTTCTTTTTTAAATTTTGAATAATGAATGCTTAAGTGAACACTAATTTTTATTAAAAAATAAAAATTGGACTTATAAGTGCTGCCAGGACATTCAGGTCTCAAATTAATCGACAAAATATGTGGTACTTAATAATATTAGTACATAAACGGTTAAAACTTCTATTTCCAAAATGGCTTTAAGAGAATTTCTACATGAAATAGGTTTTTATGAAAATGGGATGAGAATTTAAATCTTGCCAGGAACTATCTCTTTTACCATTTTGAATTTTGACAAGTATTTTCTTTCATTTTAATTTTATTTGCTTCTCATCATAACTACTCAGATTGTCAATCTATGACAGCAGGTAAACAGATTGGAAATTTTAAAGTTTCAGGCAAACTCACCTTTTACCCTTTTTTCAATGTACATTGCTTACACACTGTTGTATACTGACAGTCTGAGTAATTGCAATGAAAAGCCACTAAAATTAAGATGGAAGAAAATGCTAGTCAAAATTAATGTCAGTTGATAATGCTTCTGTCATGAAAATAAATCTGAATATTACTACAACTAATACTAGTGTATATAAAAACAATAAATATAGTGAATGATCAGGGAAGATGAAGGATGAGTGCAAGAGTAAGATTTGATCTTTTGCTGGCCATATGTGCTATTGTATATGCAATAAAGCTGCAGCCATACATAAGCAAGCTTCCAAAGCAGTTACAATAAAAAGCCGTTAAAATTGGGATGAAATAAGTTCTAATCAAAAAATGGTTGACAGTGCTTCATCAAATGAAAAATAAAATCATCAATATTACTAGTTTCATTCTTGTTTTGAATTTGCAGAACTTGTTGAATAGATTTCATTCTAATTTGTTCTGAAATAAGAGATTTGTTTCTTTGTATTTGTTCTAGGTTATATAAGCTCATCTTCTAAGTAAACTTGAAAGATCGGTAACTTTTAAATTACAGTAAATTTTTTTGATTACTTTTGTCAGGATGAAGAAAGCCATCAATGATATAGGATGTAGAAAAAAAAGGTTCTGGTAACCATATGACAGAAATAAATTGAATCCACTGCAGGGCTATAAACTTTTTTGTACTTTTGTTCACAAGAAACCAACCAAAAAGGCAAATCCAGTTTTATACAAACAGAAATAGGAAGAGATCCTAAAATCAAACCATTCACCTAATAAAATAAAAATGAATAGTTCTAAACCACATTCTTTTTGAGAAAAACAAAGAAGTTATTTTTCAATTAAGGAGAATAAACAAATACAACATTTGCTGGTGTATAAGATGCATACTTAAATTTATAAAAAAAAAAAAATTAAAAAAAAAAAATCAAAAAAATCAATGAAACATTATGCAGTGTCCAATGCACTGGTATTGACTTCAGGATGGCCAGGAAATTTAATATAACAAGTTTCAATAAGTTGTAGGGAGCAGTAGTACCCCAAATCCCCTTGTAAACCGTTCATCTTACAGTCAAGCATATACAGTAAATTTTGGGAATGATCCAGGTTTAAAATGACATTTAAATTCCTGAAAACACTGAAAAGATAAAAGAAAATCCTTAAGAAAAAAATTATCTTTGAGCAGTCAAAAATAAAGAGCAGAATATATTTGTGTTTAAGGTTGAAAAATTATCTAAACGAAAAAGTGATTCTGTACAATACCTTCCGTTGGAGACTTTCCCCACTCAAGTTCCTCATTTGATGGGAGTGGCAGAGGTGGTTGTGGAATAAAATAATCCGATCTTTCTATCACTAGGGTAGACATTGTTTATGACTTACTCAGGAGAGAATGAAAATATTGTTGTGAATTTCGATGCTTATATGCTATTTATATTCAAAAAGAATAAACGAAAGCAGCCAATCAAAACAAATTAAAGAAAGCGTTCAAGCTCAGTACCAGGAAATCTTATAAACGCACTCTAAAAAGGCTCAAATATAATTGGTCAGTGGAAAAAGTTTTAAATGTCATTTTATACAAAAAAAAAAAAAAAAAGAAGCTGAATGATATACAATTGTGAAATATGATACAAGATGACCTTTAATCAGTGTTTGAAATTTGTTAATTTCTCTCAGACTTGAAGTTACTAAAGGAAACATGTCTATGTCAGTAAAATCCAATAGATTCCAGTTATTGTCATGTTTCAAGACAATTCTTTTCATCCCAAATAGTACTTAAAATAACTTCCAAATTGAGACATTATATATATACATACATACATACATACATACACACACACACACATACATACATACATACACATGCGTGTGTGAGTATATACATATGATTTATGATATCCTATATAAAATAGACAGCTGCATGTATGATATATTCTATATATTAAAATCATAGCTGAAAAGGAGGTGGTGTTTGATCCAACACTGCTGAGGTGCCATGTTTATATAACTTTCATTTTTAAAATCCCTGAGTTACTTGGTAAACAACTGATGATCCAAACAAGAAAAAATCTATACATTGTACTATAATAACAATAAGTATATATAAAACGGGAAAAAACCCCAAAATAACAAAGAAAAGGTTGAAGGAAATTATATAAATTGTATTGACTAAGGAAATAAGTGACTAAAGTGGCATAAAAAAAAATCTTTGATAATGCTTTCTGTTTAAAGCTGTATAGCTTCTAGACACACACACACACACACATATATATATATATATATATATATACATATATATATATATATATATATATATATATATATATATATATCTTATATATGTTATATAAGTTTAGTTGTCTCTTAACATATTTGTCTGACAGTGGTGAAAAAAGAGGTAAGGTAAGGAAAATAAATTTACATCAGCAGCTGCGACCATTGATACTAAACGGTTAATTAGCGAGCACCTGCCAAATAATTTTTATCAGATGACCAGTACATCTCAAACTATGGGTTGAGACGCTTCTGAAATAATTTCTCAAAAGACAAATTTTTCTGAATACAATAGAAAGAAAAATCACCAAAATAATATCCAAAAGATTTGGCTTTCAAAGAATTTCATATGAAAAGGGGGAAAAAAAAAAGAAAAAAAAAAAAACCCTCAGTTTTCAGTGAAATGAATGTTTAACCTTTTCTTTTCTCTTCTGCCCAAATTGCAACTCCACAGTAAATCTTAGACATTCTGTAATCAGTGCAGATCAGGAATAAAGAATAAGCTCTGTGTAAATAATTTTTCTCAATTTATTTTGCCATGTACAAATAGATATTGAAGAACTTACTGCCCACTTTGTTGACTCATATTTGAGTTATTTTTGCCCCGGGTAATGCCGGGTATGCCTGCAAGTATATATTATATATATCCCGCCCCCCTCTAACACAGTGACTACATTCAACTACATTATCATACACACACAAACCCTTCTCATTTTCACTTCCCATTCGCAACTCAGTTGGAATTAAAGTTCAACTATCTCTTACTGGCCAAAAAAGGGAATTGTTAAGAATTGAGTACAACAAGCATTTTCCTTCTCCTTTCAAAAAACTTATTCGGGTTTTCTGTTCATTTGATAAGGGGGAGAAGCCGATTCCTTAAACAGGTTACAGAAATAGATACAATCCATTTTTCCTAATTTCCATACTGTCGATTAAATGAATACATGCACCGATACATTACAAGAGATTTTTTTCCGGAAACTATGTAGCCATTTTGAATACGAGAACTGGTTGTGTGGCTTTCATGTAACTTGGCAACCAATCAGAGGGGGTTCTGATTGTGCACGCATTAACTGACACTTCCTTGAGTGGTTATGAAAAAATTTATACTTTGTATTCTCCTTTTCCTTCACATTGCACTATTCAAGTGAAGGTTTGTTCTTGAAATAACTAGTATTAGGAATTATTTCTATTATTATTCGGACTATCCTCATCTTGGTTGTTTTTCATACAATGTTTCGGCCTTCATCAGGTATCATCTGGTAGGTGTGGGGAAGTAACGAACTGAACCCTTTATTGAACCGACGGGGGTATATTGACCGCACTCCCCTCTTAGCATTAGTAGTATTTTTATTGTCTCACACTGGGATTGAACCTAGAACCATTAGATTACTTGCTATAATTCTGTCTGATTCTGTAACCACGCTATATGTCCATGGTATTAGTATTAGGAACTCTAGATACCATTATTTGTGTAGTTTTCCAGGATCAGATGTTTTGGCTGATAATTTCTTGGTTTTCTTCAGATGGAATATCGGGCAGTCTCTTTTTGTACGATTTCATGGTTTTTATTGACACTTTATTTGTAAAACAAGCCATCAACGTTAACATGGGAGTGAACAGACAGAACACTTGAACAATTTAAGGTACAATTATGATAATGCATTATTATCAGAAACTGCAAAGGGATCTACAAAACGTGTTGAGTAATCTTAATAGGGAAAGCAAAAAAATAGGGTTGAAGATAATAAAAAAAAAAGACAGAAGTAATGTTCAATGATAAAGTCTTAAAAAAAAAAAAATGTCCATAAGAATGGTAGACAAGGAATATATTTATGTAGATCAGGTCATAAGGCTAGAGAAAGACCACTGAAATGAAATAAGATGGTGCATAACGAGTGGCTGGAAAGAGTTAGGTATAAATAGAGACATACTCGAAAACCAAACTGCCAAAATGCTTAAAATACTAGGTATACTATCAATGCATAATACCAGCTATGACGTACAGGTGTGAAACCAGGTAGCTTACAAAACCACTCAAAATAACAGTGGGCAATGGAGGAAGCAATGTTAGGAATAACTTGGTGATAGAAAAAGATCAAAATGCACCCGAGAGAAGGATATTGTACAAGTAATTAAAAATGGATATGGGCAGGGCACATAGTAAGAAGGGTCAATAGATGGGGCAAAAGTCTGATTGATGCCTGTGGGACAGTAAACAGTTGGAAAAGTCCAGACAAGATGGAGAGACGAGATGAAAAAAGTTTGCCAGTAAGATATGCTAGAGATGAGTGTACTTGTACTCGCCGTGGAAGGAGATGGGAAAGGCCTTTGTCCAGCAGAGGACTTTCGATGGCTGCTGCTGATAGGATTTTATTTCCTTGATAAGGGAAGGGAAGTGAAGGTGAAGGATTTTTATATTAAACCAGTCGGTAACTTGTAATTAGCATTTGCATCAGAGCAAGAATTGGTTCTAAGAAAATTTTTTGGCCATTTTCAAGTAAATCGTAACTTTGTAGAATTAACTTCATGCAAGATTTTATTCTTTAGATACTCTAATAACAGCTATGCACTAGTTATTAGTACCAAAATTAAGTGGGTGGGTAAAAAAATCTCTCCTTCAAAAAAAAATTAAAAAAATAGATAAATCTTATTTTTAAAAATTGTGTTTGACAAGAATATGCAAAATCAGATAAATTATTTATAAATACAAATAGACAAAAGCTTATTCTTTGTCAAAGATCCAAAGTCCATTTACTTTCTTTATAAAAATCAGCTCATGCAAATATTTGTATTAGTAATTGAGTATTTACCTAAATTAGTAATAGATTATTGTTACCAATTCAATATTCAGACACAAAATATATACATGCACAAATAGTTATAATAGAATGTGTAATTAGATATATACACCATAAAGGGGATGAGAAAAACAGTGGAAAAAAAAAATTGCACTACACATACTCTGGATTATCTGGGCTGAAATGAAGTATTTTTCATCATGCCACATTTATTTCAAAATCTTCACCTTCTGTTTTTAATCAATGTTTTGGTCAGTTCAAAGAATACTTTTGCTGAAACATTATAATAAGAAAGATAAAGATACTAGTCTGAATAAAACATGGAATAATATACAGGATTCTTGGATGAGTTTTTTTTTTCTCTCTCTCCAAAACTTCACAATTTTCCAGTCTGAATAACTATCGTGTCCAATTCTCAATGATTGAAGTTATATATAGAAGTCGCTTTTCATAGCACAAAAATATTATATTTCTTTATGGGCATCTTGCTCTTGGGCAATGGTTAGAAAGCTTCTCTTACAGCTAATTATTACTCAGTAATTTTAATTAAAGTTTAATCTTCACGAATACCCCATACTTGTGGCCTTGAGCCAAAACCAAGCAAAGCTTAGTAAATATGATATAGGGTAATTGACAGATAAGACGAACAATAGATGGCCATCAGAAAGTCAGGGATTTGACTTTTGTCTCTTAAATCATTAGTGCAGTCACAGATTAAACCATGTCCATTCTGAGCTTAATTTCCAAGGAATTATTATATTCATCAGTTATTATTCTACTGTATTCATTTGTATTTCTTCCAAAATTCATCTCTTGTATAAAACAGTGATAGACCAATCGGCCAGAATCCATAAAATATGTTCTACTGATTTATAGAGTTTGATTTTGTGTTCTGACCGACCAATCCTTCAAGGGCAAGGTTACAGTGTGCCATGGAAATCATCTACACAGGAAAAGCCTTCAGCAGCCTGCAAGAAGGAATTTTGACTACACAAGTATGTAACTTTTGGGGAGATCTTTTTAGAATAGGGCTAGTTTAAAAACTAGAGATAAATGTAACTTAGAAATATTTCCCTGTCTCTACAGTGAAACATGTTTTTTTTCATCGTTTTTTGGGGTCATTGGGTTGGCTGGCCAATCGCAGTCTCCCTTACGGCAAGTTTTGACTGGTCCAGCCAATCAGTGTATGGCTTAGAAGTAGCTCTGTGGATAACTCTTTGAAAAAGACCTGAGCAACAAGGCAATAGCAGAGAATTTGAATTGTAGTCAGTTGGAAAAAGAGACAGGAAGCAAACATCTCTCATCAGAGGGTGAGGGAACAGTAGGAGGAGTAGCTAACTAGTTATTACAATGAAAATGTAGAAATTTTGTTGAAGGAAACCTCTCCTTTCAATGTTTTTTGGCTTCTGTTCAGTTTGAACACTTCATTTTTTTCCTCATCAAATTAGTCCGGCTTTTATTTTCACATGCTGTTTTCATTCCTTTATTTTTCAGAGGCAGCTGTTGTGATAACAGAGCTGTTAAAAAACACAAAAGCAATCACCCCTGACCTGTACGGTGTCACTATGCAGATGGCTATTCCTTGTATTTGCAAGTCCCAATGGAAACATGGTGTTCCGCATGGTTTTACAGCATCTAGCTCGAGCCAGAACTTCCCACTCTTGATACCCTGTATATTTAGACACTGATGCTGTGGGGATAAAATACAAGCAGCAAATGAAATGTGTTTTTAAAAGGGCTTTTATACCGAGGCCTGTGGTAATCAGAAAATTTGGGGCTAGAGTTATTCATTGATTAAAGAAATTGTTACTGATCATAAATGACATCTTTATTTTATGTTGCTTCCCATATTTTACCATAACCTCATTGATACTAGTATAAGAACAATATTGAAGTAACAGAGCCATTAACCCCTCCGAATTAGAATATTTTCTTCCTGACAATCTATGAATTATCTTGAATCATCTTCCAATCCCTACTAGAATAAGACAACTCAGAATAAAGACATTTCTTGCTTCTCAAACAGACTAAAATGCTTACATGATTCTATAATTTATGAAATTTGCAGATTTTCATGAACCTTAACTGGTGAATACAGACTGACAACTTTTTTTCACTTACTAGTATTGCCAGTCATAAAATGACATTTTCATTTTGGGAATATACTTTTGCCATCGTGGGTAATATCAAATTTTGGAATTTTTGGCCATTCATATTCCAGGTGTCCCTTGAGACACTGTAAATTCAAAATGGTTTTCATCACATATGGTTAAGGAACCCCCACACCCAATTCAACACTCATTTTACCTTTGAACCGATTTGACAGTAAACAGACACCAGCTGTAAATGAATGTATTTTCAACTAGTTCAGAACCATCTTGCCACTCAGTGCAATGAGTGGGAGGGATATTTTTCAGCATTTCTGTCAGACACCTGACAGAATACTCCTGTGGAAATCAAATATGGATACCTCCGGCCAGAAAGGAAGCATCCCAATGGTGCCAGGGTAGGGTGTCTGGAGTACACAAGCATAATCACCCAGCTGATAATAGAAGCCCAAGAGAATGAGGGCGAGTTCTTAGATTCTTCCAAATTCTGACAAAAGTAGACGAACTGTTGACCTGCTAGCGATGGCACAAGTCTGGGAGGTGAAGGTTGATTTTGAGGGGTCTGAAGTTCTGAGAGACTTGCCATAAACATGAATTCTAAGAGAATGATCTGTTGGGAGGCTTCATATGGTCTTACTGCTATGGCAACAGTCTCCAAGAACTTCAGATCTCTCTTCAAGAGAGCCAAGCACACCAAACTGATTGTGGAATGCCAAAGCAACGGGTTGCAAGCAAAGTTTGAGCACATTGCAGTGGGATGCAAGGGATCTGCAGGGTAGCCCCTCAACCCCCCCCCAGATCCCTTGAGGCAGCAGAATTTGCTTCAAGGTACCTGTGGATCAGGAACGGAGAGCCACTTAAAGTAGTGCTACCTAGACACAAGTTGGTGCTTGATCAACTCTGACGAGGTCACTGGGATGAGGGTGTATGGTGTTGAAAGTCCTAAAACACCCGCTGACCCCCAAGGAAACATCTCCAGTGATGTGTCCAGGTGCATCAAAGTGCAATGTATCTCAAGAGAAAAAGAAAATATTTTTTAAAAATCCTGTAAGGTGATTGTAAATTAATTAATTTTCAATGAATCATAGATTTCTATAATGGCTACGTTATTTTGGGAAGGTCTTTTCCTTCAACATTTACTGTTCCATGGACACCGATCTGTCAACCTTCTGCTCTATTAGTGGTCAGGTCTTTTTGCTAAGTGTCCATCTCATCTCCATTATTAATTATGTATCCTTCACCCTAATCTTCCCTCAGATCCATGTGTATCTCTTAATCTATCAGAGTTATCCCTAATGTTGCTCTCTCCATGGTTCCGTATGTAATTCCAAGTTGGTTATTAACCCCTAAATCAAGTATAGTTTTGTTTTTTTCAAGATATTTTCTTTTTAAAACACCATGAGTTCACATGTTATTTTGTAAATAAATCATTTGGGACTGGAAAAAAGTATAAGTTTATCCTAAGCTTCTTACACCTGGCAATAACAATTTTACACGATCCGTGGCAACAATGAATGTTACGATTTCTGAACAATTCATAAAACAAAAATGTACACTCAAAATGAAATGTTCGGTGAAAAAAATTAATCTGGTAAGATGTTAGTATTTAAATTCAAACATTTGCTTTTCCCTAAAGCAAAGCTGCAAAGGTTTTTCAAAGAATCCAATATCTCTCACTACCAGATGTTTTTTTCTGAATTCTAGGTCACTGCTGTCATAGCAAACAGATACATATCCAATGTCTGTGTCATTATCTCACCTGCATATTTTTCTGAATGAAGGACTATACTAAGTTTCTTTTGGTCCATAGGTCATTTTGGTTAAATTTGATTCTTTTTTTTTTTTTTTTACTATTTTTTTTTTCTTTTCACCTTTGACCATTGAATCTTGGGGCAGAATGAAGCCGGTAGAATCTATTTTTAACTGTGATTCATCTTTGTCACTTTTTTTTTCTTACACTTTCTGGTTGGAAATGGAATGTGGGGTAGTTTTATTTTTGGTTTGTTTTTTTACAAACCAAAAATAAAACTACCCCACATATTTCAAGATAAACACTCAATTGTTTTGAACCATTAAATGCATACTGAATTACAGAAATGACTTGAAGAAAAATTTCATTTACAGTAAAATCATTATGCCATGACTTGAATGTGGCAAAGTTAACATTCATTGAACCGAACTAACCCAACTTTGTCACAAGTCCATATTTGTGGTGTACCCAGTGTGGACTCAACTCACTAGCAAAGGCTTAGCCTAGACTAATGCTTTGTGGCATATGCTCTTAGTGTTGTAGAGTATCCAATAAAAATCCAGTTGAGAATGGTCTGGTCAGCGGGTTTACAAAAGTTGACCAAAGATTAGTCAGGTATTTGAAATTCTCTACAATTGCCAAGATTCAGGTCATCTTTGGATAGGTTCAATTTATACTGGCTCTATTGATGATTCTAGTGGGGTGAGATCCCAACCCCTTTGAAAAAAAAAAAAAAATGAAAAAAATCAAAACAATGCAATTCAGTGATAAAAGATTTAATTTCAGACTCAAGATTGGGATATAGTTATTGCAATTAGTTTTTAAATGATAACAATAACAAGGTAGAATGATAAGTATCCATTGTTAAAAGAAAAAATAAATGCAATAAATACCTGGGTCATTTTTTTATAGTCCCACCCAAAAGGCTACGTTGAGAATTTTAAAACACAGAAAGCTAAGTACAAATAAAAATGAAGCTGCATTTTTTTTTTCTCCTCAAGGACTAGAAAGTCTGTGATGTTAGTTTGCAGTCAAATTTCAGTAGCAATTTGATCTTGGAGAATCAAAACATTTCAACTTTCCTCCCTAACGGTCAGTCTAGTATATCTTTTTAGTTGGGTTAGAGAGCAGTCAGGTTGTCATAATTTCGCAACTTAGCTCAAAGAAGAGGCTAATGCTATTAAAAGTTTTAAATAAGAAACAGCAAGGGGATTTTGCTTTTGCTCTTAGTACCCACCAGTCCAAAATTTTCATAAACAATGCGAATTGATATGTTAAATTTCCCAGAGGTAGGGGTTAGGATTTTTGTGAAAGACTACTTTTGTTTTTCTTCAGGCTTCTGTACTTTAGAATTATGGACATTAGCTTTTGGTGGGGACTAATGAAAAAGACCAAAATACTTTCATCACAACTTTATTTCAGTAAGAATGGATGTCTCTGCACATAAAACATTCAAAGAAAACTCTTCTGGAAAAAAAATCTATTTTTATTTTGACAATTCATGGACTAAAAAGAGACCAAAATTTTGACTTCTCCAGGGTTAAGTCTATCTGGTCAAATTTATGGTAGAATAAAATGATTATAAAATATAATTACAAATCTGTGAGACAATGTCTTCTTTCTAAAATTTTACAATTCAACTAAGACAAAAGTTTAGTTATCCTTTTCCTGAAAAAAGAGAAAAAAAAAAAAGAACAACACATTGCTGCAATTTCAAGATAAAAATCTTTATAGATGAACAAAGATCAGATACTGTAAGCAACTTATAGCCGTGAAAAAAAAGAAATAAGAAAAGAAATAAGAAAAAAAAAAGAAAAAAAAGAATCTGGTTGTTGGAGCCTAAACAGGATAAGGAAAAAAAAACTCAAAGAATCATGAATATACAAAACTAATGATTATCGCAATGCAAAATTCTTCTGTCTTGACTTCAATGTTGTATGACATTAACTATAATACAACTGTCAATGTAAAAATCTATAGGTAGATTCTGGGTTTTAAGGAGGATCAATTTTTTTTCTCTTTCAATTACTGCAAACCCCAAGGATACCAGATAAAGCTTGATGGATGCAACCTCTTATCTAAGGAAGACCAGGAATAGAACAAATCTGATTTGAATGCCTTCTAACTAGAAGAAAGCTAAACTGAAAATACCCACTGAAACGTTTTGATAAAAATCAATCATTTCTTTCACAGTATCTTGTTGGGGAGAGAGTGTTGGAAATTTAAATGTATTCATTTGAATTGCTAGTTATGCCAAGATATTTCTTTGAGTCATCTTGCCAGTCCTTACCGCAAATAAAAGGCAGAGTTGCACGTGGAGCTAAGCATCTCCACCCTGTAAAAACCTACTTCTGACAAACCACAGCAGCATCACCTCAGTGATTGCCCTAGGAAGAGCTTTGCAGGGAAGATTCCTCTTCAGAAGGTTCCCATAATGCATGTTGGTGAAAGCTAACAGAAAGCCAGTCCAACAAACAATTTAACTACGAAAGTAGTAACCAAGATAGGGACCTGGAATGGGTTTGATACTATTTAGCAAAGCCCATTTCGTGTAGGTGTTTATGCACCAAACCTATTTTGGCATCTGCCCATTTGTTGATAGGTGTTATTTCATTAAGAATTTCTGTTGTATGAATATTTTCACTAAATTTGAACTAATTCAATATTTTTGTAAATTTGTACATATTATTTTTACTCAGTGATGGGTTGAATGATTTTTTTTTATTAAAAGGGTTTGTGAACTGAAAAGTTTGAGAAGCCCTGATTGAAACAACAACAGTACATTTTTTTGTGATTAACATTTATTTAAAAGTATTGTAAGTTGTAAGTATTTTTTTATTAATTTTTATGCCACTATTTATCTTCATCTTGATAATTTTGTTGCTAAGTTTTGACAAAAAAGCAATGAAAATATTAAGATGAAAGTAAATAGTATAAAATGAAAAAATTAACGTTTTTCTTCTTCAATAAAGTTTCATTTATAGCTTTAGATCTGTTTTTGTTTCACTTTTGAATGATGATGAATCAATATTTTTTCTCCCAAATGCCAGTCACCAAATGGGCTTATGTCAAATTGCATATGAACACTCATGCCAGTTACTCCCATTCCACCTGGAACATCAGAATCCTGTTCAAGAAGAGAATTGGGAGGATAAAGTGGACCCAGAGAAGATCAGTTGAGAATGAGACAAAGGAAGCCAGATTGACATGGGCCCAGCTGACTCCACAAGGATTTAGCAGGAATAAACAAACAAACAAAAAAACACCAATTAGAATTGCTACTGCTTTAGAAGTGAACTCTGAACCGAAGATAATGCTTCTCACAAAATTTAAAAAAAAAATGAAAATAAAAATTTTAAAAATCCGAGTAATTTTTTTTTCTTCATATATACTAACTATTGACAAATATTTCCCAATGAATTTTGAGTTGATGCTGATATTTTTTCTTTTTATTGCAGACCCTTTGTGGAAAAAATGTGTGTCAAAGCTAAACAACCCAAATAATTGTAATATCCTAATGACTATCCAAGAGAAGTGCCCAAATTTCTTCAATCAGCAGTTTTTAGAAGTATTGTTTTTTTTTTTATCTCATGTCAATTTTGTTACATAAAAGATCTTATCACTTGAGACTTACTTGGAGACTAACAGATATTTAACTTTCCCCAATGGAGACCTTGAATTATAAAAGCATGTATGCTCATTGCACTGAAATACTTTCCATTCTAATATTCTATACAGGTAATAGATGAATAGAATTATAGGCATATAAGACTGGGGGGGGGGGCAAATCAAGCCTTTTGCTCCCCACCTTTTTGTAGAAAGAGTTCCAACATGAACAGAATCTTGAATAGGATAACAATCCTCTTATCAGTATAGACAAATCAGTAAGATAGACTTGTAATATCTTGATTTATCATTAGATGAAGCATAGTCAAAGTCATTTTTTGACTAGTATTTCTTTCATATTGATTATAGTTACTTTTCATTGCAACTACTTAGACTATAAGTGCAAGTCAAAAACATTGAGAAACTAGCATTCCAAGGGAAATTATGAATAACCGACCATATGCTCATTTTTAACGTGTAAATTTAGCATTAACTTATCTTGTAAATTGAACACTACTGAAAACTTGCAGGAGGGGGGGATATCTAGAAAAATAAATTATTTTACTGCTCATTGAGAGAGAGTGTATGTGCATGTGTGAGTGAGTGCAGAATTTAAAGTTTCTACTCTGAACATATAAGTATATATGTAATTTTCAGAACACTTGAATAACTTGAAACCAGCAAAAGTATCGAAACCGGTGTGTTGAGGGTAGTGGTGATTAATAACAGCAACGACCATGGCATTTACATGCAACCTCCCAGAGACCAATATCTTTTGGCAGCTTATTGTGTTGGGGTGATCGATTAAAAAATTGGAAAAAGGGGGTGATCAATGAACACATTGGGTACTAAAATATCCAAATTTCCAAAAAACAAGGATGGACAAAAATTAATGGGCCAATTCAGCATAAACTTACTTTGAAACCCGAAACCCCACAAACCATTTGAGGTGTGCAAGATTCAAACTATGGATGGTTAGAGCAGGGCAGAGTCCAGATTCATAGATACATATAAATGCCACATGAATAACCCAAACCCAGTATCTAGAACCAGTGGAGTGTGCAGTAGTAATTAATACAGCACTGAGTGAGGAGAAATTCAGCCAATGATAAGATTTCTTGCAGCTCAATTGGTAGAGTAGTTGCCATATATAAGCAAGCTTCCCAAGGTAAAAGGGGTAAGAGCTCTAATCATGCCAGGAGTTTATTCTTTATTTACAATCTGTACTATTTACAGACTGCTATAGACTGACATGTCAGAGTAGTTGTGACGAAAGGCAACTAAAATTGAATGAAAAAAAATAGTAAAAAATGGGTTATGGTACTCTAATCAATTTTCATTGAAGTTGATGGCTACAAAGACTCTAAACACCATCTCCATCCCTTATTTGTATCAGAGTAACTAGTCACTTCCAAAATTAACACCAAGTTTATTTTTCTTATAATATAATTGAGCAAAAACTTCGACATTTTGAATATCCGATAATATTTTTTTAAAAAGTCATATTACCAATAAATATGAATAAAAAAAATTTTTAAAAAAAAGAAAAGAAAAAAAAGTGAGATGAAATGAGAATATCTCCCAGCTGGAAATGCAAGCCCCCCCAAAATAATTTTACATAAAAAGACATCTATACGTAAAACACAATCTTCTTTGTCATTGTACTTAGTACAATGTTGAATATTAATTAGAGATTGAAATTTTCAGACCTAAATTCAGTCAGGCTATTGATCCACTCTTGTCCATAACATTGAAGAAAGAAAATTTTCTTATAGAGCTGAGGTATTTTTGTAAATATATAAACACTCATTTCAAAAATAAAATTTCCAATCTAATTTTGATAAAAAAAAAGAAAAAAAAAATTTCCAAATTGAAAGGGCAGAAATAAGAATTAGCCATTTTTTTCTCCTATAAGTTAGGACAATGTGGATCATGACTTTATAAACCCATATTGTTATGAATATCAGAGGAATTCTTTTGATAGAACAATTAATTTCAAGAGACCACTCCTGGTCAAAGGTTAACTTCACATGTAAAATTCAGCTGATGATCTTTGAATTCTTAAAAGGACAACCTCACATTAGAAATAAATAAAAAATAAAGCAGAATGAAAATGCATTCAGAAGTTGATTCCTGCCTAGGAGGGTTAAGCTATTAACAGATGTTGATTTTCAACCATTCAAAAAAGGACATCTGTTAACCTTCAAGCAATGATGCTCATGTTTTGAATACCTCATTCTCATTATATAAACAGACACACTTTTTAGCATAAACCAGAGAGTGGAGAAAAGGAACCATTCCAAATAAAAACTTGCTGATGAGTTTAGAAAATAAATTTGATATAAGAGATGAGTTATGTAAGAATTTTTAAAATGGAAAATGCTATTCTGGGTCATTAACAACATTTTTTTTTTCTTCTTTTTTTTTACTACGATGTAAGTCAGCAGATCTAAGAATGGGGTAAATTAAATGTTAAGACTAGATTTGAATAGGTTAACAGTGTTTGTAAGGAATTAAGTGATCTGAAGTGAGAGTAGTTCATGAAAAATAGATAGCGTTTGTGAGAAAGAAAGAAAGAAAGCCGTTATCTTAAGAGGGGGGGGATAAGAGAAAGAATGATTAGGGCTTTTTATATCACACGTCATTCTTTTTTTTAAAAATAAATTCAAGATAAAGTAATTGGAGAAGAGAGAAAGGAGAAGAGAGAAAAAAGAGAGAGAAAGGAGAAGAGAGAAAAAAAGAGAGAAAGGAGAAGAGAGAGAGAAAAAAAAGAAGAGAGAAAAAAAAGAAGAGAGAAAAAAAAAAGAAGAGAGAAAAAAAAAGAAGAGAGAAAAAAAAGAAGAGAGAAAAAAAAAGAAGAGAGAAAAAAAAAGAAGAGAGAAAAAAAGAAGAGAGAAAAAAAGAAGAGAGAAAAAAAGAAGAGAGAAAAAAAGAAGAGAGAAAAAAAGAAGAGAGAAAAAAAGAAGAGAGAAAAAAAGAAGAGAAAAAAGAGAAAAAATGAAAAAAAAATGAAAAAAGACTAAACCGAGTTCATATATTTAAAACTTTTCCTTGCCAAAGAATTATCTAGCATTTCAAACAATATTTTTACTTTTATTTTTGATACAATGATTATTTTTGTTCCAAACATTTTAATGGGTATTAACTTGGAAAATCAATTGGAAAAGCAAATATCTTTTCATTACAGGAACATTGACAAATGCTGTCAATAATGATACATACAGTGTTGCAGATTTTTAATGTCTTTTTTCTAGTTTACCCATGTTATAAAAAAATGGTAGTATTTAAATAATTTTGCAATTGCATTGTACTTAAACAAGAAAATGCAGAGAGACTTTATGCTCAACAAGAATGAACTGATTTTTTATACATTTATATTAGAAATTTTTTTTTTTTGATCAAGGAGACTACTCAACAATTAGCTTTTTAATAGTCATCTCCCTTGATAAATGTTAGATAAAAATATTGACCCTCACGTGGCATATCAATTAAGATGTTATATATACTGACCAAATTTGAGAGGTGTGTGCAAGTATATAACTTTGTTGTTGTTATTGTGACAAAATTATTGTGCTGATTAGAGATGCTTATTTAAAATCTATCAGGGCTAATTATTTAAATATCTTACTATGTAAAAAAACAGTAGAACAACCAGTACTGAGACAGCTTGGAATTATAAGCAAAAATAATGTTTCTGATTTATTTCATCTTGCATGTGATTTCTTAATCGGAGCAGTTACTATAACTGACTTAAATCACATTTTAGGTCCATTGTACCCAAAAAGATATTTAAGGCACAAATTGATAAAATCATTTTTTTATAGCAATATTTGCTATTATCAAAATTGGAAGGATCAGATTCAACCTCTTTGATCCCAAACCAATGATTGGACCAAATTATCTATAAAGATCTATCAGCTACCTCTGACAAGTTTAGTGCAATAACATACAAGTACTCAAAATAATCTTCAGTCACCAATCGATCACTGTCTCAAAGATCCAACTAAAGGATGATTACTGAGGGTTATTCACTTTCTAGCCACCTTCATTGAAAATTTTGTCTAATTGGAAGATACTGCTTCAAATATGAAGTTTCGATGTTGGTGTGCCACGATTTCATTGATTGCGAGTAAAGCTGAACTTTGAATCTAAAAGTGGTAATTAAGTGTTACTTCAATTACCATCAGGAGATTGGTGCAATATAATCTTCC